>BOPP01000042.1:1025397-1043155 GCA_017312745.1 Gryllus bimaculatus
CCGCGCTCTCCGCCCTGGAACGCCCTATGCCTGTCCCTCGCCGGGTCGTAACTCAGCTGGGGGCTATACCGCGCGCCGTGCGGCGCATGTGCAGCCATGAGAGGCAACGTCGCGACGCACCGCCTTCTAAATTTGACGCGCGGCGTCGCGACGCCGGTCGTTTCTAAGTCGTCGCCGCGTCTGAGAGGGACGCCCGCGCGCGCCACGTCGCGCCGCGGCGTCGAGAGGGCGCCGCGCCGCGCCACGTCGCGCCCGGCGACGCCCCGTCTCCATCGCCATCGCCACCGGAATGTCCTTTGCCATCCCTAGTGCCAGTGTCGATTCGTGTACGGTAGCTGGTGCCATAGGCATTTCGGGTGCCGTCGCTGGCGCCAGTGACATTTCGTGTGCCGTCGCTAACGCCACCGGCGCCGCACCGCACCGCGCCCCGTCTCCATCGCCATCGCCACCGGAATTTCCTGTGCCATCGCTAGCGCCAGTGTCGATTCTTGTGCGGTCGCTGGCGCCATCAGCTTTCCGTGTGTCGTTGCCAGTTCGAAATGACTGGTACTGACTCCATCGGCGTTTCATGTACCGTGTCATTTCGTGTGCTGTCGCTAGCGCCAGTGACATTTCGTGTGCTGTCGCTATCACAACTGACAGTTCCCGTGCCATCGCTAGAGCTGTTTACAATGCCACAGATATAGGCATAGATATCGCCACTGAAACAGTTGTACTATCTTATTTTTATTAACTCGAAACGTGTTGCTCAGATCATCATTGCGCTATTGACGATGGCTGGTCAGAATTTATAGTATAATCGCGCTTCATTTTAATTTATTTAAATAATTATGTGTCATTTTCATGTATCTAATACCAAATTCAGTTAAGAAATGTACATTTGACCATTCCACTATCGGTATGGCAATAATAATTTGTTGGACAATTTAATCTAGTATTCAACACGTACTCATAATCATAGGCTAGACCAAGAGAAAGTATTTGTATTGCAACCTTTAGATTTAATTTAACAGATTTAGCGGAAGTATTACCTATTTTCAAGGCATTTTTATACCTATAAGAGTATTAAGAGCTATGAATATTATTTTGAGTAACCAAGCCTTTCAAAACGCAGTATGTGAAAAGAGAAAAAAGCCAAGACTCCTTATGTCAGTTTCCTTATTTTCCTCCCTAATTCAAGTTTCTATTATTTTCTACCATTATAATTTGACATATTCAAAATATTTTTAACAGTGAGATTTTAAGTTGGCCAATCAGAATAGATTTTTGTTCAAAATGTAGTTTTAAAATGTGCACATCAAGTCCAATTCCTAAAGTCATGAACGTGACTTCCGAAGTCGGCTTACCGTCCATTGCCGCCTCCTCCTCCGCCACCACAATGTCTGGGACATTCACCACCGTAGTCCCAGCGCGTGATCACCGACGTAGCAAGGTTGTTTGCCTAAAGCAGTTACGGCGGCCTGGAGTGGAATTAAGGCGGGCGGAGAGGCCAACTCAAGTATCGCAGGATGTGTGTACCGAGGGTGGCCGTGACTCAAAGGATTCGCAAAAAGACGGCGGCGGCAGCAGCAACAGCCTTGCCACGAGGAAGTGAAGTTTACGATTCGTGACTTCTGACAGACGCCGCATTTTAAGTGCGATTTAATGGCATTCGTTCGGGAGCACGTGTTTTTTTAAACGCTATATTCTATACATGTTGCATGTCGTGGCGGACAGGCGGACACTTGTATTCGACTGTCCTTGGACGGCAGTCCAAGGACCAGAATAAAACTTCATGACGCTTATGAAACAGTTTAAGAAAGCAGCTTCTGAATGAACAATTCTTCCTTGTTTAAACCTAGTAGTTACGAATGATTAACCAGCTCTCTTGCTTACTTTGCTGAATAATTGCACACTAGATCACTCCTTAATGATGAATTAAACATCACGGAGCTGCTACCTTCCAGCACAGCTGTCACATCCCAGGAGACTCATTGCATCTCAGTACGTCTCCAATGCAGAACGCTTGATTGCCTGCTACCGGAATTTCTCGGAGTCGCTTTGCATCGAACAAACAGGTCACAGAGTAGAGACTAATGGAAGCGATAATTGCATAATTGAGTTGCAGTCTCATCGAGTTGAAACGCCGCAGCAGCGCTTGAAAGGGCTTCGCCGCCCAGTGTTACACATGAGAATCTCAGTCGACCACGCGGATGACAGCAAAGGCACCGATATTTCTTCTTTTCACGTCGTTTTTTTTCTATTACTGAACAATTAAGAGTACTTGAGTGTGTATGAACGTAATTGCACGTAGTTATTAACGGGATAAGGTTTTCGAAACATTACATACAATGTAAAACGATATTCTTTTTGTTTGATATATATACTTCAATTTGGTAATATTTAAATCTTTAAACTAATAGTGCATTGATAATGTTGCACACACCCATGAATTTGGGTGATATGTGTTTAGTTAAATTAACGTAGTCCTTCCTCAGTCAGAGCTTAGCTTCACAATAAATGTTAAAAATTCCAGTCTGTAGAGGGGCGAAAATTAATACTTCTTGCCAATGAACATTTCATATAATATACATGGGGCTTTTGCCTTGATTTTTTGGCAACTCTTTAAGCGCAGTAATTCTGAAGGCCACGTTCTCATACAGTGAATATTTCTCACAACGTTAATTTGCATTTTCGACCACTCTCCAAGCCCTAGAAAACCGCAACTTTTATTCTGAGACATTCTGATAATAAATTCACATTTATAATGAAAGAAACACGACAAGGAAACGTATATTTTGTTTCTAAATTACTTAAACGAACAGGCATATCAAATCGCTTCTAAAATCCAACTGCAGAAACGAAAAAAATAAATAAATATCGACCATTCCTTTTTTTTCATTGAGAAGGAAAGACCTGAAATTATCATTCAGATTGAATAAATCAGCCCAAGTAGTAATCCGTACTTCCAAATCGCGAATACGCGCTCCCACCGAGCCAACCCACACGCCCATTATAATTAGAAGGTATTTGGGAACACGCGGATCGTGATAATGTCCCGGTGCGTCGGCAGCGCCAAAGCGGCCGATGCGCGAAACGGAGCTGTCGCGGCCAACGGCCATCTGAGTTCGGCGGCGGCGGCGGCGAGGTTGGAGGCGCGCCAAACGAACCAGCGCCCAGGTGCGATACCGCATCAGGGCCCCGAGGAGGCGGGCAGGTGGCAGAGGGCTAGCCTTTCATTCAGCGCGGCCGCACTCACCCGCCATCGCGGCTCCCAAACGGCCCCGCCGCCCCCCGCCCCCCCCACGACCTCTATAATCAGCCGACGGGCGACGACGCGATGCCCCGGCTCGGCCGCTCTGATGTCGTGAAAGAGCTAGCGTCCGTTTCTAAAACTGACAGTTTCGGTCATCATTCATTGGAGTGTCGCGATTCGACGGTAGCAGGATTTTCGACATTTGCTAAGAGGCTAGGTCAAATTCAGCTGATATTTGAAGGAGAATTCAAGTGCCTGGCAACTCTGATCGGTAGTTTTCCGTGGTTTCTCCGATGAACACCAGGTGAATGCCGGAGTAGTACCCTAACATACGGGCCACGCACCGTGTGCGATCTCTGCTCGCTGTTCCTTGTTCTATACTCCCCCCTTACACACACTTACGTGTCACTCCGGAGCTTAGGGCTTGTCCAGGCTGGGATGGTTCCCAAACTAGTGGGATACACCTGATTGGGGTAAACCCCACAAGCCGACTGACGGGGGGGGGGACCCTCCCACCGCGATAAAACATGAACTGCACTTACGGGACTAATGGCCTTAGCTGTTGACACACCCGGAATCACCAATCAATTTAGTGTCGATCAAATTAATCGATTAAATCAATTGATATTAGTGTTGTGTTATTTTCGTTCATCGCAAACATTGAAAATATAAATGCTACTCTTCCATGTTGTTTCTTTTCCAATCTCCTGTACTAACATGAGAACATCTGAATTTTCAGTACTTTTTGCCCTCTTACTACACTTCTACTACTCACCACTATGTTCTCGATCTAAATTACTTTGAACTTCTCACGTCGTGACACATTTAAAGTGGCTGACGTCTCACAAATATGATGACTCATTAGAAAACCTAATGCTTCAGGTGATCACATCACATTTCAGATGACTTGTATAATACGTTAAGCGTTTCATTATCAGTTATCTCGAAAATGTTGAAACATAAAATCTTACATTCATTGTTTTGGTACCCTTACCACCAAATTCTAGCGATTTTATAACTACTCTCCTGTGACTTTACTTGGGGTACCTCAACCTTCGCCGACGACTCATGCATTTCCAATTCATGAATTTATAGATTTTCCGTAAATTATTGGCGTTGGCCCGCAACAGTAATCATACTCCCGCGGCAGCTCATACTGCGATTTATGCATTTCTGCCCTTGGCAGGTATCAGCTGTTGACGGCTTCATCCAACTGAGAGCTTGAACGTCACCAGTGACATCACTATGGTGACACTCACGGTTGGATGAAATTGTCAACAGCAGATACCTGGCCGGGTTCGAGTTGCGAA
Organism: Gryllus bimaculatus; assembly: GCA_017312745.1. NCBI lineage: Eukaryota > Metazoa > Arthropoda > Insecta > Orthoptera > Gryllidae > Gryllus > Gryllus bimaculatus. Next base: position 1,029,943 of record BOPP01000042.1, read on the forward strand.
AATCGTAGTATATTCAGTGTCATTCCCATATCCTTCTCCGATTTCACCGCCGCCGCCCCCGTCTCGACCGTGGGGAACGAGCGAGATTCCCATCGCCTGACCCGGTGCCCCCAACTTCCGATGCATGATAGTGGTACCGGTCGCACCGGCTCAACGAGGGATTGCTCAAGGGCGCACCGCGGGAATTCACGCCTCGACAGCTGCCCCGAAAGAAAACGCTCGGGCGCTGACGGACGAGATGTTTTAATCAATCTTATTCCCGCGTTCGATTACGCGAATCCAACGCGTGTACCTCCCACGGAGACCGCCAAGATTTGGACACCCAATTTTTATCCATAAAACAAAATTTTTTCAAGCTGATGTAGAAGTCCTTTAGCCGGCGAGCCAACACCTGCCAGCACCTCATCAATATGGCAGTCACATAAAGAGAAACACATCTACTTGCCGCAGGGACGAATTATCTCTCGCCTCTCGCATTTGTCGCTTCTTAAATCGTCTACGTGGGCAGGTACATAACCTGTTTGCTTTACCTCATTTTACACTTCCTACCCGGCACGTCGTGGAAGCGGTTTATTTTCATTTGTAACAAGACGATTTCTCAGGCTGATGCAGAACATTTTTGACCAGTTTCTCGAGTCGCTTTGTACCATGAACTGCCAACTAAGTAGTCCCACCTTCCAAGAAACGCCCATGTCAAGGATAAATGCGCATTTTTCATGAGAACCGGCCTTTAAGTAAACACGGTGACGCGCAATACTTCAAACCGTCGCAAAATGGCTCTCATCCGAGTGTTTTTACCTTTGTTGGCTTTCACGAATCATGTTTACAGTGCTGTCAAATGCAATCTGTTTGAGGGTCCATTCATTTTGTACTTCTCACGACGGCGGTCCCTCACCCACCGCAAACGAATAAGTAAATATTCAAACGGAAGAACGAAAAAGTGGTCATGATTTACATTGTTCATATGGACGTTCCACGGAGAGAGTGTTTTAGAATGAAGTCCCCCGCTGGGAATAAATACTTAATACGACAGACGAGGACGTGAAATTACTGCTTTCACAACATTATTTCGTCCTTCTGGGCGAGTTGTACTTCATGTTTACGTAAGTAATTTAAAGTGACGTTAAAATATGCGTTACACATTAGGCGGGCAGCTCTCGCACAAAGCACAGCGTGTAGTCCGTCGTTACACATTGCTTCACCCGCGCGCCTCACCCGTCCCGGGCGGTCCTCGCACTCGTAATTCAGGCGGTGAGCAAACACAATCGAGGTTGAGCCGGCGATTGAAAGTAGTTCGCGCCGCTACATCACGAAGCGTCAGTAGAGAGCGCATCTCTGCGGAGGGCTCGGCGGAGCGGCAACCGGTCACGCCGCTTTGTAGGGCACGGCCGTCACGACCCGCGCATCTTCGCCGCAGCCGAAGCACCGTCACCACCACCGCCGCACCACCACCCGACCCCCGTCTCCGACCAGCGCGCGCATCTTCACTGCTGCAGAATCACCGTCACCACCCTCGCCGTACCCCTCTCTCACGACCAGTGTGCACACCTTTGTCGCTGCAGATCCACCATCACCACCACCGCCACACCACCTGCCTGCACTCACGACCAGCGTGGGCATCTTCACTTCTGCAGCACCACCGTCATCACCACCGCCACACCACCCGACCCCCGTCTCACGACCAGCGCTGCTGCCTTCACTGCTGCAGAATCACCGTCACCACCCGCCACCTCAGACTGCTTCAAATATCACGGCCTTTGGGGTCTCGCAGTCTTCCGCTTCGTGGCGACTGTCACTACCGTCGCCACAACCATTGTTCTCCACGCAGCCAACGAAGCTCGATTAAAATGTGTCAGCACACGCCCTCGGCAACGTTTGCAATGCCGACATTACTGTGCCCACTTTCCTTGCTCCAGTGGTACGGCAACCACCCCAGAACACGCTTAATCACCTTCCATCATCATTATCACCGACCTCAATAACCACTTGAACAGGATGCTTCTACAGTCAGTCCGACACTTGTTCATGTGTGATATTCATGTTGATATTATTTATATTTATTAGATTATCCTAATTGTTTCTGGTAGTTCACCGTTTGCGTTTACAAAAGCGTGCTGAAGTCCCCCCTGCTTTTGCACCTGTAGAGAACACGGCGATGGAGCGTAAAAAAGACACACAACTTCATTTAAACAAATATTCGTATTATGTTATGATCAGTTCGAAGGTTACACGGAATTTGTAATTCATGGAGTAATTCATGAGTTTCGGATTTTCTCGTATTATTGACCCCCCCTCACCCCCGACGATCCTATCCCAAATGATCATCAGTAAAATCAGTAAACTAACTTAGCCGGTCCGGATGGCCCAAATCTTTAAGGCAGTAATGCCGTAGCGATCTCGGGCCGAAGGAACGCGGATTCGAGTTCCGTCTCAGGCATGGTTGTATTTCTGTTCGTCCTTCAACACCCTATCATCGCCATAACATTTCATCTTAACACTTACCATACTGTTAAATGCAATAATGACGGTATGGTCGCTAATGACCTGATGTTGATGCGACCTTAAATAAATAAATAAATAAATAAATAAATAAATAAACAAATAAATAAATAAATATGTAAATATGTACATAAATAAACTTAGCTGGCCAGTATAGCCTACCACGCACTTCCTACGTTCCGTCAATTCCACCATTCCTCCCCTTTCTTGGCCGCCCGCTGAAGCAACTCCCACCGACGACAGCCGTCGCCGGGGGCTCGGCAGGCAGCGCGCTCGTCGTGATGCAGTGCGGAGATTGCGGCATCTCCTGCCGCTCTGGGGCAGAGCCGCGCCGTCGATAGCATCGCGAGGCGATTCACCCGGGCGACCCGCAGTCGACGCAGGTCATCGGAAGACCGAATCCGTCGAGAGTCGAATCGCGTCCGGGCGCGGGGGGTCTCTCTAGGTTTTAAATGCTGTGGGAAGCGCTCGCAGTATTTCATATTTCGCTCCAAGGCGTTCCCTCGGATGGTTTGAGATTTCGTTTGCACGATGACGATATTGGCGTGTCTCATGTCTCCGAACTTTACAAGAGAAGAAAATACAAAAATATTCTATAACAAAAGAAGTCAAAAGCAAAACTGCTAGTGCCGGGCGACTGACAGAAGAAAAATAAGAAGAAAAAAGAATAAAAAGAAGAAACGAATGAGAAGAAAAAGAAGAAGAAATGAATGAGAAGAAAAAGAAAAAAATGAGAAGAAGAAAATGAGGAGGATAAGGAGAATATGAGAAGGAGAAGGGAATGAAGAGGAGAAGGAGAATATGAGAAGGAGAAGGAAATGAGAAGAAAATGAAGAGAAGAAAAAGAAGAAAATGAGAAGAAGAAAGCAATGACACGAAGAAGAAGACGAAGAAGAATGAGAACAAACGAATGAAAGAAAGAAGGTATTCCCGAGAGCGCAGTGCGGTGGCGTGGGGAGGGGCGCGTTCGCGAGAGCGACCGCCCTGCGAGCGCGAGGCGGCGCCACCGCCGGTGGCGCAACGCGGCTCGAGGCGAGGCAAGGCGAGGCGAGGCGAGGCGCCGGGGTTCGCGTCTGGGGCGGGCCGCCTGGCGCCCGGGCAGGGAGCCTCTTCGCCTTGGCCGCGTGGGCGAAGAAGCGCGCCTTTCACTCCGCTCCGCGCACCTACGACGCCGCTTAATGCACTGGACGCCACGCGACGTCGCCGTTGCCAAACGGACGCGCTAATGGCACGGGGATTGGCCACTTTGTCTGGTGGGATCGCGTTGAAAAATAACAAAAGTGAATTGAGTCAGAGCTGTGCATTTGAAGAAACAGACATGTTTAAAAAAACCTTATGTTTTAAAAAACAAAAGGGCAGAGTAAAATCTGAAGAAATTGAAGCACAAGGTGCATTTCATATTTGGAAGACATAGCAATAAATGAACAGAGAAATTGCAATGCAAATATTGAAATCAAAGAAGAGAATTGTAGATCACAAAGGGGAATAAAGAGTCAGCTGGAAGAAATATCAATAAATGTAAAAAAATTAAATATGCAGAAACGCGCCCAAAAACTGTAAAATTCAAAATAAACACTGTGAAAAGTAATATGGGTGATTAAAAATAATTAAAAGTTGAATGCCAAAAAAAAGAAAAAGTTTTGAAAATTCCAGAAGAAATTTTAAAAAATTGAGATAGATTATAGAAGGTCTGATAATATACGACGTATTCAACACAAGTTTTATCTTTGTAGTACTTTACTTCGATTGCTGCGCTCACACCATAGCAAAATATAAAACTCAAGAATATACTGCCACCTCGAAAAGCTTTCTTTAGTAATTCGTAATTGTCGCCTGCACCGTCTTAAGGACAGTTGTTTTCAAAAGAAAATGCGAAACGTTCGGGAATAAAATGAAGTCGAAAAAAGGCTGCCAGTTAAACCGAGCAGGAACTAATACGACTGCACTTCATAAAATATGTACAAGGACGAGCGTCCAAGTGAACCGGCGTAGGCTGGGAGCGTGGGACGCTTCCAACGAGTCTAGGCCGCAAAGCCTCAACGAAGATGAACGTTTCCCGCAGCAATTTCGAGCAGGCGACGGAGGAAAATCGTAATATCGCAAATGCAACTTCCCACCGGCGCGACTGTAATGTAGAAACATATCTGCATCACATATGTGCGCAGACACATCTCGGAAAAAGAGCATGCCTCCTAGGTGTCATACCCGGCGAAATAAACCTTAACTCGCTGAGGGATGAAATATTCGGTCTCGCGTATGGCGGAAGATGAAAAAAAAACACGCACCCGACATAAAATCCTCCTCGCGATACATCCTAGATTTTATATCTCAATATGTCTCCTTTTCTGAATTTCAAATCTGCTTCATAAAAAACAAACATAATAGAAACGGAGCTACTAAATGTCTTCTGCGCAGTGTGCTAGTGCCACACCCTCCAACTTCAACTACGAACTCTAAAGTCGCAACTTTCGCGCAGTGAATACCGAGTTTCAAAAGCGCGATGTATGTACGCAGACACACACGTATGATATACGTGCGCGCGGCACACGCGTCGACTCGCCGTTCCCACGTGTTTTAAGTCGTCGTCGCTGCTTCGCGACTGTTTGCCGGCGTCGGCTTCGCGCGGGGCAGACGGCGCACTTCGCCCGTAATTTACAGCGCGAAGCGAAAAGACGTTAACTCGGTGGGAAAAGTAAGGTCGCCCCGCCCTCCGACCGAAGTACGGGGTCGAACCGTCGCGCGACACACGAGATGAAGTTTAAAGAAAAGCGAAGCAGATCCTCTCGTGGGTTCTCACGGAACGGTGCTTGCGTGGGGCGCGGTACTGGCAGCCGCACCAGCAGTTGTTTTCCACAAACAACAGCAGCAGTTGTTTTCCGAGCTGTTGAAAATCGTTTGCGTCAATTGCGAGCAGTATAACCTCAGAAGTTGAGCCTTGTAGATTGTAGGAAAATGGGTCTTTATTTTTAAGACTAAATTCAGTTTTTTGTTATGGTTGTAGAAAAATGGAGCTTTGGTTTTATGAATAAAATAATTATGTAAGAGTCGTCATTGCCAACAATAGTGTTCGCAAAGACGACTCATATAATTATTTCATTATAAATGACAAAGAAAACTCACCACAATACCAATATTTGTTTTTGAGACTAACTTCAGTTTTTGTAGTGGTTGTATCTCACAAAACACACGTTATAGTGAAATTTCATTATAAAATAATTAATACATGGATTCAGAAAAGTAAACTATCATTTGAACATATCTTCAGAACGAAGTTAAAATATCTGTCTAAATCTAGTAATATTTAATATCCAAACAACACGTTCAATAACAGAAAAACATTTTATTTTTTGTCACACTTTTGAAACGCAATTCGATGCCCCAGAAAGCTGCTGGAGTATTTTATTTTTATTTTCCACTTTAAAGATAGGTGAAAAATATAAGTGAAAAAATATTAATTCATAGTAAATTCTCTGAAATAGAATTTGAGGATATATGTTACTCATTTAACTAAAGAGGATGCATGTATCTCTCAAGTGAGAGCAAATCTGTTGAGAAACACTTCATTAACATATACGGGACGATCAAATCCAATTACGGCTTACGTGGGGCACGGTAAACTGGGTTGGCGGTTACTATTACCGCACGCAAGACTGACGCCGTAAGTGTAATCCTGCCCATCACTCTTCCGGGCAGAGTAATGCCTGGCTGCCTGCTTTAAACGCCCCACGCCTCGTCTCTACATAAAGCATTTAATGATCTCTCTCCATCAAGGGACATAGAGAAAAATGACAGGGAAGCAACGATCAGAAGCACAATAAAGACAATGTGATAACGTTAATGAAAGAAACACGAGAAGAGAAAGCGAATTCTAAGTGTGCCCGCGTTGAATTTCCAACTCCATCGCAAAACCTCAGTCGTCCCAACACGGTCGTCTGCTCCAGGAGCATCGGTAATTGTTTTATTTTGGCGAGAAAAATAAAAAATTAAAGGGCCGCAGTCGGGACAGGAAATTATTTCATCGCGGCGACTCGGCGGTGGCGGCGGCGGCGGCTGCGGCTGCAGAGAGTGGGGGCGCGCGCGCTGCCTGGTGACTGGGTTGGAAATTAATTGCGAACGGAGCGCTGATGGCAACACAATAAACGCCACTCGCAGCCGCAACTGCCGGACAAACGGGCTGCTTTGGATGGGCGCGACTGTAGTAGCGCGAGCCGCAAGGAGCGCTGCAATTTAGCAAATACTTTGTACGGTAAAATAGTACATTCATTCATCTTTGGTGAACAGCTGGCGGTACGTACATCGCACGATTGTCTTAAAGAAAGACTGCTTTGATGATTTGCTGAAGAGAGAACTGAAACCAACTCATTTAGTTGATCGTCTTTTGTTCAATACATTTTTATAACAAGATACAACATGTATGTGATAACGTGAAGGTGATCAACAATCATCGCAAACGGAAAGCGTCAAAGCTGCCCTTCTATTTAATTCATTCATAAGTGAGATGGATCAATGTTTATGTTGACTCCGTGCCGCGTTATCAAATTAATTATACAAGCATATAGATATTTCATCAAATGGCGGATCTCTGGAGAACTATTAATACCTGGCCGGTTGTCCCACAGGAAACAAATCCAGCGGGCAACCGATACGGCAGTAAACAAACAAAACATCCGCAGAACTCCGCGCACTCGCCAGCGGTTTGTCGAAAAGCTGCGTCAGATTTGTATGCATCGATCGCGTACCCTCCCCGCAGCCCGTCAGGCGCATCTTCTCCCTTCATCTCGTTCGCTTCTCGGCTTCTCGCAATCTCAGACGATTCCCGTTCGATTCCGACTCCCGACGACGTGACGCCGCCGCCGCCGCTTTTCTCTTTGGCTCTCGCCCCGCCCACGCGCTGTCCTCTTTCGGGGACCGAGATTAGCCGGTCTTCCCTTCAGAAATCCAGAAGATGGAGCGTCCTTCCCTCGCATTTCCCACACCCAGGCCCTTTCCTCGAAAAGCGGCGACCCCTCCCCGTCCCCCTCCTTTCCCCCTCAACGCCACCACCCCTTCCCCTCCGTGCCGTCCACCCCCTCCCCTCTCGACCGCCCTCTCGGAAATATGAGATTCCTCCCGTTCGTAATTCAAACCGCCCAAAGCGTCTGCAAACACGGGACCGGCTTCCATCCAATAATCGTTATTTTTGCTTTGAATAAATTAAAGCGCGTTACTGCATTTGAATTGCATTACATCGTAGTTTATGTTCGACAACTCGGATGGTAAATACTCTCCGCGCCGCGCCACGCACAGCGGCGCTGGGCCTTCCGGGAGATGGAAATGAGGGACGCGATGCGTTCCGAAGAATGGGGGATCGGGCGGCGGTGTCTGGAGACGGCGCGAATATCGAAAAAGGATCTATACCTCCCCGCTGGAAGACACCCCGGCGCTCGGGGGACAAAATGCGACCCTGGCGGGCGCGGGGAGGACGAACCGAGGGCAAGGAGAAAACGAAAACTGCCTCGACCCGGAACCGAGCGCAGGCGAAGTTTCAGGCGAGTTTCGTCTTTTTTTCTTTATGCTGCGCACGAGTCGATCTGCGTTCGGAGTCATTACCGATATTACGAGGTTTACATTCATCAGCAGCGAGTCCTGGGGATATTTTATTCATGTCCTTTAAGAATACGGACAGAATTTATGCCGTGTGGTCGCCACGCCGGTAACGAATGCCCATTTCCGATTTCATGAGAGAGGCGGACGACGAATGAAAAAGCAGGTTATCTGCAAGCATTATGCGGTCATTGGGAGTGAAATATGTATGATTCATATCGGCCCTTGTGCTCGTTAAGATATTGTCAGAATGCGCCGTTATGAGAAATGTCTACAAACATACCCTTCTCTCACAATGCATACCGAGCAGTCACAGGTTTCCGAGAAGATATGAGGCGACACGCTCTGATCAGATTCAATAGTCAAATAAGATCCCTTCAGCTCGTAAAAAAATGTCTCGTACTCCTAAAAATGCGACGCACACTCATGCATCGCCTCCTAATATATCTAACAATGGGGCACAAAATTTAACGAGGGTACTATGTACGCGGGAATATATGACGGCTAGCGAAATCGCAATGCGTCTGTCCCGCGTTTCCGCGTCGCCTCGCGGGGTCGGGAGGACACCTCCGTACGCTCCGCGCCGTCCGCAAGGGGCGTGACCCGCCACAGAGCGTCCATCAAACGTTCCGCGGCGGCGGGGGCGCCAGTCCTCAGGTGTCCATTGTCGTCAAGAGCGTGCCTCGGCCGCAAACAGCGGACGGCTAAGGTTTAAGATTTCCCGAAAGGAACGCCAGGGGACCCGGCGGCGCGGGGCGGGGGCAGGGCGGGGTGGGGCGCCCGGGCAAAGCGGGACGAGGGCGGGCAGCGGCGTCGCGCGGTAGGGCGGGGCGGGGCGAGGCGCGGGCGGGGCGGCGCCGTCGGCGCGGGCCGTGGCGGGGCGGGGGGGCGGGGAGGGGCGGAGCGAAACGCCGGACGAGCGGGGGCGGGTGACGCTGGGCGGAAGCGGGGGCGATGGCGGGTGTCGGGTGTGGAGCGTGGTGCGGTTGCGGTTGAGGTGCGGTTAGCGGTCGCGTGGAACTCCACGCATTCACGACCGCCGGCCCGCAGCCGCCGCCGGCGCCTGCCGTCGCTTCAGACCCTTGACAACGAGCAGGCACGCCCTGTCTTCTTTGGCGTGCGGGTGCACCACGCGAGACAGTGCGTGGGAGGGGTGGTGCCGGGTCGCGCGCGAAAGGTTATGGAGATGATGTAGGGCGGTCGTCCGGGGTATGCATGCGTGTGATGTGTGTGTGTGTGGTTAGGTGGACAGGTGGGTGGTTGGACTGGTGGGTCGGCTGCCTGGCTGGCTGCGTCGGTGGCTGGTTGATAGAGCGAGCTGCGTTGGCTGGGCGTTCGGGTGGACGTATGCTCCAAAAGAGAAGGCGTGGGTGGATAGGTGAGTAGATGTGTGGATGTTGTCTGCAAAGACAGACGACGAGAGGATGGTGGGCAGAAGGGTGGGTGGTCAGTTGGGTGCACGAAGGGGCGATTGGACTGGAGGATTGGGCGGGCAACCCGTCTGGCAGGGGGGCAGGGTGGCTAGTTGTCGGGGTGGGCAGGTTGGGCAGGCCATGTGGCTGGACGGAAGGGCGGGTGCGCCAAACGAGGAAATGTGGGTGGGTGGAGTGAACTGCTCTGCACGCTGAAGCCAACACGGGCAACGCCCACACAAGCCCGGGGTTATCAGAGGCGCAAGACGTGTGCTTGCGTTGGGGTCTGGGTTGTGGGTGGAGGTCCACAACGCAAGACGAATTATTTTGACATTGCACTGGTCCGGACAGTGGGAGCTGGGTTAGGCGAAGATTGTATCGCGACTTTCGACCGCCAAGAGGACATATGTGCTAACTTTCATTCCTGAATTAACCTTAATATTTTTTTCTTAGTGAATTTGTAGTTGCATACCTCTAGTCACTTGTTAATATTTTTTTTAAAAGCAATTAATTTTATTCCTTATTTATGCATTTGAAATGTACTACGAACAACAACATTTTAGCATTTATAAAGGAGAATGAAAAAATGAAAGGTTTTACTTCAGAATCAAACAAAATTTACGAAGAGATATGCTTACACGATCTCACAAAAATACCCAAAATATTCAGCGACTTAAACATAATTATACGATGATTGCGATGCATAAAAAAACCTCCAATAACATTTAATGCGATTTCCACAACAAGATTTTACATTTCGATTCAAACTAATTCCGCGATCCTAATTTGACGTTTCCCCACCCTATCAAACCCACACAACTGCACTGTCATTAGCGCTATCGCAGCCGCCGCCGCCATCGCATCGTTACCCGGCCCCTCGCGCCGCGCACGCACACACAATGCGCAGTAAATCTCGCGGCGCGCGCTGTCCGACGAGAGGCGAACCAGATCAGGATTCCCGTTCGGGCAGGCGACGGCGCGGGCCCGAACGTTCCACTCCATTCTTTATGCGAGTTGGGGTCAACTGAAATATAATAGGGCGTTTAACTAACCGGCAGCGCGACCGCCGCGTTTAGAAGGGGGGGGCGAGGAGGGCGGGCTATTATTGAAGAAGACGAAGTGGGCGGACGTTTCAGGGAGATGTGGGGGAGAAGGAAGGACAGGAGGAAGGGAAGAAGAAGGAGAGTAGAGAAAAGAGAGAAGTGGGAGGAGTGAAGAGGGAGGAGTGAAGAGGGAAGATGGAGGTGAGAAGAGGGAGGAGCGAAGAGGGAGGAGGAGGGATGGAAGAGGAAGGTGAGAAATGAGAACACAAAAGAAGGAAGAATAAAGAAGATAAAGTGAAAGGGGAGGTAAGAGGCGAAACGTAAGGATAGAATAGGAAAGAAGAGGGGGAATGTGCAGGAAGCTGCAATGAATGGAGAGCAGAGGAAAATGGTGGAAGATACGAGCAGAGACAATAAGAGGGAAGGGAGGAAGAGGCATACTTGCATGATGAGACGAGTGGAACGCAAGAGGAGTAGATGTGCAGAGAGGTAGAGACGAAAGCGAGAGCGGAGGTGACGGGAAAACGGCGTGCGTCACTGGTCCGCTCTGGCGGCCGCGGGACGAACGATAAAAAAAAACAAAAAAAACGCGGCCGTACATCAGCGCATTTCGACACGCAGAGCGCGCCCACGCTCGCGATACGTTAACGCTGCAAGGAAGGCGGCCGCCGCGCTGACAGGTGCAGTTGCCTCAGCACTACGCCCCCGCACGGCACCGCGGCCGAGGGAAAGGTTCGCTCAGGGCGGTTGCGTCCGCAAGCCAACTGCAAGAGTAGGGCCGTTTCGTAGAAGTGGTGGAACGTGTTTGGTGAGCTATCGTACGCTTTTATAGGAGCGGAATTAACGCTGTTCAAAAGAGAGAAAAAAAAACAACAGATATGTGAATGCTTGATCTAAAAGTATTCACTTTGCGGAGGGGTGCAGGGGGACACTCGTATTCCTAAATATATTAAAAGTGGTCCTGCAGCCTTCAAAATAATTCCTTAAAAATATTTCGTTTAGTAAAAAAATATTTCCTTAAATATGTTCAATCTCAGATTTCCCCCCTTATAACCAAACAAATTTAGGAAATGCACAACATTTAACTGTCAAGTTATCCGGCAACCAAATTAATGGTTTTACATAAAATCAATTGTATTATAAACTATCTATAAAGTTGAATGTTCGTACTCGTTTCTTTTCCATTTACCAGAATTTACCAAAATGTGAAATAACATTTTAAAGGAAAAAGGAGCCAGAAAATTACCGGCACCCGCTCCTGTATTAAGCTACACACAAATTTACTTATTTAGCTTTAAGTAACGCGAGTAGATGGTTGATAGATAATGTTCACTGACCTTTGTGCGTGTTATGTATGTTAGTAAACGATTGTAGACAGTGAAGATAACATTAGCTTGCAAACTCTGGGAGAACGTTCAATAATCAACAATATTCACTGCAACATTCACAACTCACATTTTACGCGCGCGACATTAGATATTTCCGAGTAGGGGAAAATTAAACCAATGAAAGTCTTCCTTTATTTAATATTAATAAGCTCAAAGCTTAACCTTTGCTGCATGTTAAAGACTACAGAAGGGTAATAACAAATAATAGTAGAACAAAAAGTATAGAAGTTTCCCAGGACTGGGAGTGTGATATGTCCGATATTTATTTGTATGTTCGAATGTGCACATAAACTGCAATGAAACTAACCTACTACTAGACACACCAACAGTTGTTCGACAGATCAACACGCATTACAATAGTCATAAATATTTTATTACTCCCTTGAGGCATGAGTATGAATGAGAAAATAAGCAATAAAATGGAGCGCCACCATTCCACAGGCGCCCGTTCATAGAAACAGAAATAAAACATTTAAGTACATCGTTAGGTTGAACATAATAATTAAGGTAATTTTAGTAATTAAAATTTTTATAATATTGTAATAATATTTTATGAAGTACCTTCGCGAAACAATGGTGGAATATTTATAAATAAAAAGTATTCATCATTAAAAACATGTATTTATACACAAACGGACACAGCGCATTTGAAAAAAATAAACACATTATCTTTTAAGGTATAATTTATCACATCATAAACATCATATATCACATCCTGAATACATAATGATTTATCAATCCATACATTAACATAAATACTATTCAAAATTAACACGAGAGGCTAAAAAATGTGCGAAGTAGCAATCTTTCAATATGTACTTCATTCAGTGGAGAGCACAGAGAGTGGCCAGGGGGCGTGGTCTCTGAAAACTACGCAGGAAGCTCCGTATCCTTATGCAATAAATCCCCCCCATACATAAACAAATTCCATGGTTTCTGTCATTTTAAACTGAAAATTTAAAATGTCACATAACAAGTGGGGAGGGAGACTCATCAACCCATCTGGCAACCATGTAAGCAGTCCAAGACAAAATCAATAGCATTTATAAATTGTATTGTTAAAGTTCATATTCTTTAAGCTAAAGTATTATTATTTATTAAAGTTTATATAATACAATTCAATTTCATTCCCTTTTTGGCACGTTAATTTCATTCTACAAGCAAAATATGTTATGTGAAAATATAAAAAAGAGGCCCAGAAATGTAGAATGTCTCCAACGTATATGTAGTTGTTTGAGGCTGCGTCTGCCCGCGGCAGAGAGGACACGGAGGCGCCCGCCGCAAGCGC
>BOPP01000042.1:1045274-1057524 GCA_017312745.1 Gryllus bimaculatus
GCAGCCAGCCATCTCAGGACGGACTCGACGCCGGAGGGTTCCGCCCCGCACTCGCTCGCCCACCCGCCGGCGATTTCTTCCCGGGGCGCGCGGCGGCGGGGAAGAGGGATGGCGAGTCGGCGATTAGACGGCGCGAGCGGATCTCTCGTCTAATGACAAGTTGTACGAGATCAAACATTCAGTTTGCTACAGGCAAAACACTATATACCATTCTTGCTTTATTGAAAACAAGTTGTTTTGTATTTTAATTTGTTATTTGAAAAATGTCAACGGAAAACTCAATACGAAATGAAAAATGACAATGTTATCACATATGTTTTATAAATGTGATAAGACTGAAGATTGATGCGGTGTATCCTAAAGGATGTGGCTACATTTATGACTGTAGCCGAACCATAGAACGTTTGATTGTGCCATGATTCCACACCATGGAACGTTTATTCTTATTACGGTGCAGATATGTTTCATTCCAGCTTCAATAGTATAATCGTCAGTGTGAGTTTAATCCTGACAAATACTGCACGCGGAACTAAATACCAGAGACGAATACAAAAACACACATGTCTACCCAACGTTTGTATTTCGAGACACGCAGACGCCCGATTTGGTTGCACTCCAAATTCCTGCACACCTCCGCAGGAGGCCCGCGCCAAGAAGCTCTCGCTCGCCCAAAGGTCACGGCACTGGACAAACGACGCCCGTCCCACCCGCCGACGGAATGGCACGGCGAGGTCGCGGCGCGAGAAATGATGATGTGACAAACACCAATTAACCGCCTCTTCTCTTCGAGGCGCGACGCGGCGCTCCGTGTCATGTCTTACCGCAGGTTCGGCCTTCTCACGCAAGGGCGCGGTTGCGTCGCGACCCGCCGGTTCAGGGACCCTATCACTCCCTCCCACCCCCAGCCCATTCCAGAAGATCCTTGTCGCGGTTTGCGGCAAGTCACTGTCTCCCCCGGTAGCCTCGATTCGCTACGAATGGCCCTCGCTTAAGGTCATCAATTTCGTGTTTCGCACCTGCGTTGGTTATGCATAATTCACAATTTTCGTATGATAATTGAGTTTGACGCGTAAGCATATTTAGTATAGGAAACAAGTTACCTCATCGTAGCTGATGAGTTACTGCAATTTGGGCGTAAAACAATATTGTTTTTACAGTGTGTTTTATTTCAAGGATACAAAAAGCGACGCTTCAAGCTTCTTAATCAGATATTCGTGGTCAAAGGTTGTATTCAGCAAAATAATATTACTTCATTATTTCTTGTAGGGTGGAGCCGCGTGAATATACAGATAAACTTACGATGACTACGGGCACCCGTCATAATTTACATTTAAGCCGCACTTGAATTCTGCTGCGGAACTGATTTCCTAGTTCATTGTGAACGAATGATTACCTCGAAAACGTATTCCAGCACGTAATAATCATTTTTCAAATTTCGAACTATGGGGAGTTGGAATATGTTCTTACCACGCCCTTATAAAGCTTCTTCAAAAGCCAAGCACAAAAATGATATATGAAGACTGGCAAACAACCGGCAAGGTTGGTTCACAATACTAGGTACGTTGAACGAGAAGATAAATGTAACGCGTGTATTATGCGTCCATCATCCAATATTTACGCAAATTCCTAAAATTGCTGCTGACACCTCCAACAACAGCCCCCCGAACCCCCCCCCTTCACAGAACGGACCGCGGGCACCGCCCCCTTTCCGCTGTGCCAAAACATTAGAACCACTTTTCCTCCGTAAACTTTCACACCTGTTCGCCGGGCCGGGACGACGTGGGTGTAACGGGGTCGTCGAGGAGTTTAGTTCTCTTGCGGCGTTACGTGGTGCCCGGCCCACCCATTCACTTTGCACAGTAATCAGCGTATCATATATCACTCTGCCGGGACTGCTTCGCAACCGCACAAATATCCTTTGCAAAGGCTGGGCGGCCGGGGAGCAGGCGGCGGGGAGTGGCGGAGCGGGTCGCGGCGGGCAGGAGAGACAGGAAGGGACATCGCCTCCTCGAGGTAGACTGCCCGGCGACGAGGGTGCGGTCGTCGCCACGTCTCGCCCCTCGTCTGGCCGTCCCTCCCAAGGCGCACGGCCGTGATTAATGCAGCTGAGGTTTTAGCTGGAGCTGCTCTCCAACGTAAATTTGTCTTTCGTTTGCGAGCGGTAATGATTAACGCGATCGGTTTTGTTCTCTTGCTTTAGAATTCGCAACCAGATCATTTTATAGTGTATTAAAAGACTGACTCTTGATAAATTGATTGATTAGTGATATCAGGATCGACAAATTATAAGATCAATAGTCCCGATATTATGGGTATGAACTGCTCCAGCATTCGTCTGGTGTTTATCGGAGGAACCACAGGAAACTACCGATCAGAGGAGCCGGCCGATAGAATTCTCCTGCAGACAGCGATTGAATTCAACCTTGCTACTATGTAGCTAGTGTCGAAAATCTTGCCAACACGTCCTCAGGAAACAAAATCGAGGATATCCTGGACAGCAGCACTGCAGTGATATCAATTCATGCCCTGAGACACCTAAGATGGTCTTTAGTTTTCGAGAGGTAATGATTAACGATTAGCGATTAGTTTGGTTTTCCTCTTTCAGTATTCGTATCCAGATTCTTGATTATTGTATTGAAAGACGGACTTTGCAACTGATACGCCGCTACTACATGGATTTTGATGATTCACATCTTAAATGTATTTACCAGAAACATCGGCAGTATGTACAGTTCACACATACTTTTTCCGTATTTTAATACGACCTGTTCTAATATAGTATAACACCCAAAACTTGTAAATGATTCATGTGTATAAGAGAACGTATCTACAATCTGTGACGTGTGGATCGTTAGAACTTCTGCTTCTTCGAAAATCAGATATCTGACGTCATGCTCAACTTGTATTCACTCAAAATTAGCGCCATTTATTCCTTCAAAAAAAAAGTTAATTGACGTGGAAAGCCCTGTCGAATAACTAAATAACGGTCTGGTTTCCGACAAGCCCAAAGGTCAAACTCACGTTTTCTTAATTGTCCGGTTTTCCGGTTCAGTCCTGCACGACTCTCCCTGGTCCGATAAGCACCACTCGACGCACTGTCCTTCTGCCTCCAGAGCGACCGCCGCGTCTGCATCGAATTAAACCCGTCCCCTCAGCCCCCCACCCCGAGCCTCCTCCAAGAACTCCCCTCCCCCGCTCCGCCTCGTCCGCCGCCGCCGCTACCCGGGCGCGATTATGCCCAACGTCATTAATCATGTTTAGAGGTAATTCCAGCGACATTAACACACCGGCATCGAGGACTGCCCTCACAATAGCGCGTAAAAGCAGCGCGGGCGACGCGAGCGCCGCCAGTCGGCCGGCGTGGGAAACTCGTCCGGCTGCGTCCTCTCGTCCTCAGTCCCCGCCCATCAGGCGTCCGACACACAGAGAGACGCACGTCGTCGCTCACACATCGCCGCAGACGCAAAGTGCCTTTCATTCCGTGAGACCTCTCTAATGCGAACGACGCTCCGGTGGGGGATCCTAAAAGGACTCAAAAATCGCAACAGCCCGCACACAAGCACCGTCACTTCATAGGGCCAGTCCCGCGAACGCGAATAACCTGCAATTCGTTGCCGGGGAGTTATAGTTATGGACCTGGGGGCCAGACCGTAAATTCGTACAGTCAAAAATTAGAACCCTGCACTCGCGCGAAACGATTTTTTTTGTTTGTTTCGTTTCACGACGGGTCTTCTCGCGGCGAATTGAGTAGTAAACCAAAACGACGGATAAATACGTCCATTTCCTATGCAAAAGAATTCCAAAACCGGTTTTCGGTAGAACCTGTTGACGCAAATGTTTTGAGACAGGAAGAGTGAACCCATGCTGAAATTTACAAATTCCCTTTCAACCGCGTTGATATAGTAGTTAAGATATCCGACTGCTGGTTGGGAAGGAAACCGAGAGGTTTGAGATAATTCCACAAATTCGCCGAAATGGGGAGCCGTCTTATATTATCTAACTTCTTGAAAATATAGGTATCAATGTAGAATTTTCATAAAACTTTAAAAATGCTCTCATTTATATGACGTAAGGTTCGTTAACAATTACAGGGTATATTGACAGTGAATGGTTTACAAGAATATGCAATTATATACTTTCTGCGATGTTATACCGAACAATTTCTACACACAATGCAACAACTTACAAAGAAACACTGAATGTCATGATGATGTCCAATATTTGACGTAAGACGAGTCAATAATTCAAATGAGTATTTCGTTAGCACGGGCATTTATAGGTTGAACTAATGTTCATTACCTCCACGTAAACGCAGGGGTATGACGGTGAGTTCGTTCCAGTGGCTTAAAAGCCGCAACTAACATGCTAATTACCCAAAATCCACCTCGCAGCTAACGGCCCAACACCTCGTTCCTTGCCTCGCTGCCTTGACGGCAAGCGGCACATCGGCGCGTTAAGAGAACGTTGACACCGCCCCGATATAAATACCCACACTTTCTCTCCCACTTCCAGCCTCGCCCTGCACGACACGATCCCGCGTCCACACCTGTAAGGTGTGAACAGCGCTCTCCCGTCCTAGCTTACTTCCATAAGCCGCGAGCACGCGCTAGGGTTTTGGGCCCTTATTTCTTTGAGCAAATCGGATCGAGTCAAAAAGATCGCCGGACTCATCCTTTTCATTTCCACAGCGCGGGGCGACAATTTTTCATGCGGCCTTCTCCCATACCTTGGTTCACGCAAGCCCCTCCGCCCGTCAACACAAGCCGGATTTACCGTCGCAGTGGAACTGGATAGATTTTACGGCCTCCCGCCGATGAATCATGCAACGGAAATAAAAGCAAAAGCAAGGGTGTCTTTTGAGTATTGTGGAGCAGATCAGCGTCTCGGTCCGTCCACAGCAAGATTCGTTCGTAAACGTAAGATCACGCTGATTCAATAGGCCAAATGAACGTTTCTAGAGCGGAGAATAAACGCGTCCTGTTTCCAAAACCCTGTCACATACGCGCTGCATAAAATAAATACATGTGAGATTTTTATGGCCGCACGTGTGTCCGACAGGTCTGGTAACGAGAACATTTACGCAGCGGCCCTCCCCAAAGCCCACATTTTATTGCACAGAACGCGAGTTCATTATGCGTGAACTCTAGACTCAAAGTGCTCGGGACAAATAGAAACACACGAAAACAGGTAACAAGGCGTGCACACACACAAAGAACCTGTCCGGCGGCCAGATAGTTATTTCACGGGAAACAAATCCAGGCTGTCCCAGCGCGGCCAACAGGTGCAGAGGCTGTACGCGAACGCGGAAAGAGATCCCGCGAACTCTGCGCCACCAGAGGCTGCGCATTGCAGTCGATGGCCGCCTACGCCTCTCCCCCCGCCCCCGCCACCGCCCACGCCAAGCACTCGCCGCGCCGCGCCACGCCAGGTGTACAGTGGCAAAGCCTTGGCGGCGCGCACGCCCAAACACGCAGTGAGAACGCAAAAGCGAACTGCGGAGGTGGGAGGAGGAAACGATGCAGATAGAACACTCCGAATGAGATATGAATCAAGCATCAAAAACACGACCCGAAGACAGAGAAATTAAGTTAGTAGTGAAAGTAATGAAGTACAAAAAAATGGAAGTACAGAAAGAGACGGAGAAGGTGTAGTATGGAGTGTTACGTGAGAATCAAAGGATTGTGTAAAACAGGTGGTCTATGGAGAATTCAAGCAAAAGAGAGTTATTTTATGTACGAACGAAGAGACACATATTTTAAAGGTTACGCTGTGGGGCAAATAAATGTATAAAATAATAAAATAATATGTGTAAATTAAATACAATAAATAAGATGTTACACTGACAATGAATTATTAAATCTTCGATACTAAAAGGAAGTAGCCTAAAGCATTGTCATCAAGAAAAGTATAACACCAGAAAGAAAGAGATAAGTCATTGAACATTACGAGAAGAGACGAAAACAAATTTGAAGGAATGGAAAACGACGAAGTGGAAACGAAATGAAGAGGAGAACGAAAGCACGAGGATATCAACAGACGCGAGAGGTAACAAGAAATCGGAACGAGACACACACGACGAGACAAGGAAGCAGCGACGCGCCACGCCGAACAGGTGCGCCACATGGCGGGGCGGGAAAGGCCGCGGAAACGAGAGCAAGGGCAAGAGGCGCGGCGGAGCGACGAGGACGGCGAACCGACGGCGGCAACGGAGAAGCCACCAGCCCCCGGAGCGAGCCATCCCCCTCGTCCCCCGCCCCGCCCAGCGCCCTCTCTGATGGCTCCGATGCCTCGCGAGCCGCGGTAAGAGAATCTTACCACGCCTCTTCCGTGACACACAAGGTACCGCCACACCCAACCTCCCTCGCGCTCGGCCCCCCTCGCGCCACCACGCGCCACCGCGGTCGCCAAGCCTGCGCGCCACTCATCCCGTCTCCGCGAATTCAAATAAAGGATCCCGCTCCGGTTCGCTCACGACCCCACCTCCGCCCCCCCCCCCCGGCCAAGTGGCCCTTTTCACGCGGGCGTCCGACCGCGCGACTGACGCGATACGCGTCGGATAGAAATTCCGAAAATTCGAGGAAAAAATCCACGAGTTCGAACCCCCACCCCACCCCCACTCCCCTCTCGGAGCTTAATGGGCGGAACCGAATCCTCTTAATTCGGGGCGGAGCGCGTGGCTTCTGGTTGCAGCGGCGGCTGTGAGCGCACGACAAGGACCTGGCTGCAAAGCGCACTCGCAGTAACTGTCGGCTTTCACATCAAATTATTTCGTTTCCACGAATGAGCGAAAGACTGCGACAGACTGCGCTACTTGATCGGAACTGTGCGGGAAAGCTGGTTCTGCGTTTTCCGGGGAAGAGGTAATGTTGCTATTTTATTTTGAAGATTTGGATTGACGTGAATTTTAAATAGGAGTTCATGAAATAATTGTTCATCAGAATTATTGCATCATGAAAAATCCTTAATCCATATTCTTTAATGAAAGTAAATCCGCCCCTTGCATTATATTTACTGAATGCAAAAGTACCAAGAGGAAAATACATCTGAGCAAAATTGAATAGGATTTCCTTGCTCGAAGTAAAACCCAGTATTCAGGTGACAAAGCGACGACATGCCTGTGTCCTTTCTTGCTGTACGAATTAGACGGATATATATGGATATGTACGGTCTCGTATGCGTATTCTGAGCAGAAGGTTCTCAAAGTCTACTTACTTCAATTTATACAGCCTTCTCCCCGCAAGCCGACATAGCTAACACCATCGAGGTGTCACAATGAGATTTCAGTATCATATTAGCTAATCTTCCAAGGGTAGCACTCTCCCTGTCTTTCATCAACCCGTATTTCCCCTGCTTGTTCGTCCTCTTATCACGTTTGAGGGTTTCTGCAGCGAGATGCATTTCTGGAGCTCTCTCATTCTGAACGAATTTCTCCCGGTCCTTCTGTCATCACACTGACTTTGCCACGCTTTCGCGAATGATCGTGAAATACGCAAACCGCGAGCGGGGCGAACCGGGTCGTGTGTCTGTGAGTAACGACGCCAATTGAAGGAAACTTCCCGGCTCTTTCTTCTTTTTTTTCGTTCCGCGGTCGCCGACAAAAAAAAAGACGAAGAACGAAGTCGAAACAAACGAGCGGCGATTTTTCTCCGCGACGAAGGCGGCGGCGGCGGCGTCCTCCCTTGCGCGCCTCCCCGCCCACGCACGTACTACTAACGCAACGTTCACGTGCGCACAGCCACGTGCACGTTCCCTGGCCGCTTATTGCATTTCTTGCGCCCGTGCGCGATGTAGAAATGAGGCTCGTGTTCGAACGAAAACGAAGGGAAGGAAATATGGAAGATATACTACGCGATATGTTAATCAAGGAAGTGAAGAAAACAAATGGCATTGAGAATAATGAATAGTTTATGAAGGGAAAATCACAGACTAGTCTAATATCACAAAAAAACAAATGTCGAAATACATTTGTATAAGCGACAGAAGTGAACGTTGTACAACTCGAATCGTCATTTAAAAATATCACTGATGTTTCTGTTACCTGTAATATTTCACAAGAATTACAAAAGTGTTAAAATACACACGACCAAAAATCATTCATTACCAGACATTATCCAAAACATAAAATCAGTTTGTCGTGTTTACCGCTTCTTTTCAATCGGGTTTAAAAGATTTTCATTACCAGAGCATGCTACAGAATCGAAATATCACACTTAACGAACGCATCGGGGAATGGACGGTGCCCTTTAAGCAACCAGCGACGGAAGAAGGAGCGAAATGAATCCACAGCTGCAGCGAAAACAGAAAACAAGTGACTAGAGGCGGGCGCGGCGCACGGAGAGCGCCCGGGCGGACGCACGGCGTCGCGAGGACATCCTTGGACACGAAGGCGCTCGCTCCGAATTGCAAATGTCGCATTAAGCACAGCGTTGGCCGGCGCCGCAAGGTCTCCCAGACGCGGAGGCGGGACGGGCGGCGGTCACGGCGGTGGAAGCAGCGACGGAAGTAAAGGCCGCGCTATTGGAGGCACAAGAAGCCGGGGCGGTGGCAAGGACGGGAGGGCGACGGTTGTGGCAGTCGGGCTGGGCTGAGAACACGCTGAGGCACACCGCCGGAAAGGACGAGTGGCGACAGTATAGCGAGGGGCAGCGAGGGGCGAGTCAGGGTGCGCGCGTACCGCAACAGGCAGGCAGATGCGGCACGTATCATAGCAGCAGGAAGAAAAACGTTGGCGAAGGGGAGGAATAGTAGTGGCTGCAGACGAAGCTATGGCGAAGAGAGAAACCAAGAGAAAAGAGAACAAGAAGAAGCGGCGGTTAGGGTAGCGACGGCAAATGTAGAGGCGGTGGAGGCGGCGGAGGTTGCGATGGCACAGCGGTGACCAGGGAGGCGGTGACGGTGACGAGGAAACAGCTGGGACAAGAGCGGAGCACAGTCGACGGCGGCGACAAGCAGCCTTACTCACAAGCCCAGACAGACGACACCGGCACCGGCACCAGCAAAGCGGAACTGGGCGGCGGCAGCGGACCAAATGGTTTGCGAGACCCAGTGACCTTTCGGGGCCCCTCCGCAAATGGCAATCTCACGTTCGATATACGGCAACCGGCCGTCAAATTTAGGGGGTCTGCGTCATTCAGATTTCGTGTCTACCTTCCGAGAGGCAAGATAACGGGGAATTGACAAAGTGCCATTTTGCTTTAAATTTGTATGAACCGCTTAACTGGTTTCTTGCTTCGGGGATGTCGACACAAATCGATTCAATTCATTCCATGCTCTCGGAAGAGGTCTTGTGTTTCATTGTTGTTTACATAGATAAAATCGCGATCGAACCTGACGCCTCATTAGTTGTGGCGGTTGGTGTTTGGGGACAAGAGCAACGTGTCGCAAGTAAATGTATTCTTCGATGTAATCGAATAGTGACAGTAACATAAGACAGATTCAAGTGTTATTGTACGAACTTGATATTAAAATAGAATCCTTTTTTATCCGAGTTTTTCTCAAATTAAAGTTCGAGAAACATAAATAACATATCAGTAGTATTGGTCATATCCCATAGTTAGTATCAATGGTATGGCATATCCTTATAGTACAAAATCTTCCCGCACACTCTGATTACAGTGTAACCCCCATTCCATCAACGAAATCTCCGAAATTGAACTGGGATCCTTTCGGGATCCCATCGGACACGACCCTGGGAGCCAACGGTAATGCAATCCGATGGCGATCGCGAACTTTCATAGCCTCGAATCACGGCCCAATCAATTAAACCATCGGCTGCGAAACAATCAGTTGTGGCACAATTCATTTTTCAAAATTCCATTAAATTTTCAGAATCGTCCGGAGCGATTTGCCCGCCGCCATTGCCAGGGCCAGGAGGGGGGGTTTCGGTGACGTCGGCGACGCCAGCGCCGGCGGCGGCGCACGCTGCAATTAAGCAGAGGTCGCCAGCTCGCGTATCGTTCGGCGGCGCAATTTCATGCCATAAAATTAAGAGCAATTCCCAGGGCAGGCGGCGACGGCGCTCGAGGCAAAGACAGCTGCCGGCGGCGCTGTTTGCGACTGCTCTCCCCCCCCCCCTGCAGGCAGCACGCACAGTGTTAAATTTCCGAGATCTACCAGGACGGAAATCTGCTGCGTCATTTTGTGGGATCAGAGGAAAATTGCAATTGTAACACACTCATCGCAGGCAACATCAAAGGGTGGATCTAGTTTACGGCTATTGCATTTAGTTTTGCAATGGACACAAATATATTATTTTCGATGCTTAAAACAATTAGTGAGATTTCTTATCTGGAATCTTTTTTGGAGTCTTATTTTCACTCACAAAATATTCATTTAATTCTTAATAACGTCTTGGAAATGGTAATGAAACGAAATTCCACTGAGAACCTGCTTATCACCTCACAGCCAAAAAACGTTGCATAAGTGTGTCTTAAAACATACTTTCCTTTAAAAAAAGTGTTGTTAAATCTCTGCACCTGAAATTAAAATTCAATTTAAAATCATTCTGAAAATGGTTTCTTTGAGAAATATAAAGCCCATGTAGCCATAAGAGTGGATCATAACGATTTTGGACCTTGAAGACAATGAATTCAACATTGTGCTCTTTCATCACGGTCACAGTTTCAGTAGCAGCTAGACGACCGTTCTGAGCTTTCCTGCTGAGCAACTGCACTGCACTGACCCCCGAGAGACTTGCAACATCCGAGGCAGCAAAGTAAGCATAACAATTGCTGAGGAAGACGATGGTTCTGCTAGCTATTGGTCGTATGAGAAATGTTTGGCATTTTTTATTAAACAAATACATGATCCAAACCTTTCCTTTGTATTCCTTTTCGTCATTAAATTGATTCGTGGACTCCCAAGTTAAGTTTTTATTTCAATTTTCTATCATTTTTTGAGCTTTAATTTTCTTGTTCTTTTGTTATTCTTTCTAAGTATACGAATAACTGCCAAATATTGGTTTAATTTAAATTCTGAGACCTTCCATTTCAGAATACTCAATGGATCAGCGTATGAACTTGATACCGTTACCGTGACCTAGGGCACGTCACATTGTCATGTTTTATCTTCAATTATCACTTGTCGCCTGTTTTCGTAGGCGCATTGTGAGGAGTGAATCACGTATTGTCTCGCTAGACAACGAAATTTACATCAACGTCGCTTTCATAAACGGCCAACTCATTCCTGGACTTCATTACGTGAGGTTTGTAAAATGTTTGTGTCGCATTTGTTTTTCAATTCTGAAGCTGGTCAGAAATGACTACTAAAAGGGAGGAAATGAATTCTATTAAATGATACATTCATTCACAACATTAGTTCGCTCCGAACAAAATGGTACAAAAGACCACCAAATCTCCAAAAGGAAATATCTTTCAATTACCTTCTCAGCGTGACCATCAGAGTGCAAATGGGCAATTATTATTTTAAGAACAAGATTCAAACAATGAGTTCTCATCAGCGACAAGCGTACAAAAACAAAACTGCTATAACGAGTATTAAATAACATTTTATTCAAACTTGGTGTTATTTTTCCAGATACTAATAGCTCCATACTGCACGTAATGACGCTCTATACCGAGCAAAACAACGCAGAAACTGTCGCTTTAATGACCAGTAATTTAGAAGCGAGTACCGTCACCTCGCTAGACACAAGATTGCTTCATGCAGACTACGACTTCATGCAGGCCTCATACACTCCGCAATATATCACAAACGATCTCCGATATCTCATTAAAAAGGCACAAAAGCGCGGCATCTCAAAACGGCAACAAAATTGTAAAATATCGCCTACTTCATAAAACGACACCACTTATACGAATGAACGGTCTTTGTGACAGAAAGGTCGCATTAAAATGCGAGTCCATCGTCGATATTTACGATGTCGGGCGCTACCGAGAGATCTAGTAGTCAGGCGCATTAAATACAGCCATAAAATCGCCAATTCGCCAATAAAAGTCGCAGTGACAGGTTTTAAGGTTGCAAGGCGGCGGGACCCTCACACCCGCGCGCGAAGCCGTTCGTGATCCGCGGCTCATTGTGTTTTTTTCCTTGCTAAAAGCAAACGGGGAGGAAGACGGGACATGCGCGCGAACACTCACCGACACTCTCACACTCCCACATCCAGGACAATGGATCGTCCGCCGGACCGCGCTATTGAGTTACGCAATCAACGCTAACACGCCTGCATAAAAAGAGCAACGAATCAATAATGAACACACGCATCCCGTTACTCTACTCCGGTGAAACGTGA
>BOPP01000042.1:1068548-1082511 GCA_017312745.1 Gryllus bimaculatus
GGGGGGGGGGGCAGAGAGCGCGACGCGGCAGAAAAAGCCGCGGAAAAATTAACGGGGACCGGCGCTCGTCCCGGCGCATGCGCGTGAAGGGATTTTCACCAGTTGATAGCGCCGTTGACGCCCGCCACGCACCGCCAAACACCTGCAGCGACGAGCTCGTCAGCGGCTGCAGGGCTCGCAGGAGGTTTTCACCCCACGTTCTCGTCACAAATTCGGGGGACACGATCGTAAAATAGTTGATTCAAGGTTTCGAACTGTTGATGCATCCAGGGACGGAATATTGTTTGTCAGAAGTGATTCAATAGTTTTAAGAGCGGATTAATATACTACTAATTTTATGCATTAGCTGGAAATACGCGCTAACTGGAAGGATTATATTTGAATTGTCAATAAAATAGGAGGGCAGTTAATACTCCACAGAAATGTACCACTGATAACAATGGTGTTCGAAGGCATATACACGTATGTGTATGTCACACATGAAGTTTATAATATTTTATTAAATAAATTATTTACATTAGAATAACACGCATACTGTCGATCCGGATAGCCGGGATCGCTAAGGCAGTAGTGTCGTGACAACCTCGGATCGAAGGATCACGCGTTCGAATCCCGCCTCGGGCATGGATGCATTTGCGATCGGCCTTTGACCCTTCATCATCATCCTATCACTTCATTAAAGAAGGATTACCAATTCCCTATGCGAGCAGGTGGCTCTTGCCCTTAATGAAATGTGCAGTTGGCTAATGATACTTTTAAAAAACGCATAATAAAATTGATTTCAGATACTTAACAAATTGCCCACACGTTAAAATGGCATGACACAATTCCATTTGCGTTGAAAATCTACCGAAACCATACCACCGTGCATTAAACAGAGAGAATCGCTCCGTCTTGCATCTTCTTTGCGGCGGAGTGTTCGTCGGATGGTGTAATACGCCAAGCACCTCCGCGTTGCGCCACGCGGCAAAAGTCTATCGCGCCCCAGATGCGCACCGGCCTGACGGCGGCGGTAGCAGCAGCGAAGAAGTAGCAGACTGACGCCGCGCGCGCTTCCTTCACGCCAGGTGCACTTGACGCAGGCGCCCGGCGCGGGCTGGCGGCGACAGCGGGCTGCAGCTCCGAAGAGGAATGGCTGCTGGGAAGAACGGTTTCTGGGAGGGAGGGGGGGGGTGCTTGCGGACGGGGGATGACTCTGAAGAGAAATCTGTGGGGGGATGAGTGACTTTAGAGAGAAGCGACTTTCGGAAGGAATGGCTGTCGGAGGCATGATTGAGGGAGGAATGGATGTTGGAGAGAAATTTGAGGAGGAATGACTGACAGGGAGGAACTGCCGTGGGAGGAATGATTTTGGGAAGGCGTGGATGTAGGAAGGAATGGCTGCGTGAAGGAACGCCTAATGAGAGGGGACGTTTGGAGAGGAATTGTTGTTGATATAAGATTTAGGCGAGGAATGGCTGCGGGAAGAAATGGTTTTGGAGAGCAATCGTTGTGGGGGGGAATGAAGGAATGAATGATGAGGAGACAATCTTCTCCCCCCTACGTCACATACAGTTTTTACTTTTTTCTGACTAAATAAATCTAAATCTAAATGACTTAAAACGAATTTGAGGAGGAATAGCTGACGGATTAATGACTGGGAGGAACTGCCAAAGAAGGAATAGATTTGGGGAGGCATGGATGTAGAAAGGAATGGCCGCGAGATGGAATGGCAACGGAGAGGAGCAATTGAGAAAGGAATTGTGGACATAAGACTCAGGCGAAGAATGGGTGCGGGGAGGAATGGATTGTGAGTGGTGAGGGCGGGACAGCGAGAATAACGAAGGCATCGATGTGGTAAGCTTAAAAGATGCTGCAATCACGAAATAGTTGGGGGTTTGGACTAGCACAGACCAAAATGTGGAACAATGGTGTAGGTGGGTTCAACCATCAGAAACGACGTATTTGAAGCAGGATACGATATGAGATGATAGGCACCAATTGAATCAAAGCTAAGGAAAACGAAGTTGAGTAACAAAATCGAGTCCTCCTGTAGAGTGAGAGCTCAGTCTGAGACGTTACGAGAACGTGAGAAGTGACAAATCCGAAATCACCAAAAGGACGGTAAACGAAGCAGCGGCAGGCGAGCCGGGAAGAGGCAGGAAGGCGGGGCACGGGGATCACAAGAAAAACGAGGCGATGTTGTATACCGTGAACGAGAACGGCTTTGGCGTCTACGCCTTGACGGTAATGACAGAGGGCCCCGCGCGGCGAAGGAGTCGGTTGTCAGGGAAGCGGTTACGCCTCCGACGTCACAACCCTCTGCCGCCGCCGCCGGGGCCAACGTATACGGGGCGCGCGGCAAAGCATCAAGATGGCGGACCCGCCCAGGATGGCTTTGACGGGGCCGGGAGAAGAGCCTTCAAGAATATGACAGGCAACAGGCGCAGATTGGAGATCCGCAATTTCGCCTTTCGCAACAAAACGGCGCACGCGGCGCGCACGCCGGCCGGGGCATCGATCGACAGCTGAAGAGTGGCGCGGGGGAGGGGGAGGGAAGGGAAGGGAGGGGAAGGGAGGGGTGGCGCCAGGTGGCAGCGAAGCGACGCCGCGTCAGGCACCGACGCGCGGCCCGGAGTGACGAGGGCTTACGAGTGACGCCGGGAGACAGCAAGGCGAAAGAAAAGAAAAAAAAACGCTTCAAGGCAAGAAACGTGATAAAACAGCGAATATATTTTTCAAAAGTTGAAGGGGTCAAGGGAAAATAAAGCTAACCCACATCTCTTATAATTTGTGTCATCCAAATTAAAAACAAATATTTGGAAGAATGAGATGTATTTTTTTCTACATACACTTCTGGATGCTTTCTACATACATATTGTAGAAAATGTTTGTTTAGCTAAATGTTTGTTTTAGGAGACTTTCTAAGATTTTTCGTTTCGTTTTATGAAATGAGGGATAGCACCATCTTCTTTAGTACAGAGGTGAAAATTTATCATTATACACTGTCTGATTCATAAAATAATATTACAAAATTCAAAAATAAAAATAAAAGGTTCAAACTATTTGCAATGTGTGGAATGAAAAGAAGGTCGACAAATATTAGATAATTCACGTTCGATAATAGATAACGTTCAAAAACATTTTTCATGAAACCACAAAGAGTTGCTCCTCATTACATTGTATTCAGAACTGAAAACGACATACAATTCATTCAAATATGTAACTTTCTACAAATTGATCAATGCATGTTGTGCTTTTTTCCTCACGAAACTTGGCTTTTATTTAAAATAGCGGGACACTTTAGACATCTCGAGATGAAAGAGGATTATCGATTGCGTCGCTACCTCTGACGCAACAGAAGCGGCGCGCTCCGATTTCGCTTCGCGCGGGCCGTGCCTCCCGCGCCGCGGCGCACGGAGAGAAAAGCGACCGTCGGATTAATTCCACTTGCCGGAAGACTGCGCTCTCTTCCCAACCAGCGGCGGCGGCGGCGGAGGCGCCACACACGTTTAAAACCTCCTTGGAGTTTCGGCTCAGTGAACGTGAAGTGTCTGTTACCCAACGCACCTTGCCAGATCTCCCCCCCCCCTGAGAGCGAAAGACGAGGAGGGTGAAATGCTTGCTCACCCAGTTCGACGCCTCCTCCGAGTACAGCGCTCTTCTCTCTTTCCCTTAGCGTCCGTTTCTTCTTCACTAGCTTTCACATTTTTTCACTTTATCACTTTTAGGCGTCACTATCTTTCAAAACACACTCGCAGGAATTTGTGTGTCTTAATAAGAATATCAGAAGGATTTTCAGACATTTTGCGACATCATTTTTCGATTAGAGACATTTCAAAAGACGTAGTTCAACCAGGAAGGCTTGTAATGCCTGCAAGAATGATTTATGTAAAATCTAAGAAGTTTCCCTAGCAGAAACCAGTCTCCATCAACTACGAAAAGTCAACTCGATTACCGGCCAAAGAATCCTAACTGCTCTCTTTAGGACAATTTCGAAGCATTAATTCGGTACCACAGGGAGGATAACATACGAGCGTAATGAACTCGCTTCCTACCTCCTCTTTAGCGCCTTCTTTTATTTGACGCCCGCTCCCTTCGTCCCCGAGAGTCTCTCGATGAGTCGGCACCGACGCTGGGGTGGTGGAGAGGGCGGGAGAGGGAGGCGGGGTGCGAGAGGCGTCAGCAAGGGCGATTGCAACGCACGGATAACCCAATCTCGCACGAGATTATATTCACACTTCACCTGAAGAAACGGCCTCTCGTTGCGGCTCTCCGAGTCTGCTTTCCGCCCTCCGCCCCCCCCCAAACCCCCACCCCCCACCATAAAAATTCGTTCCGGCCCTACACGAAGTTGCGTCGTTTGTGCGAACGCGCCGCCGCTGGCGGCCCGGCTTTCCGAAAAACTACTCCAGAAATCATGGTGGTGATGTTGTTGTTGGGTTGCATAGAGGTGGAAGTTTTGAAGTTTGACAAGCGAGGATTTGATCGACTGCGATTGAGAGATTAACCTTCCAGACTTGTTATTTTCTCGTTCGAAGTTACAGGTTGTTTGGAAGTGTGTTATGTATAAGCGAAAGTGACAACTTGGGTAGTAAATGCATGTTAATGAAAACTGGGTCGAATGTGTCATAACATCGTTATCACGGGAGTTCATTTCTCAAAATACAAGGTTTGCAATTTTACACACTCTGTTATCATAGACAATATAAATTACCATCATTATTAGTAAAGGTCAAATTTCTTATAAAAGTTTAACGTAAGTGAAACACCATTTTCATTTTTATACATTTTAACAGTTAGACTTACTAGGTAGTTTATGAATAAAAAGAAGAGTCGACTAGTGTAATAAATAACGCAAATGAAGGAACTTCCACAAAATGAGGTAAAAGTTAGTACAGTATCTTCACAAAAGCATATTCAAAATTCCCAGAAGATCATTTCCAATCCTACCTTCTTACGTTTAAACTTCTGTTTCGTACTCCCAAGTAGGAACAAGGCAAGCTCGAAAATTCAAGTACGGCCAACTACTCCACCGAGTACAGCATTCAAGCCCTCTCCAACTCACGCGCGTACTATCCCGTGCGGCGAGCTCTTAGCAGAAGTACCCAGCCGAACATGTGCTTGGGTTACGAATAGCCGAGCAGGTTACGAACAAGAGCGCAGCGTATCCTACACTGCGCCAAGTCTTCCTTCAAACCAGGCGTGGCGCTCCGAATTCTAAGGCTAGCAGCGGCGGCCAGAACCGCTCGTCTATTTCTCCTTCTTCTTTTTTTCTTTTTCGCCCCTAATTCCGAATGCAACGCGACTCCGTGACTAATTAGCTGCAATTGGGGGCGTGGGCACGAACGCCGCACGGAGAGATAAAAGAAGTGCGAGCCGCGGCGAGGAATTCCTTGAATGTTTAAGAGAAACATTCATTATCCTTATGGCTTGGAAATTCGGACTCGAGGGACGATGCCCGACGGCCTACATAGTATTTCAAGCCGGGGCTTGCGCTTGCTATCTAGGAAACGTAATGAAGCACTTTGGGGTAAAGAGATTTTAATTTTAACGAAGACACGGCACGGGCTTTTTGTTGGGCTGCGAGCGATAATGAATTCGTATAAAATACAAATGCGAAAAAGCAACAAAAAGTTCAGTGTGATGGAAGAAATGAGAGCCGTTAACACAGAAAAGAAGCAATGCTCCCTACTTAGAGAAACCGTCGTAAATTCACGAAGGAAAAAAATTGTTAAGTAATATTTTTTTAAATAAAAAACTTACAGGGTCAGTATAATTTTAATTAACACTAACATATTTTTATTTTTCATTATATTTTCATTATTTTAACTCACAAAAATTGAACTGCAATATTTTTTTAAATAATCTTTTGTACAATTTTTAATTTAATATAATCTCTATTAATAACCGACACCGAAATGCAAACCATTTATATTCTAGACATACAAAAAGACAGTTTTGTTGGATGAGACAACAGATGGACGAATGACAGTTTGACATTTTCTACCCGCAATCGCAACGAACTTAAAACGTAATGAAAACGAAGTGCAAGCGCGGAGAGGGCCAAAAAAAAGGGCGCTCAGTTTGTCGTGGCGAGGGAAACAGAGGCGGTGTTGGCTTTGGACGCGACCGTGGGAGATCTGGTGGGCCGTGGCTGCCAGCGGCGGCGGGGGCGGTAGGAACGGTGTCGCACGAGGCGCCAACGGGAACGACGCCGACGCCGCGGCCGCGAGGTTGTGGCGAGCGCGGCGCCGCGCCGTCGCGGCGTCCGGGGGCTTCAGAGCGGAGTTGTTGCAAGCCGCGCGCCCACGGGAGACACACGTACCACGATTCAGACGTACCCGCGTAGTTGGAAAAACATTAATAATGGACTGGCGGCTTGCAGCAGCAAAAACGCTGCTCGTGAGTATGTGGAAAATGGGGTCCTGGAGCTACAAAAATCGGATGTTCTGAAACCCCACACGTGAAAACTGAAGTTTCTTTCTTTCCCGTCGCATGACGTCAATTCCTGGAGGCAGTGTCTGAGTATGATAATTACGCACTGAGTGCCTTCAGCTCTGTCGCAGTGAATATGATAATCAAGACGCACGTAGGCGATACCCGCAGTATGAGAATAGGGGAATTAACACCATCAAATATTTACATTTTTTGAGTCAAAATCGTAAATTTTCGGTTTGTATTTTTCCAGTCTTCGTTGAGTTACCTTAAAGAAACAATAGGTACATATCTCACATCGCTAGAGAGATACTTTCCTCCGACAGGTTATGAGTAAATTGGAGAGAAAAGGGAATGACACATCCTAAATTCCGAAAAAAAATTCATAATTCGCAAATTTAAATAGTTTTTTCGTTCAGTGCGGAATAAAAGTAGAATTTAAAATATAATGTACAAAAAAGTGTCATACAATTCATTTCATTATGTGAGTTTAAAATAATAACACTGCAAGACATCTACACAATGCACCTTCTATCGACTCGACTCCAGATTTGGAACCCCCATGCGCCAACGACGGAACGCCCCCAGCGCAGGTGTAGCCCTGGCGCCGAGTGGGCGCAGCGTCGTCGGGCGGCGGAGAGGCGGTCGTTACCTGGGCGTCTGGCGCCGGCCGCTGCTATTTCGGCCGCCGCGCGTCAGCCTCCGGCCGAGTGGTGGGCGCGTGCAGTCGCTGCACCGCCCGAGCGGCTGCTGGCCGCGCGCCCAGGCCACGATTCCGCGCGTCGAGGCGGGCGCCGCGCACCACGGCGAGTGGAAACCGTCTCAGCCACACTGTGATGCCTCCTGAAGTCGGAGATGATCTCCCCCACGGACGTTTTTTTTTCAAACAATTCCCCACACTGATTGATTGATTGATTAGTAATTTCGGAAGCGTCCTCTTGTAAGGTTGTTTCCCCCGTAACTGTAGGGAATGTTTCATTTCGGGAGGTGTTGATGGTCTTTCCCAGCCGGATGCCGAAATCCGGCGCTGACCTACACGTCTGCTAGATTGGTTTTCCCCCCAAGTATCTCTGAGGCCGCTCGAACTCTCCTCCGAACAGCGGCTGATGTAAACCTAGCTATTTGGTTAATGTCAAAAATCCTGCCGCCGTGGGGACTCGAAACCGAAGACCTCTCGATCACAGACGCTGCAGTGACATTACTTGATGCCCTGAGCCACTTATGCCGGTGGATCTCAGACACACTGCGAGGCCTCCGGAGGTGGGGGATAACCTATTCCCCCACCCTCAATTTCGCCCAAACAATTCGCCGCACAGGATGTCATTTCCAAATGTTCCCCGCGGATGATTCAGTCAAAAAAAAGTTCTCCAACTTCGGGGCTCTAACTACGGGCCCTGGAAGGCATGTGATGCGAATTCCTTGAACGCCCGGGGACAAATTGTCTCCGACCCACTACCTCAACCGATAATTTTCTTTCGAATAGTTCCCCTCTCACAAAATGTTATTTCAAAAAGGTCACCGATGTTTTTATTCGCAAAACGTATATTCACTTAGCGGTTCTCCTGTGGTCATGCGCTCGCGGGGACGAGGCATACGTTCGGGCTGGAACCCAGGAACACGGTTAGTGTAAACGACCCCTGAGCAGGAACGCGCGCGAGCACCCACGCACGCCAACACACAAACATTGTGAATTCTTGGGAGAATGAAAATTAATTCACCCCTAACCACTACCAACACACATCAACAGAAAATTTCTTGCAAAAAGTTTGTTCCGAAAAGAGCCGAAGGTTTTAGTTAAAAAAATAAATTTCTTCAAGAACTGACGATTTTCAATAAAATAAAAAAAACTCTGTTGATGATTTATTTCAAACAAATTCTACATCAATTGCGATTTTAAAAAAGTTCGTAAATTATGATTTCAATGATCTTGAATCGCCTACTTTTTTCCCTTCAAAAATCCGTATCTTTAATTTTCTCTAGACCTACTATGTGATGTAAATATTCACTCTCATTATATTTTTTCTCCAGAAATCTTTCTATTCACAATTTTTTTTATTCTCAAAAATTATAAATTGTGCGCAGAAGTCTGACTGTCAGATTGGAAAACCCCTAAACGGAGAAACAATACGAGAAACTTGCTAAAAGAAGCCGGACTTCGGACAATAAATTGTATCACGAACTTTCACAACAACTGGGTTGCCAAGACGTGTGAGCACGCACTTGAAGTCAGAAAAAGAAAAGAAAGCGATGAACGGAACATATAGCGCGCACCGGGAGCAAGGTTGTAACAGGTGTGGACAGGTGGTGGGCAGGACAGGGTGAGGCAAAACACAGAGAAAAGCGGGCGGGAGCGGGATAATGAAGGAGCGGGTTTAGGTAGGCCGGGAACGGGTAGAGGGTGACGGAGAACGGATAGAGTGGAAGGGAAGGAGCGAGTGGGTAGACTGGGTGGAACGGAGTGGGAGGTGAGCTAGGTTATCTAAAAAGGTGAACTATCTTTGCACAACTTGGTTTGACCAGTTTTCCATGTTCTTTTCTTTCCAATCCCAACTATTTCGAATGTATATCCTTTTTCTTAAAATGTGGCTTAGACCTCTATTGCGCTAACCCCTCTCATTGGTCCCTTGGTGTTTGGGTGGAGTGGGGCGGGGTAGGGTGGGGAGGGAGCGAGGCAAAGGGGGGGAGGGTGGACGTCTGCCGTGCCAGCCGCAACTGGCACTAAGCGAGTGTCGACGCCAGGCCCCACCGTGACGTCTGCGGGATTTCTCAGAACTGCGAAACCTCGCTACTGCGTGCTATTCTTGCCTTCGCCAATATCCCGGTTTTTTAACTTCTCTCGCATGAGGCGGGAACACAAGGCCGAGAGCCGGCTGGTGCAAACAACTTTTGTTTCACAAAGTTATCGGCGCTTACCCACGGATTCTGAACTTAAAGAACAACAGTTTATTAACTCAGGCGTTGTGTGTCTATTGTGGCAAACGATGCGTAAAATCTAAAATCCTTAATTCAATTCCTACCAAGGTTTCTCATAATAAACCGTACGTCCGAAAGAAGATTTCCCCCAAAAACGAAATTCAACCCACAAGTCTCAATCATACCAAAGAAGTAAGATCACAGCATGTCTGAAGAAATTCTTACAATTATAACATGTTTAAGGATCACCATTGGAAAAGAACGCATTAATCTGAGATAATAAAGAGTTTTCTTTTTATACACGAGCACAATATTCAAAATATTATTTAGTTTAAAACACAAATACACATACTTAATTGCAACAAAATCTTTTGAAAATTACGCTTCCGATTAGAAAGAAAAAAAGATGCTCAGAGGAGAAATAAGACGAGAAAGTAAAACTGGAAGCTATAGAGAAACAAATGAAATGGGATATAATCATTGGCCTCAAGGAGAGATAAATCCCTCACTTCGCTAATGCATGAAATTATTCCGCAT
Organism: Gryllus bimaculatus; assembly: GCA_017312745.1. Classification (NCBI taxonomy): domain Eukaryota; kingdom Metazoa; phylum Arthropoda; class Insecta; order Orthoptera; family Gryllidae; genus Gryllus; species Gryllus bimaculatus. Next base: position 1,078,416 of record BOPP01000042.1, read on the forward strand.
GTCGTGTAACGCGCGGCACACACACACACACACACACACACACACACACACACACACACACACGCATACACACAGAGCTCGTGATTAGAATTCCCCCGTCTGGCTCCGGCGTAAGCTGATCCATGTTAACTCCTGCTCTACGAAAGCCGTACAGCACGACGGGTGTATAATTAGAGACGATTAACGCTTCGGCGCTGCAAGACGAGACAGCGACACGGATTGAAATCTGAATAAACGGAAACGGGTAGACGAAACCGGTTTGGGTCCTCGTAACCTGCACGTTGCTGAAGAGCATTGGCGGCGAAAAACGATCGCCCCCTAAGCGAACTTCGAGTTGCTTCTGAGCACCTGACAAGAGGTAGAGGACGCCAATGAAACCGAGTAGGCGGAAGCAGGCGCTACGAGGGCTAGAAAGCATCAGCTCAAGAGCTAGAAAGAGGAGTAGAAAGTGCTTTTTTAATGAACTATCCGTAAAGATGAGAAAGAGTGCGCGAGAAGGCGCAGAATTGCAAACTTTCGTGTATAGAAATTCAAATATCGGAAGTAGTACGTATCTGAGCTAGCAGAAAAGAGAAGACATATTGAAATTTAGGGACACATTTGAAAGAGAAAAAAATAATGCTCGAAAATGTTATATATGGTATACAATCGAATTAATTTCCGGCCTAAAACATCAGTGATTTTCTCTGATGAAGATAAAACAGCAGATCAGTAATCTATTTCAAAATGGATAGAAAAATAAAATAAATAAACCATCAGCAAATATTGTTTCCCGAAATACTCCTAGTTTTAGTAAACCTACAAAGGTCACTACAAAAACAATGCCGAGAAATAATATTTAACAACTGTTTATATTGGTTTTTCCATACCCCTTTTTTTCAAAGTCGCATACAAAGCTTTATACAAATATCCAATTGTTTTGGTGATTCATTTTGTAATATCTATAAAGCGTAAAATGAAAAAAATAATCCTTTCACATCACAGTTTAATCTGAAAATAGTTTTTCCCACAAAGGAGACTCACAAGAGAAGCCGGCATCACATTTCTCACGCAGAAGGTGACTTCATTTGTACCAGCTAGTTTAACTCATCTCGCAAAATGAACCCCCATCGGAACTTGAACCTTGGACTTCTCGGTCGTCGTGAAATACGTGGGCAGCCTAAACAACAAAATTAATACAACGGAAGTAGAACGCAACACATCAGACCGTCACTAACTTCTTCAGCACCTCGAATTCTTCACTAGCGGCCCATATTATTAATGTCGATGCTTCTTTCTAGGCCCGTTATTTAAGCGAATTACCTACACAGTCGCTGGGAAGGGTTCGAAAGAAACTACCGAGCAGCAGACCAACAGAGTCCTTCAGGCGGTGACAATATTCGTCTCTGAATTATCTCGAAACATTTATCACACTCAGCAATCGAGAGCTACCGAATCGACTAAATAAATGCAGAAACTACAACACGTGCGCAACCCAATGACAGCGGCGAGGGCAGCTCGTGATTCGTCCTTCTTCTCCCGAGCGATTTTACTCTTTATTAGCAGCCCTAGCTCCTCACCACCCTCCTTTAATTAGGGCAGCATTTCCGCACCCGCCTCGATGTGGCCAACCAAAGCCTATCGAAAGGCCGAAGACCTTTAATTTTCTCCCACCCAACCACTCAGTGATAACGGTCCCCAAACTAGTCTCGAAATATCCTCCATCACTCGGTTCTTGAACTAGGACCTCCCGGTTTCGGAAGGGACGTAGAAACTGCAAACCTTTTCCCACCGAACCCGACAGGCCGCGAATGGCAACAGCTGGAAGAAGAATCAGGCGACACTCTTGCTCGCATCGTGCACCGCGACTTCTCCTCCGGGGGCAGAGTTGGAACTCTTCATTAACGGCCGAGGCACCTCGTGCTCTTCCCGACGTCGCGTCCGTATTCCGCCCCTGCGAGACCCCTGACCCGCGCATGCGCGCTCGGTTTCTCTGCGGCCAGTCATCGCCTCCCGCGGGGGTGGAGGCTCTTTCTCCCACGGCTTTCCACAACCCCGCCCTGCCCGGGCCCCCGCGTACCGTGACTCTCCTCGTCGGGGGGGGGGGGGCGGTCCCCCGTCGGCGAGTACGGCGCTGCGCCGACCCCTCAGCGGGATATTTTACGATACGGCGGGAAATTGAGATTAAGCTGTATCGGGATGAGCTGGTGAAAGTTATAGAATGTGATTCCCGGGCGCCCGATGAATTTTCCCCGCCGGTGGAACAGGTCATGACCGCGCTCGGATACCTTATTGATGAGGTAACTCGCTTTATCTTTTGCGAGATGTCGTCGTGCAATTACTTTTACTTCTGGGTAAGTAATGAGCCCCTGGAAACAATTCCTTCTTGGATGAGAACATCGTTTCGAATGCGAACGCGCAACGGTCATGACCGCCAGTAGAAGGGCATTGAAGATTTTGTTTATGCTGCCATAAATGCAATCAAGAGAGGCTGGGACATGTTTAACAGCATCATTTTTTTTTCGAACACCAAGTTCAATTATGCACGAACCGGGAATGATAGTGGAAAAACACGTCATATTTTTGACGATGTTTTAGGAGAAGTTTGATATATTTCTGGACAAAGCAAACCTCTAAAGAAAATGAACGAATGGATGAATCTGGCTACACGCTTTGCGGAAATGCGAAGGTACATCTTTTCGCAAAAATGCAATATTAAGTTGCTATCTCAAAACTCATGGTTGACTCTCCCACACCAAGGAACGAAGCTGTGTTTCTGATGACGGAAAAAAAGTGGTATTTGTGAGATTTACATAGAAAGTGCGATTTCCCCAGTTAAATCAAAAGGAGATTACCAAACAAAATTCTGGAATTCGCATTTTGAAAAAAAAATTCCCGCAACTGGTGACAATATTCTCGCAAAATAGGCGTAAAAAATCTCGAAAATGACATTTCCTGCAGCGGAGTACGTTTCCCTATATCACTGCCATATGTCACGTACAATTTTCACTACGTGACAGATTATTTATAGGCGACAAAGGCAGCGCAGAGCCACCTGTGTAGAGTGCGCAAATAGTGCTAATTTCGCTGCAAGCGTTTTGTACAAACCACTGGTTAAAATGTCACAAAGTTCTTGCCGACTTACCAACTCTAGGAAACAGCATTTCATTCCGAATCATCTCCCTAGAAGTCCCTCATAAGAATTACGTCAATTTTTGCCCAGGGACAACACAGTCAACGATGACTTTCGACCCCTCTAAAAAAATACCATTTCCTCGTAACTGACTTCATACCCTGTCTTGCACTCGCTTGTTTACGCAAGAAATACATTCGCAAGAAAACGGAGGAAATCGAGAAAAGTACAGAAAAAACTACGTTATTTTGTTTTGCTCGCTTTGCTTTGTAGCGTGTTTGGCTTCATCTCGCTGCGCAGACTACGCTAGTGCATTTAAAAAAAAGCGTGGATGAGGGATTGCAAGACCGTGGGCGAGCGGGCGGGAAAGGAGAAGAATATGGCGGAGAAATGTAATACCAGCCACCTAATCCCTAGCAAATCTTTATTTAGTTGGCCGTTATTTTGGAGCTTTCCAAGTGGAATCGGGAATCCCGTCCACGCTAGAAGGAGGGGACGGGGCGGCGCCCCACAGTGCAGGCGGGGTCCCAAAAGCGGAAACCCCCGGGTTGCCTTTGGGGGAAAGGGTTGGGAAAAGGGGGGAAAGGAGGGGGGGAAATAGGAGGGGGGAAAGAGGGGAGGGGGGTGGCAAAAAAACCCCCGAGCGGACGCCCGTGGGACGCCAACCGGCGCGAAATTTGGCAATTAGGAGGTTTCGCGCCGCCTCGCGCCCGCCCTGGTCCGCCCCGCCCGCCTCGCCGCCGAGAACGGGTCAATCGACGGGTTGGGGGGGGGGAACGGGTGGGGAGGGAGAAAGAATCGGAAGGATGTGAGGAGATGGGGCGCGGCGGGAAGAAGAGGGTATTGGGTGGTGACAGACAGAGGGTGGGTGCTTGGGGAAGTGAAGTGGAAGGGTAGTGGGTGGTGGGCGGGTGGGTGGGTGGTGTGGGTGGCTTTTAGGGGCGATGGGCGGTAGCGTGCGGTGGGGAAAGTGCGGGCGGTTGG
>BOPP01000042.1:1088940-1102011 GCA_017312745.1 Gryllus bimaculatus
CTGCGTGCGGGAAGCTGTGGGAGGGAAGGAGGAAGAGTGACAGGAGTGGGCGTGGCGCGGGAGGGAGGAAGGTTGAAGAAGTGCGTGGGGTGTGAAAGGTAGAATGCAGAACAAGCAGGGAAAACGAAATTTAGAGATGAGGAACAGAGAAATGAAGTAAATCAGAAGGGCTGTAGTAGAGCATACGTTTGCGGTAGAGGACAAAGAAGTCAGGGGTCACAAAAGTGAAGGAGAGAGCAGCAAAAAATGGCGAGAGGCTGTGAGGAAGAGCGCCGCGTGTGGGAGGGAGGAAGAGTGTCAGGAGTGGGTGTGGAAGGGAGGAAGCAAGTTGGTGACGGCCATAGACATAGAAAGAAGAGCAAAAAAAGAAAGAATGCCAGTTGGTTCGGAGGAGAGGTGGTGATGGGAGGTCGTTGTGGAGGTGGATGGCGAGGGCGATGCGAGCAGAGAGGGACCAGCCGGGACGCGGGAGGGAGTTGCGTGGGCGGCGAGAGCGGGCAGAGTAGCGGCGCCGCCAGCGCAGGGAGCCCTCGCAGTCAAAGGGGGAAAACGCTGTAACGCTGTGACAAAACCTCGCGCCGGTGCCGATTTGGCCAACGGCTGCCGAGCGCGGTCATCCCTCCGCCGCGGCCCACGCGAATCGACGCGAATCGACGCGACGCGACGGAAACGACTGGCAAACGTTTTCTCCTCTCCGGCGCGCGCGCAAATTCTTCTGCCGCAGCCGCCGAGAGTAAATGAGTGAATGACAGGTCGGTGGGCGAAGGACAGATTTCCGCGTGAAGTAATTGCCACAAAGCGCATCCCACCGACCTCGCTACTGTGCTTGCGACGGCAATTGTGTAATTGCGTTTTGTGACTCTGTGTGTGGACTGCAGCTGCGGCATGCAGTCGTCGTTATTCTGGCGTTGTAAGATAGTAAGTTCGGTTTTCAGTTTTTGCGATGTAAATGCTAATTAAAATTTCCGAGACGTCTTTTAGTTTTGTAGCACTCGAAAGGTATTATGAAATGCTCTAATCACTTTAGAATCCGTAGTGATTCACATTGCTCTCTATTAAATTTCGAAAATACATAATGGCTTATAATTGCCCTTTCACACCTGCGTCTACTCGAAAGCTTCTATTTTTGTCGCAAGAGTAACATATTATTAAACAAAACCAACTTCAAAATTATTACGAAAATATGAAAAGATTTAAACATGTACATAATAATGAAACATATTCCCGGAAATTTAGCACACACTGCATAGTACATTCTGTTTTCGCACAGGCGGCTCCCGCGGGAAACAGAACCAGACCAGCACTGAGACCCAGAAGCTCGCCTGCAAATACCGAAACGAAAAACAAATAGGCAGCATTACCACCATGAATCTACACAAAACAGGAACCTGCTGGCAGCCAACAAACCACTAGGAAAAGGATCTCATCTTAAAAATTGTGCTCTCTTGCGACGCACACCTTCCTGCGAGAAACAAACCCTGAGAAAATCATTTTAGTTCTGTTTCCCTTCCCTGATTTTTTACTTCTTCTGAGATTATTTACACAGCGTTGTCCTGGTGCGTCACGTTTTCAAATCGAGCTCGCTTTCTCTTTGTCGCGGCGCGTACAAGAAGAGGAGCAAAAAATTAGCATATATTCCTAATCACTTTGCTCACCATGAGAATTCTATTACGTAGAAACTACCAACAGCTTATTAAAACTTGTGTTTACGCAGCGTTTGTTTATTAATTTTCCGCCGCGCCGAAGAACCGCTATATTAATTTTAAAAGAAATGAACAGCTCGCGTATCAAATTACCTCACCCTCAACAAATTCTCCCCTATCCTGCCGTTGCGTCGCCGCCTTCCAGCGAAAAAAGACTTTTTCCCCTCGTTCTTCGTTACACTTTTTTGTTTTTTTCCTCTTCTTCTCCTCATTCTCGTTCGCGAAAAAATAAAATCGCTCGCTGAAAACCGTTGAAGAAAGCATCTAACCATTGCATTTATTTCCTTTCCGCACAGTTCGATTCGGGCGAAGAATACCGCAGGCGGTGACCTCTTTGAAGGTATTTCCTTCGCGGGACGATGATACACGACTCCGTTACTCGAAAACGCCTGCGTTTTTTTTTCTGCTCTTTTTTTGAGTTCGGGCGCCACAGCCAACTACGACGATGCTCGTGCGTGCTGGTCACTTTTTTTTCTCTTTCAATTTTTTTTGCGGGTATATAAACGCCCTCGCAATAAATAAAGATTTGAATCACTTGGCCTGCCGGCACCATTGCCGAGCCTCCGCTGCCCCCGCGACCGACCGGGCGTCGTATTTGTCGGACGTCACTGCAGCCGGAACGATCGCAAATGCGTTGCACCCGGAGAAGCCCGCCGGAATAGCCCCGCTCTCCGTCCCGCCCTTTCCCCCGCGCGGCGTTTTGACATGTCGCTGACAAGCGAGCTTACGCTAGTAACGTATCGCGCAGCCCGCGCACTGTAATTGATCTGTCGAAACCAAAAATACAGACATCTGTAAGGGCTGCTTTATAACGCGCCACCGCCACCGCCACCGCCGCCGCCGAGCGGCGCGCAGCGCGCGCTTGAGGGATGGACACAGCCCTCCCCCTCCCCCCTCCGCCCACGCGGCGCGGTCTGGTGGGCGCGCACGGCGGCGACTCTTGTTACGTTGAATAAAGCTGGAACAATCGAATATCCTCGTCGTGTATCGAATGTACTCGTCTTTTGACGGCAGGTTTCTCCCCCTCCTTATAAGTTTTTACCAGGGTACCGTAAAGTTTCTTTTCCGCGGCTTTGATGCGATGGAGAGAGACCATTTGAAGTGAATAACAGAAATCGAAAAGTTTGAACACTTAAGACATATTTGTTGAGAACCGCCGTACATTTTGCGAAGTATGTCCAAGCAAGCGGCACCGCATTTGCAATTAAAGCTTAGCGTACAAAATATCATAAAAACAGTTGAATCTATTCATAGCTTTTCTTGGAAACATAACTAAATTACAGAAGAATATTATGAAGAAAACAATCTTAAAACGAATCGATAAATTCAATCATTCTTCATCTCGTCGAGTGCAGCCACCAAGACCACCGATTCTCCATTGTACAATCCTTGACGACCATTTCGTCTCGACTTCCTTCGGCATGTCTTCGAATCTCGAGTGTATCTCGCTTATTCTCTCTCGAACCTCCTCCAAAGCGTCGGCTGTCAACCTCGGTCGCCACTGGGCCTCCCCCTCACGAGCCCCGAGGCGTCATCGACTGTCGGGCTGGCGGAAGCGGGCACTTAACGGACGAATATAGAGCAGCGACCGGCGCGGCCTACGGAGGCAATTGTTTACGGGTGGTGGCCGGTGACGTCACACGGCCATTTCTCGAGACGAAGAATGCCAAGGTCGCCGCATGGGGCAGCTGCGAGACGCCTTCGCGTCGGAGGACGGTGAAGGGTGGTGGGGGTGGAGGGGTCTTGCGGCGGCGGGGGCGGCGGCTGTGCGCGTGAAAGAGGAATGCGCTACCGGAAATGGTTGCCATGTTGCAGGAAGTGCATCGCTAGATGAGTGCCAGCTCCCTGTGGAACTCCATTATGCATTTCAGGGTTTACAGGAGTATTCAACTCCCTACATTTTAAATCTTTGACAGCAACTTTTTTTAAAACTAATTTCGAAAATGCGCTTAAATTGATTGGCAACTGTATGTTCTTTATATACCCAGAAACCGCGGGGAAAAACAAAAGAAACTGTTTCGATTGTGACAGAAAAATTTTAATATTTTACTATGTTAACTCGCAATTTCTCAAACTTGATTTTATGTCTGCAACAGTATTTTCGTTGTTGCAGGACACTAGTTAATGCAGAGTTTCAATAATAGTATTTGGTTTCATCGAAATAAATGAAATAGGTAACTGAGTAGTTAACAACCAATCTAGGAAGGTTGACGAATGGACCAGCAGAGACTGAAAATGGTTCCAATAAGTAAACAAAGATAGACTGATCAGCAGTTTTATATTTTAGTATTAAAATCTCGTTACACAGAACATATATTTAAAGCTTTAACTAAAACAAGATAAGAGTTTGTAGTAATCAAATTCAATTGACAATGTAATTTATAATATTTATAATGCATTGATCAACAAAACGGCTGGCTTTATAATGATTTGCGATTAAAAACGGCGTGGAAAAATAAATCCATTCTCTGGACGTTTCGTTCCACTGAGTTGTTGCTCGATGTCAGCCATCTTTTTTCTTTTTTTTTTTCTGAAGTTTCCGGACCTACGTCGATGTTTACAAGTGACGACAGTTTTCATACGCTAGCAGAAAGGATGTTTTCTCGTTATCGAGTGGATGTAGAGTATGCTTGTTTTATGCATGATCAATGGTTCTGCACATTGAATAATATCCACTTTCTGTAGGATTTACTCATCAAGGTTGATTGATAACTTGTACCACCGTGTCGCTTGTAATAAACTTCAATTTAAGACACAAAGAATTGTAAAATTTATTTTTTTCTCTCTCTCAAATTGCTTTAGTTTTAAACAGTTTAATTGAACAGTTTCGTGGCATTTAAATCTAAATAAATATAAAATTACAATAGAAATAAAAGGAAGGTCCCGTAAACCAATAAGATATTCAAGAACATTTTCAAATCTATAATTCTTTTTTTTTAACAGAATGATATTCATTTTATTAATTTAAATTATTTACTGTTTAACATATTTTACAATATTGTTTTATGTTTCATTTTCTACTTCCAATTAATATACATACACACGCTCTATCCTGAGTCATACACTATTAAAATCTGTTACAGAAATTTTACCACGAAAGACACACACATCACGGCGAAAATCCTTTCTGCCTTTCTCACGCCCACGGCACACTATCGACGTCACCCAAGCGAGTCCCAAAATTTAATTTAGATTCTCTCTATAAACTAATACTCGAAGCCCAACCTTCGGCCCAAAGGCCAACATAAAACAATATACACACATACGTACACACACGTCTGCGAAGTTGTTGACTTGCGAACCAACGTCCACAAGCGCACGCTCTGGCGGACGGCAGACGCACTACGCTGACCATGCTGCGGATGTTGACTCAAGTACAAAAGTTAACACGTTCCTTTTTTTTCGTTCCGGACTTTCACGAATAAAAGTTCCGCTGTTTGTTTTTAGATCGGGTGCAGTGCGGAAGGGTCGGGGCGGAAGAGTGGCGGAACAGGCGGAGACGGGAGGGGAAGGGAGGGGGGACGAGGACGAAGTGTGCGAAGTAGCGCGGAAAGGTTTTGGGAGGGGGAGGGGAGAGGGGGGGCCGGGCGGTGAACACACGTGATTAGTTTGGATACGGTGAGATCGCACAGGCCAGGTTCGTATGTTCTCGCAAACGTTCGGAGTGTTTCCGGTAAAAATAAACGTTAGCCCATGGGTGCCGCATGGTACCTCCCGGTGAAAGTTTCGCAAAATCACCATAACTTGTTATCTCCGCTACTTTATTTCGTAACTCAACCTTTCTCAACAGCCGAGTAATGTGCCACAAAAATATCACAGAATTTGAAAAGTAAGAATGCTTTAAAATTGAATCCTTCAGTAGTTCGTACTCATAAACAATCTTAATGATATTTAAAATAAACATACTGAGAAATCCACAACAGCAAATCACCATTTAGCAATTTTTCTACTAATTAAGGCGTCTACTTTTTCAAGATACAGCATGCAAATTTGCGATCTCTTTGCCTCGATTTGTGATATGAAGCCCATTTGGCACCACTCATAATAGCTATATTATTGAATATTTGATCAGAGATCATTTTACGCTTTTTCACTACTCATTTCCCAAGCGACCTGCACCGAAAACACGAGGTCAGGTCTTAGCTAGAGACGGATTTGCTTAAACTGCGAAACAAAACCTCTCAGAAAGATGAGGACAGAAATCGGTGGATCAAAAAAGAAGAGAGCGGAGAACAACCGAAACTCGACGAACCCGAGAAAGACGAAAGACGCAAAAAGTCTGTTTACAAGCGCATTTCACCGAGAAGGATTACCTTGTATAATACAAAGCAAACACGCTCCCAACTCTACTCGCTGAGAACCAACGTCGCTAAATCTATACACAAAACATTTTATGCTCCCATGGGTGCCACACGACATTTTGATACCGCCCAGGCAAACACTGCAAAGAGCGAGGTTGCTTCCTCTGCTCTTCCAGTTTCATGTCCCGCACATGAAAAAGTGCTCTACCAACAGCTCGGCCTTCCGCCCCGGTTTACCGCAGCCAAACTGTGATCAATTTACGATTTTCTTTTCTGAGTACATAAAATGCGGTGATTTTAAAAATACCCCTTTTACCTCGGATCATAGTTCTTTTTATCGCAGCAGAAACTAAAGTGAAGCAGAATCGTATTTTCTCGTTATTGGCGAAAGGCGCATAACATACGAGCTTGAGAGGTTTGAAAGGAATAACTAAACATTGTAGAATCCGAATTTCTGATAGGGTAATCGAATTCAGATCAATTACTATGCCAACATCCATTAATATAAAAAAGAGGCGAGAGAACTTTAACAGATTTCATTGGAGGTAGCGTCCAATTAGAAAAGAAAAACAAAAAAGAACGAAAACAATAACAGATGCAGATCAAAGTATGTAGAAATGCTCATAATAATTAAAACACTTAAAATAAACTGAGAAAACAATTGTTATCCATATGTTCGAAACACATTACGCTGACAATTACAATATTATGAACACTACCCTGGTTGTCTCTTCTTGCCCTGGTTTCCTAAAACGGGGAGGGAATTTGTTACAATCAACGCACACGGTAGTAACAGCATGAGGGAATCGTAACTATTGAGAGCGCCATTGTCCTCTATTCTACCACAGTTAGTATTCCAAACAAATCCTTTCGCACGCTGATATGCATGAACACTCCATTACAGCGAAAGAGCTGTTGAATCTAATTGTCCACTTCCAGAAATATCTGTTGATTGCAAATCTGTCCCCGCTATACCATTACACTTGTAGTTAAAATTCCTTGCCAACACCATTCCATTTGCGTTCCATTTCCGTACTTTTTCCTCCCTGCTATGACGATTCGTTCCACCTAGTTGTTCTGATTCAACGCAGTTTGCGTGCAAATGCAATAGAACACTCGGTATTCAAACACTCGTTGCCGCGCGCCGGGCGTTTCGGAAAGCGAATCGTTCGCAATTGTTTCTCCCAATTGTGAACGCATCAAAGGTCAATCTCTGCGTGCGGTGCCACGCGTGCCCTTTGATGTGCAGCCGGGCTCCAATGGCGGCGCCACGCCCCAATATCAACGCGAAAAGACGCGCCGCACGTTGTTATCGGGTGCCGGTGCCACTGATGGCGGCACCAGGCTATGGCGGAAAATGCTATTCCGGGACAACACGCGTTCTTGATCAAATGTTGAAACGAATGTTCGAGGCTGTGTCTACGCAAACGAACGAACTGCTAGTTTCTACTTTTTTTTACCTGCATCTAGCCTAGGGACCATAACATTCTTTTTATTTATTTGGGACTGGTTGTAAATTGTTTCTAAAAATACCCAGGCACGATAGAATTGAATTTACAATTGTTTTACTTTCTTTTTCGGAGAGGTCGTAGCTCGAAATTTCAGAGTGAAATCCTGATTCACATTCCTGATTGATGATGCAGCAATACGTGTTATCAATGTACCAAATACTTTGAACACAAGAAGACGATGTCACGGGGAACAGGGCACATTCGTTCAGAAGACTAAATGTCAGGTGACGTTCAACGTCAATGGAATTGGAGATGACAGTAAAGGTGTTGATGACACGGCTGTAAACTGAGCAATTAATGTAACAAGAGGCAAAGCATAGCGCAAAATCTTGACGTAACCCGTCGAGAATACTATTTTGCCACCACAAGTTCTACATTTACAAGAATATGAATCTCGTAGCTCAAAAGTAGTAGATGGAGATACAGAAACAAATAAAGGGTTGTGCAATGCAACACATCACCACAAACCGACAAGTACTCGTAAGACACGCACACACACACTGTTCATGTACTATTGATCCCAGAGCCAGAATATTTTACCGGATTAGGTGGCTCAGGGCATCAATTAATGTCACTGCAGTGCCACTCTCAGTAAGAGAATTCTAGCGGCCGTCAGCTCTTATTGGTATTTTACCGTGCGAATGCCAGAGGAGTACAGAAACAAACGGGCCACGGGCCTCGCACGATCTTAAGTTCTTCCTTGTCCTAACCTCAACCTTTCCTTACACACACACACTTACATGCTACATTACACACTACACTCCCACTCATGTAGAGAGCTTCTCCAGGTTGAGGGAGAAACCTTGTTGGGGAAATCCCCGTATGTACATCGGCGCCGGATCTCCCAACACCAGCTATAAAAATCATGCACTTAACTAACGAGACTAGTGATTTTAACAGCAGACGCTCCCGGAAACTGCAATCAATGAACTGAACATTTTTGACCCAGCACAAAGCGCATTCGCGCCCACTGTACGCGGGCCGAAGCGCGGCAGGCGACCCGCAGCGGGTGGCGGCGCCGGCGACCGCCCCGTAACGCAGCATGGCGCGTGAATAATTTTAGCGCGCAGGTTATTCCATTATACACTTCCCCGCACGATGTTTGGACGCGAAAGTCGTAATTGCCGCTAATTACTACTTGCATTCATAAAGAGAGCACGGAGCGGCGTAGAGCGTGATCGCACGTGCGGTGGAGCCGTCAAAGTTGTCAGTGTGCAATTTCCGGCGTTTGTCGCGGTTTCCCCGTGCCTGGTTGCGTTTTGCGCGCTATTTTTTTCGTTGTCCGCGTATCTCTTTTTGGGGCGACGCTTGTGAGAGCGATCAGCATGCACGTAGTCACAAATGAAAACCAGAACTGAATTATTGGTATAGTCCAGTTTCTTGTAATATGATTATCGTAAGTTGGTCAATGGTACATTGATTTTATTTCCTTAAAAACACAATTAATCTTTTTCAATTCTTGTCAGCTTAACAATGAAAGAAAGTAATTAAATGAGGGAAATGTTTAATGAGTTAATTTTTAAAAATTGTGTATTGTGTAATTGTGAAAAGAGAGAAGCCATTAAACAAAATCATAAAACATTTAACTGTGAAAAAAAAAAATTAACTGATCACATTCAAGTAAAATCACATTCGATCAAATCACATTCACGAGCGTAAAACACACTCAAATAATAATGTTTTATATCGCAGGAATTACAGTGATCAAGATATAATTACGGTACCAACTCTTACGTATAATTCAAAGTAGTTCCTTGCTTATTAATGTGATCATAACTCATTTTCATAAAAAGTAACTAGGCCTACAACCAGTTTTCCCTGGGCAAGGCGTAAAAGAATAGATATAATTTTTTTCGTACATCAAAGGAAATTGTAGATATGTTATCATACGAGAACGTTTCTGAAAACTTCATTAAACGAAGTTCGACAAGTCACTTGGAAACTTGATCATTTCTCTCATATCCTTCGCTCCCTTCCCCCTGACCGACTCGTTCCCAGCGCCACCCAGCGCATGTGGACGGCTGGGGCGCCATTCTTTTACTCTAAGGGTGACCTGTACATTAATTCATAGACGCTGAGCCAACTCGTTATGTATGATATTCATATTAATACAAAATATTAATAGGATTATTTTGGAAAAAAATCAACATACCGAATGTATAATGTTGATTTACGCAATATAATGAGATTTAATGAATTTGATTTTTTTTAATTCTACCTGACCTACTCCACTACCGGCGCATTCCTCTCGGAGTCGAGTAGGCCAGGGGCGGGCGATGCGGGGCGGCGGGGCGGGTTGGGACGTGGCGAGGGAGGGTGAGGACGGCGGAGCCGGAGGGGGGCGCGGCATGGCGGGGCGTGAGCGGGGTGGGGGCGTGAGCGGGGCGTGGCGGTGCGGTGGCGGGGGCGTCCACTTCCTGACGTCTGCGAGGGGCGGCCCAGGGGGCGCGGGCCGGGCGACTGCACGTCGCCGTCTAACGCGCGGCGCCGGCCGCCTCCGCCGCGCGCGTGCGCAGACGCTGGGCGGCCGCGTTTTTTGGGACCGCACCGCCCCGACAATAGACGCGTCCTTCGCGCGTCAGCAGAGGCGCGGCGCGATTACAGTGCGGGTGCGCGTCGCGGGTGCGTCGCTGGCGGTCGGTGCGCTGGCGCCGAGCGAGCGTCTGTCGTAAACGGCCAGCGCAGCCCACGCATATGGACGAATAGGCGCCAATATTCATTGTAAGAAGAGACCTGTACCATTATTTCACTGACGCGTAGGCACCACGCTTGGTTTGAGTCATAATTTTTCATATTTTTTTTAAAATCAATAATTTTGATTTTGAACAAAAAATGTTTTTTGTTATTTAAATTTATTCGTTATTTTTTTAATTTACTCATTTAAGGTCATTTTTCAACTACAAAAATCATATAGCACTGCATGTAAGTAACACGGTGTAACGGCCACTGTATGCAGTCATACAGAAACATCTACGCCCCACGAAGGATTCGAACACATGACCCTTCAGGCAGGAGGTCACTACAGCTCTTCGGACGTAGCAAGCACAGCTATCCAGGCAGGCAAATTTATTCGTTGACTTAGAGAATTTAATTAATTTAATAATCGTATTTTATTACGTTTCCAATCCTATGTAGAATTTCATAACTTTTTTCCCTATTTAGTCCCTTCTTCCCAATGTCGCCAAAGTGCAGAGACCAGATAGCTGTACAGCCACTTTAACTCTTGATCACAGTTAAAAATTCGTTTTCTCTGGACAATTTTGTTACGAACGTTATTTTTTAACACCAAATTTAAAGTAAAGCGAATTACTGACGTTTTATTATAAATCATTCCTTACTTTTTGTTTCCATGACGCCTCCGCACTCCCCCCACCCACCCCTGCTGGGAGCGGCGCGGCAAACAAGGCGCTTTACGACACCGTTCGCCACGACGCCTCAGCACACGTCGCGCATACATTCGCTCCCTCCGCCACCGCCTCCTCGGAGGGCAATTTGCGAGCCGTTAACTACCCCGTCTTCCATTACGGCGAGGCCACGCGCGAAACCCAATGCGGAAGCTATGAAGAGGTCGGGTGTTCGACTCGCGGGGAAGCATACGCCGCCGGCACTCGACCCGGCTCGTATATCACATCCTCTTCTGCTTCCAACGGGACAAAAGCTGTTTTATGGACAGAACTTTCCAGCTTGTTGGAGATTGGCGGGAAAGAATGTGTAAGGAAACGCGAGAGGTGAAGAGAAAAAAAATCCAGGGAAATATTTATGGGTTATGGTAAAGCGTTCAGAAATACCGCAACTAAGGGAATCGATTTGCTGTTTATTTCGAGTCGACAGGCCTCCCCCTCATTTGCCTGATTTATTACGTATCTGCGGCTTTCCTTTCTTCCTCGTGCAGTTACGCGGGCGATAAGTAGACTCGTTCTAGGAAGCAGGCGCTTCTAGCACGTTTACCCCGAATGGCGGATGTGCCCGAGGTGCCACCGCGCCCTGCAGGTGCCAGAAGAGGACCCCGCGAGGTCGTAACTCAATTCCGAGCCGGAGGAAAGTGGCAACATCCGCTAATTATTGCTCGCCCACGCCA
Organism: Gryllus bimaculatus; assembly: GCA_017312745.1. Taxonomy (NCBI): domain Eukaryota; kingdom Metazoa; phylum Arthropoda; class Insecta; order Orthoptera; family Gryllidae; genus Gryllus; species Gryllus bimaculatus. The sequence continues at coordinate 1,100,534 of BOPP01000042.1, forward strand.
CACACCGGGCGCCCGCGCGCAGAAACACAGACGCGACGTGTTTACGTGTCTCGTTTATTTGCCCTTCGACGTTGAATCTAACCAGAATACTTCCTCCGGATATTCCTGACGCCGGGCTGCAGGAGCAGGGACTGCCGAGATATCGCCCTGCAGGCGTTAGCTGCGGAGTAATGGTTGAGTCTACACAGAATGTGTTTGAGACGGCTATGTCTGCTGGGTGCTGGCTTTTCGGTATTTTCTAAAGGTAAAAAGGCCATTAAAATGTGCTTATACTATAACTAATTAGTCTGGGTCACTCCCGGAGGCTGTTTGATGTTTAGTAAGAAATGTAATTAAATATTTTCAAGAATTACTAGTGTCAATCGTTGTTCAATATTACAAGTATGTGGTTATGAGATTGTTCCTTATAGTACCCAAATAAATTAGTAGTAACGTGTAGTATCTTAATAATCAATTCAATTGTATTTCCTCGATAAATAGTTGCTTAAATGTAACACCTTTGAGAACTTTAATTTTCATTGAGAATTCCTTTATCATCATTAGATCAGAAAGTTATATATTACAAGTATCATTACCAATTGGTTGAGTCAATATTTTTAAACTTCCCCACAGCGCCATCTGACCACTGATTCACCTTTAAGACGCCCTGGTATCTGTAATGGTTATGTTTGTAGTACCGGTTGGCAAGGGCACAAGGAACAGAGACGTCAGCAAATAACACAAAAAATGCTAGGAAGTAGTGCCAAGTGTTGGGAAGTGGGCGGATGGATGAGTTGGTAAGTACCTGGACGAGACGCGAGTGAGTCAGCGACAGGTTGGGACGATGCTCGAGAAGTTGTGAGGGTAATGTTTGGAACAGAGGGGGTAAAGCTGGCTGAACAAAGACCAGGGCACGGTAGGTAGGTGGGTAACAGGACGGTGGGGACTTGTAGCAGCCAACAGAGTAATGAGCGAGCGATAATGCAGGCCAGAATGGACTAGCCTACACGGGAAGAATCGCGGTTGGATGAGTGAATCCGTGAGTGCCAGGGCAAAGAAGACAGAGTAAGAATAGGTAATTGCAAAGGGATAAGGGTGACGAACGAAGTCTGAAGTGGCGTTTGTGGTAGTGCTTGTTGCAGTAGTCTGTGGCAGGGTATGTGGGGATGGCACGAAGGTATGGTAGGGTCTTTGGAAGACTACGGCAAGATTAGACTCAGGGTCTGCGGCGAGAGCAGCGGCAGAGACTGGGGCGGAGTGAATGGGGGCTTTGTAGCAAGTTCTTGGTACGAGTCTGTTGCTGGATCGTCGGGGCCGGGGGTACGATAGAATGAACGAAATCTGCAGGGTGGTCAGGGTCGGTGACTGGGTAGGGTTTTGGTTGAGGTCTAGAACAGAGAAGGCACGGGTCGGGTCAGGTCGGCGCTGCAGGACGCGGAACGTGGCAGCGGGAGACGGACCACCAGGAGCAAACCGGTGCGAGAGGGGCGGGGGTGCGG
>BOPP01000042.1:1102036-1112154 GCA_017312745.1 Gryllus bimaculatus
CAACTGATGGTCGTCACAAGCAGTCGTCCTCGTATCCTCAAGGAGGAACTGACAGGAGTTAACTGAGGACTGCGCGCTTATCGGAGAATTGATCTCCTGTATAAGTAACCGATTTTCTATACTGCTGCGACAGCGGTTAGGTTCGAATTCAGCTGCTGCAAGGAAGATCATTTTAGCGGCCGGCTGCTGTCATCGGTAGTTTTCCGTACTAATACCAGTCGAGATGGCCGGAGCAGTGCTCACAACCGGGCCAAGAACCGGCATGTGATATTTCCTTCATCTTCATTGTCGTGTCCTCTCCCCTTACCACAGCATTCCCCGCTTGCCTCTTGTTGCCCGCCAACTGGGGGGACACGTGCGCCCACGCGCGATACTTTTCCATTTCTCGGTTCTCCGTTCCTCAGGGTTTTTCCGTTTGTCCTGCTTCTTGTTCCATATTACTGCGCCATATTCAACCTATCTATGAAAAGCTGTCATCCATATGCAGGTAAACATAGCCGTAGGAGTAGGTTGTTGGCAATCACAGTAACGAAAACAGAAGCATCTGTCCAGCTGACTTTCGATTGTGAGTTGTGAACTTTTGCCTGTTGCTTGTGCAATGCCATGCGTTGCATCGTCACTGCTATTCCGTCGATAATTTGATCTGGCCCGCTGATCACGAAATAGAGCGAGCTGATACACATATCCATACCCTTATGAAAGTACCTGAGGTGTTCCCAAGAAAATCGTCCTGCCACTTACATGAATAAGTAGGTGCTACAGAATGGCAGGATGCTCACCCATTGTAGGAACTGCGCTGTTGACCAAGTGCTTGATACCTGCTTTGACACTAAGGCAGAGACTGTTGCCCCTTGATACCGTTTGGAAGCTCCTTATCTTAATAGATCATGTCAGATCGTTTGTGGTTGTATTCCATAATTAAGATCAAGTGCATCTAGAAGTCATTAGTGTTTTAATATAAGTTAAGTCATTTGGAATTTTTTTTATTTTTTTTTTTTTTGCCAAAAAAACCGCCCAAAGGGGGGGTTTTTGGTGTTTTCAAACATCTCAAAAGAGTAGCCTTTTGTTTTTGTTATGTTTTTTATTTTTTAAGTTCATGAACTGAACAAATTTGAACAATCAGATGTTGATTAATCTAAAATATTAAGTACTTTTTGTAATTATTTTCATTTTTGACATAACTGAATAGCGTAAACTACGAATTTGTTTAAATGATGATGATAATTGATGATGATGATGATGATGATAGATGAACAACATTAAATCCCCTTTAGGGTCGCGTACCGGCCCCTGAAGATCCTCAGGCTTTTTTCGTTGCAAGATCAAGGGTGTTGCATCCCTTTTGACATGAACTAAAACATCTGTGTTCTCCACGATACCAGTGGAACAGTTTTAACGATAATGCACCTGTAAACACTGTTTATAAGGTGACGGCTTTTATAAAGACAGTCATTCTTGGTGTTTAAGAGGTTATGATTCTTCGCGTTTAGGAGCAACGAAAATAATAAACGAAATGGGGACCCTGACTATTGAGGACGATACGTAATTGGATAAAAGGAATGTAATCCAAAATAAATTAAAGTAATAAAAATGTTGATAAATAAATAAATCAAGTTCAATTGTAATTTCCTCGATAAAAATAGTTGCCTTAAAATGTAACCACGCGATCAATATAATGAATCTATATGACGAATTAGTTAGTCACTACGTATTAACTATTAATAGATTTGTGTGATAGTCGTATTAGCATAGAAAAGTTCTATACTTTTTATCACAGTAATCATTACCAATTGGTTGAGTCAATATTTTATACTTACCCCACAGGCGCCATCTGACCACTGATTCGCCTTTAAGAGGCGCTGGTATCTGTATGGTTATGTTTGTAGTACCCGGTTGGAAAGGCCCAGGAACGAGACGTCAGCAAAGAGTAAAAGACACAATATAAAATGGCTATAGGAAGTAGGGCGCACCGATTGTTGGGAAAGTGGGCGGGATGGTGAGTTGAGTAAGTACGCAGTAGTGACGAGACGCGAGTGAGTCCATGCGACCAAGTGGTGTTTGTTCGACGATGCTCGAGAGTAGTTGGTGTAGGCGTATACGGATATAGAGAGGAGACCTCGCGCGCCACAGTGATATCGCGCGAAGCCGCGCACGCGTTAGCGCGTGGTGTAGTGATGCCGCGAGGCGAGTGGGGCGAGCGTACTCGTCTAGAGGTGGTATTGGACTATGGCATATTAGCTAGATACATTTTGCGTGTAGACGCGGTATAGGCGCGAACGGCGCAGCCAATAGATATATTAGGTGAATTATGAAGGTAGAAGTGACGAGTGAGGAGGTAGGCAAGACAACGCGAGAGTGTGGCGATAGATTAGTAGGTAGTTGGCATTGATATAGGGTGAATAACAGCGCGCTGACGAACGAAGTCTGCAGTGGCCGGTTTGTGTAGTGCTTGGATGGCAGTAGTCTGTGGTTATGTTGAGTGGATCAAGAGTCATTTATGAGAAGGACGCACGGCTGAGCGATGATTGAAAAAGTGTCTAGCTCGCTCTCAGGATGATGACGGCAGAGACTGGAGTGAATGGGGGCTTTGTAGCAAGTTTCTTGGTACGGGTCTGGTTTGCTGGATGTCGGGGCCGGGGGTAACGATAGAATGAACGAAATCTACAGGGTGGTCAGGGTCCGGTGACTGGGGTAGGTTCTTGGTTGAGGTCTAGACAGCGAAGGCACGGGTCGGGTCAGGTCGGCGCTGCAGGACGCGGAACGTGGCAGGCGGGAGCGACACCAGGCGCAAACCCGGGACGAGGGGGCCGGGGCGCGGGCCGGTGGACGGGACGGTGGCGGCGGGCCGGCGGCGCTGAGGGCGGCGTGGGGTGGTGACGCGGGGCGGCGCGGGGGGTGGCGTAGGGCGGTGGCGGCGGGCCGGTGGGCGGGCGGTGGCGCGGGCGGTGGCGCGGACGGTGGCGCGGGGCGTGTGGCGCCGGCGGCCGGTGGGCGCGGGGCGCTGGCGCGGGGCGGTGGCGGGGCGGGGCGCGGCGGGCGGGCGGTGGCGCGGGGCGGTGCGCGGGGCGGTGGCGCGGGGCGGTGGCGCGGCGGTTGGCGCGGGGCGGCGAGGCGGGGCGCGGCGCGGGGCGGCGCGGGGGCGCGGGGCGGCGCGGGGCGGCGCGGGCGGCGCGGGCGGCGCGGGGCCGGCGCGGGGCGGCGCGGGGCGGCGCGGGGCGGCGCGAGGCGGCGTGAGCGGCGCCGGGGGCGGCGCGGCGGCGGCGCCGGGCGGCGCGGGCGGCGCGGGGCGGCGCGGGCGCGGCGCGGGGCGGCGCGGAGCGGCGCGGAGCGGCCGGCGGGTTGCGCGGTGCGCGGCGCCGGGCGTTGGCGCGGGGGGCGCGGACCAAGCAGTAGTTGCAGCAGCCGTCTGGCGCGTCCAGAGCTGGGTGCCCGCCAGCGCCGCTCTGCACGCGTGGGCGGCGCCCGTCTGCGGCCGCGTCCGGTTTAGCGGCGCAGCTGATCCTCGCGTCGGGCGTCGCGACCGCTCGCCGCCATTGACACAAGCGGTGCGGGCGCTCGGGCACATGCGAACGGCTTCAGACGCAGCGTGTTTTTCACGCACACTCACTACGCGGGAAAACTCTTCAATAATATTGTGGCCTCGGCTGCCTTTCTTGCGCTCGTTTTCCATTATAAGAAATTTACTTGGCGTTATCACAAAAAAGACAAAAAGAGTTCCCCAAAACAAATATTTCCAGCAATATTTTGATTCGTAATAGAATTGTTATATGTGACTTCCGCAGCACATGATTAACGTCACATCACAGGTCACTGTTATAATAACATATTTGAAGAAGATTACAGTCACATCGCATGCTGTATCATTTAAACTTCCTCCAAAACCTTTTTAATAGCTGGTTTTAAATTTTCTCGTATTCAGCAATTTTTTAAAAAATTTTTTGGAACGAATGCTACTGTCAATAAAACCGTTCTAAGTTATAGTTCAGTTGAAGCCTCCTTTCGTACGGAAGTTCAACGCATTTCTCACAGCGAGAGAAGAATGCCTCCATTCGGTTGCGGAAACGTTCGCTGGTTCTATGTTTTTGAAACTTGCTCTAGTGTAACAGGCGACGTCGGACATGCTGTGGCACTGATGTCAGCAAATATGCCCTCGACCATGCGCGTCATATTTTTTACCCTCTACACGACACTTGCGGATGTTACGTCATGAACTGCAGGACCCGGCAGAAGAAAATTAGATACCAACACAACGCACGGTCTTGGGTTTTCTGCTTCCCTGTAACTAGCATACTTTTTATCCAGTGTATAAGTTTAATGATTTACAACTGAATTCTGCAGCTGGTCTACACAATTAGCCTAAACGTATCCATTTTTTTTTTCTAATTAAGATAGGTGTTGAAAAAAATCACTTATTATATTATTATTATCTATTATATATATTATTTATTAACAATCATGATCAAGCCAGATTGATTCTTTGAACAGTTCAAGAGCAACAATAAAACGTGAAGCCAGTGTGTTGAGCAGTATTTTGAAATTTTCAACATATAGCTTTCAAATCTGTATGAATTTAAACGCATTATATTTTTGAATGATTATCACACAGAATTCATATACAAAAACATTAATGTTTATAGAACCAACAACATTATTTAATTTTATTCACACATGTAGTGCTTTTATTTCTCGGAAAAGCCGAGGAAGAGGAAACAAAATGATTAGGTTTTATTTATTGAATAAATTTACATATTCATAAATAAACACAATAAAAACTTACCAATGTTATTAAATATATGACCAGCGTTAATTTGAAAAGGGTTTTTATGATAAAATTTAATTAGAATGAACAGATACATGTTGAAAACCAAAGCATTCACATGTTACATTTGAAAAAAACCAAAATACCCCACCAACAATAAGCACTCAATACAATGCAGATATTTCCAGTAATTCATGAGTACCGCACTTTTTATATAATAGGCTTCCTGTTACATCGCGAGACGTTAAATGTGCTTTCTCCGCGTCCAACAGCCTATAATTAGACAATCGTCCATTCATTATTTCATACAGTAATGTCTTAAAAGTTACTTTTTAAAGCAAAACAATATGCATTAAAAAGATAAATATTATTGGAACCTGGCCGACTACCGGCATTTCATACCTTTCTCATTCCGGAATGTCCGCGCTGAGCAGCATTCAGACAGGTGTTGAGAAGCGATACTACAGGATGCACAGGGAAACTTACTATTTTACAGTACTAAAGGCGTTATGACAAGATTCACTACAGGCACGTGTCCAACAGGCAACGTGGAGAGAGGTAACAATATTGAATGGAGGATTTTCAAGCATATTAAAATTGGTTTTGGACGTCTACGTGGGATCTCAACACGCTCAAAACCGCGTAGTCCGCAACTCTCCTGACAAGTGGACGGAAGGAAATGCACCGCTCTCTGGAGGTGGGACTGGGGCACGTCGCGTCGGTCCCGCGCGGGCAGCGCACCTGCCTAAGCCACACGCCCCGCCCCCGCGCTCGCGGCCCCGCCCCCGCTCCGCGCCCCGCCGCGTCCGCGCCCGCGCCCCCGCCCCGCCCGCCCCGCGCTCCGCGCCCGCCCCCCGCTCCGCGCCCCGCCCGCCGCTCCGCCCCGCCCGCCGCTCCGCCGCCCCGCCCCGCCGCTCCGCGCCCGCCGCTCCGCTCCCCGCCGGCTCCGCGCCCGCCCGCCGCGTCCGCGCTCTCGCCGCTCCTCGCCCCGGCCGCTCCGCCCCCGCGCTCCGGCCCCCGTCGCTCCGCGGCCCCGCGCTCCTCGCCAGCCGGCTCCGCGCCAGCCGCTCCGCGCCACGCCGCTCCGCGCCCCGCGCCTCCGCTCCGCGCCACGCCGCGGCGGCTCATTTCTCGCCCAGAGTAACAGGAGCGCCGCGCCGATATACCGGGGCGAAGAGCGGGTGAGGCGAGGGGAGAATGACGGGGAGGGGCGGGGCGGGTTGCGGCAAGCGGTCGTCGGCCGCCGGACACCTACGTCGACAATCACGACCATGTTTTTAAAAAACGTATGGAGTTTAAATGCATCACGATCATTAAAACATTTACTGAGTCCAGGAACGGAATCTCATTTCATCAAAATAGACGCGGCATAACTGTTCCTCCATATCAGCATACATCACTTTAACAGGGAACCTTCCAAAAATGTTCCTCGTGCTTTTTAAAAACTGTCGATTGAAGTAATGCATAATACGTTTTTAATGTCAAATCACTGAATTTGTCTTTAATATTCAACCAATACATTGTTTTTGTTAGTATATTGAAACAATCGAAAAAAGAGTGTTGGTCGTTTTATTAAAACGAAAGCTATGTAGGAAAGCACACGAGAGAATCTTGATGATATGTGATAAAGAGGAAGGGATTTGATCTTCCTGTGGTTTCGATGTGCCAGCATCCGTTTATGTACACGCCTGCAGTGGGCCCACTGAAAGAAATTCCCCACCTGACGATTGTCGACGAAGACAGAGGATCAGCGGTTGTGATTGCAATGTCGATTTCGAAGTTTTCAGGGAGAAGATAAACAATCCGAGACATTTTCAAAGAAAGCGTTCTTCTATGTTCATTCTTAGTCTCACGTTCCAATACTAAGGAACAGAATTTGTTAAATGCTATGTTTTAGGTTTCGCAATACTCGGTTGTAACAGTCATTGTGCATCTCGTCGAAATAATGAAGTTGGAACATTAAATCAGTTCGTCAGTGAAATGCATTTCATAATAAATATTACGAAATAAACAACACTAATACCAAAAGAACGCAAAGTAATTGTAGTTGGTTTTACAATTATTACATATTTTATGAAATTATCTACCCGTGTTAGCTTATGGAAATGATTAAAATATGTGAAAGTGTAGCGAAGATCTAAATTAAACATATTAAATTTCCTTCTTCACAGAAAGAAAATTCATTTATTAAACCCAGAGATTAGGGAGTGTAATATATTAACTAATTATGGCAGGTGGAAATGGTATTCTGTTGAGTAGATTGTGGGTTTATTAACAATTAATTTCCGTCATTTTGTAACACATTAATAACAATTCTCATTATTCACGTCGTTACATTTTCTTGGCAATTTTCACGAGCAAAATTGGCGGCAAATATCTCGCGACATCCACTCTCTTCCTGTTTTCTTTATTTTGTATTGAATTATTATGTTGTTATGAGCAGTAAACAGCAGTGGATTTTGGCCCCATCAAAATGTCACGCCGGTCTCTTCATTAATCATTACGTACGGAAGCTAAAGAGATACACTGCAAACTCATAAAAATTTAAAAAAGAATACAAGAGCATAAAACTCTCGCAGAATCTAACATCTGTCCACGAGACAAGTTTTTTAAAAGTGCATGGCCATTTTTCTTTGATCTAGACGCGAGCCGGGCGAACCAGTACTATATTTCATCCGAAAAGCTTCCTTTAATATTTTAATAAGAGCGAAAGAAATTTAACAAGACTACTAAAATTTGTTCAGAATGTCCGAAGATCGCATAAGAATGGATCGTAAAGAAAACCTAGAGATTTACATATTTCCGGCTTGCCCTCGCCAAAAGAAATATTTCAATTCTATTAATCCCGTGTCGATAACATTTCGACATTTCCCGTAGCACAGTAATCATTTTTGTTTCTTCGATTTGTGACTTTTAAAAAGTTCTACCATGTGCATGTATGTAAGATCACATCCATGCTAGTTGTAAATCAAATTATTAAACGAATATTTAGTGCAATTTGCACGGATCTTCTGATACAAACAACACAACTATGAGTTCTAAATTTAATCTAAAGTGGAAGCACGAGGTAAAAATGCAATTTTTTTCACTAGTAGCAGATAAACATTAATTCTTATTCGTATATAGTTTAAAACTACCTACCTTTAATTGCAGCGAATGTTATAGCCTAATTGCACCGCGGACACTAGATTCACACCAGCGTTTCCCCCAGACGTGCTCCATTTACTCAGCGAATTCGTACCCTCGCGGCTCCATTAAGACCGGCCGTTCTTATCGGCGGCGCGGCTCAGCCCGGGCGAGGAGCAGCCCGCGAGCGCGTAGCGGTTCTACAGCGACACCTGCGCCCGCTCCCCGGAACTTAGTGGCGGCGCCACCTTTCGCGCGGCCGGCACGCGGGGCCCGGGCCGTAGATTAGGGCGGAGCAGCGCGTCGCCGTTGGGAAACGGAGGCTTTGGGGCGATAAGCCGCGTAGCGCCGAACCCGAGACTCGAGACGTGAGCGAAACGAGCGGGCAGTACATTGCGGTGCGCGGGTCCGTAGGTGTCTCGGCTATATCCGCAGGGTTTCCCCTCTCTCCTCACAGTCCACTTGCTTCGTCACTGTTTGGATTCGCCAGCCGCTGTCACTAAAAAGGATTTTATGTCGCCGCCCGAACAGGTGAATTCATGAACGACAGTGCTTCTAATGAAACTTACTTGCCCCTTCCCATTTGCTGCTAACTCACCTCGTCCAATTCTCTTTCACCAAACGGCCTGACCACCATCCCCCTTGGCGTCGTCGTCACAGCAGCTTCTCATATTCCTGCCCGACCACCAACACCATCCTCATTATTTTCACTCCTGAAGCGTACCGTCTCTGACTGGTGTCAGATGTACTGCAGGTGGCTTCGATAAAACTACGTCGGGCCCTGTCCATCCACCTGCTTCACCACTAGTCAACCTCTTCCGTCACCATCATCATTCATCGACACAAAAACAGGCGTCACTTCGTGCGAAGGTGAGTTTATATCACAAAGATTATTCTGTACATGCACCTTCTTCCTTACTCATTTTCTCGGCCGACCAGTCGCTCCCTCGAGCAGGTTTGCCACTACCGCGTCCCTACCACCGCCGCTCCCATATTCATCGGTCCGCTAACAAGCGAACGTATCGCAGCTCCTGCCACTTAATGCCGTGATGAGTGCATATCAAACAGAGAGCATTCGGTACACGCACCAACTTCCTTTCTCATCCTATTCCTATCTCCTACTCCCCCTGTCGCGCTGGCGCACGGGGGGCGCCGCGGCCTCCGCCGCTCGTAATCCAGGGCAGGGCGCGCCGTCCTTATCGCACATCTGGGAACAGGTGTTGGCGCTGCGGGCGGCTGCCGATGGGTCCCGCAGACGAACGAGCCCGCAACGCCAGCCCGCACTGCGGTCCCACCGCGGGCGCCACCACCACCACCACCACCACCAGAGTCGTCGAGGCGCCGTCTCCGCGTCGCGGGAGAAAAACCGACCGCCGCCGCGGAGGGCGCGAGGGAGAGATAAACCGCGCCAGGGCACAGCGAAGAGCGCGAGCGCCGATAGCGGAGACGCCGAGGGGTGCCGGGAGGTAGAGCAACAACAAAAAAAAGGCGCTGTGCTCGAAGGAGGGTGGCGAGCTGCACGGGCGAGATGAGTGAGGGATGGTGCACCGCGGCGACACGGAGCGCCGGGAGGTGAAGTACTCTCTCTCTCTCTCTCTCTCTCTCTCTCTCTCTGTGTCTGTCTCCCATCTCTCTCCGGTTTTATCTCTGTATCTGCAGAGCTGGCGCGTTTCCAGACCGCCGACGCCGCCATTACAGCCCCTGTAATTAGGCTCCCGCTTGACACTGTCGCCTTCCATCACGGATGCCCCGCCGCCGCCCCGCGCGGAGCGTACGCCAGCCTACTCAGCTCCCAGAGCCCTGCGTTGCCCCTGCTCAGGGCCTCCGCCACGCCCCCGCCGCCCCTGCGCCTGGCCTGTCTACCCCGCCCGCCGCGCACGTGTGTCAAGACTGTCTCGTCCGGTTCCATCCACCCCATCCACCCCTGGCCCGCTCCACCCCGTCTCATTCCCCCCGATCTGCTTCACCCTGCCCCATTCCTCCATCCCGCCCACCTTACCTACCCCACCCCATCCCGCATCTCTCTGCTCGCGCTCTCTTTGCCTTCCAGCCCCTCTCCGTTCCAACCCGCCATCACCCCGTCCTCGCCCGCTCCACCCCTCACCACTCCGCTCATTTCACTCCCACCGTCCGTCTAGTTCGGCCTGCTCCAACTCGCCCCGCCCGTCCCGCCTCACCTCATGCCTGCTCCACCCCTAACCCGCACAAGCTCCTCACCATCCTCGCTTCTTTC
>BOPP01000042.1:1122369-1133800 GCA_017312745.1 Gryllus bimaculatus
CAACAAGACTTCCGAGGCCCTGCATAAAGCATTCTTGTAGTTTAAAATGCATCTAGAGTTGAAGCACCAAGAATGTTAAAAAGGCACGCTTCGAAACGAGTAACATGGTATCCATGTGATCGTATTCCTGATCCAAAAGGGCCACGAAAGTCCTCTTGCCCCTCTTGCTCGCACAGCGCGAGTTCTCGCCATACGACCACCGCAGCGGCGCGCTTCGGAGTTAAGACGGCTGGTGCGGCGTCGGCGGCGCGTCGGGAGCGGCAGCGCCGGCGAAGACAGAGATTTATCTACGCGCGGGCGGCGGGCGGGGCGGGGCGTGCGGGGCGAAGGGCGCCCGCGACACGCCGCCACCCCCACGCCGCCATTAAAACCGCCCCGCCCACGCCCACGCCAGTGCATTGATCCGCCCGCCGCGCCTTAAAAGAGGGCTGCGACGGGCGCAGCCAGTGAGCCGTCCGCGGGCAGACGGATGGCGGGGGCGTGCTGCGAAGACGGCGAGCGATGGGAGAAGGTGGAGGCGAGGCGGCGAGAGCGGGGCGGACGGACGTGTTGAGCGAGACCCACAGAACGATTATATACACGCGTATTAAAGATGTAAGAATTGCAGAAAGAAAAAAATCTCGCGGGGAAATGCCGAAACAAAGAAAAAGTGCATCGAGAGAATCACAGGCACGCACGGGAAAGGTAAAAAAAAGTAAGGACAATAAATCGAAGGAAAATGTGCTTGAAAAAATTTAAAGTATTAATAAGAATGTACAGATAATCCAAAAAATGTAAAATGACGTATTGAAGGAGAGCGGATACGAGGTATTGAAAGAAATGTAAAATGCCACAAGTGTGTGTTACAGTAGGATGGAATTAGGGTGACGTCGCAATGGTTGGTAAAGCAATACAAAATGTCAATAATGACCACATCATTAACTGTAATGGGGCCCAAAAGTCAAACCCACCCACCCACCTTCCTCAACCGTCCAATCCGCTCACCTATCTGCCCGACCGTCCATTTCGTGTCTGCCTGCCCATCTCCTACTCACTCGCCCTCCTGTCTACCGTCTGCCATCTCGTGTTCACGCGACCCTCTGATCATCCACCCACCGTCAGACCACCCACCTATCTTCCCATTTTGCCACTTCCCACTATCGCATTCCCTGTCCGGTTGCCCGGAGGCGCCACGTCCCTCTGCGGCTTCTCCCACGCTCGTAGAAATGCGAAGGCCATGTTTCCCCACGGAGCTCCTGCTCCTTCTAATTTGTATTGGTGGAACTTGGCGTACGTTTATCAAAGTGAGGTGTATCAGTTCGTTGGATGACACTTGCATCATGTTGGTCCTTTGACTACAGCACTGAAAGGTGGCGTTTGCCAAGAGTTCATCGGAGGATACATCCTCGTACTAAACAGAGTTTTACTAATAATAAAAAAAGAAAAATATGAGCGAACTTCAAAATAAACTCAAAATCATTATAGAATTTCATTGTGGAAAATAATTGTAGATAAACACTACACATATTTTCTTGTATATCCCACATTTACCCTCCTGGGTCCAAATCATCAATTTATGACATTCTTTGACATTGCCTTATAACGTTGATTGTCTGAAGGTGTGCTGTTCTAGTTCACGGCCCTTGGGACATCCATTGCAATAGAACAATAGAAGCTACTGTCCTTTCATCCCAACATTATTCTCAGCATTTGCCTTCCCCGGCGCGGCACGCTGCCCCATATTGCCAACCCTTTCTTTAGCCTACCCAAACAACCCGCCGCCTTCCGTTTATTCTGTCAACTTCCCGCGGCGCTCGAACAATTTCCGACATTACTCCTGATACCTCCTATCTCTGGAGCGATATCAACCAACCTCCCTCCCTCTCTTCTGCGTCTACTCGGTCGGTGTCCTCTTCCCCGGCCGCGCCCCGAAATCCCCAATCTGGCGGAGAAATTCTCCACAAAAGCCCTCTCGGGGGCGGGGTTGCGCCACCGGCTCCTACCAAACCCTCCTCCCCTCTCCCTCTCTTTTTTCTCTCTCTCTCTCTTTTCCCCGCCACGCCGCGGAGCGCCGCGCCGCGCCGGCGTCGTTCTTTAGGCTTCTGTTTCGGTACGACGCGATATTAAATAATGCATGGGTCGTCTTATTCGTATGCTGATTCGGAGCGCCTCTATGCATTATAGACTCGCTCATCGCGATGGATACGCGATGCTCCTTTGTCATGTTAACTTTCTCGTTTCCGCCCGGTGCAGCTGCTGCTGCGCGAGCGGAGCGGGCGTGGGTTGGTGGCGGGCGGGGTCGCCGGTTTCGCGGATTTATGGCGCGACGCTCGCGCCGCAGCGCTGGTCGCGACGTACTGCGACGGGCGAGCAGGACCGAGCGGTGAGGGTGGGGTGGAGTGAGCGTTGAATATTTTTAAAAGGCCCGGTGAAATGCCGCCGGCGGATGGCGGAGCCAATGTGAGGGTCTGTTGTGACGGCGACATTCATGTTCGGGTTTGGCCGCTCTGTGGAGATTTCTTGGGGCGATTCGCGTGTGTAGGCTAGAGCAGAGTTCGCCAAACCGTCGATCACGAGCTACTAGTAATAGCTTGCGGGGCGGGGAAATTTTCGTTTTCGGTAGATCACAGTGTCACGCTCACATTGGCGGCCCTGGGAGTGGCTCCACTGAGCTCAGGCAGACAACTCATGAAAACAGCTGTTTGGATACGTACAACTGTCACCGTGAAGCTCAAAGTCGATGTATTAATCTTGAGGTTAAGTTTATGTTAGTACATCATACATTTGCGGTTGTGGATAAGTTGTTAAACTTCTCATTTCTGGCAAGGATTTTCTTTGTAGCTTCCAGTAACATTTACAATTTGGTTGACTGTTCAGAAACTTCATCCGTTAGGGCACTAGAATGCACTTGCCACACCGTCCATATTGAAATCTAAAGATCTGATTGTGGAAAGTGGCGAATTCACGATGAAGTGGAGCGACAAACGTCAATGAGCATGGTCGGGTCGCGAACTGCGTCGTCCTTTGTTGGAGCAAAGGGGAAACACGACGAGGCAACGTCTATAAATGGAAATCACGTGTGTACATTGACGACGAAAGGAAACCTCTGAAGTCATGCATTAATGCGGAGATGAATATCATTCAAGTGGATACAGTGCTACGATGAGCTTTACATATATCGATTCGGCTAATTGAAAGATTCTTAAAAAGTTCAAGTGCACTCTTTTATATTTATTTATCCAAATCGTTATTCTAATATACATCAATTCTGGCGTAGTTTCGGTCATATATACCAAGCTTTGTCTTCTCATTACTTTTTGCATTTATTTATTGACCTAGAGTTCATGTTCAATTGCATAAAATGATCCCAAGACAAGTCCAGCTTACGTTCAATACAATCAATACGCGATTATTGCCTTGAAAGTCAAAGTTGTCCATTTTTCGGAGTTCCGGAAGGCAGATACAAAAGGGCACTCAATCCCCATCAAAGGGCAATACTTCTCCCGCGCCACATGTTATTCGCACCGATCACATCCGAATAGTGCAACGGCCATAATCGGACCACAACGTACCCTACCGCCATCACCGAAAACCGCGGGGGCGAGGGTGCAAGTTAAGTTGGCGTGCGATAAGCAAAACGGGCGACCGGAAGCGCAGATGGCCGCAAGATCACATGAGCCGCGAAACGACCGCCCGGGAAGCCGGGGCTGGGCGATGGGCGCGGGCGAGGCGGGGGAGGCAACGGGCGGCGGCCATTCCCCACGGCTCGTTCTCCAATGGCCCGTAATTGTCGGAGCGCGGCGCCCGCGGGCCGGCATCGATTGGTCCACGCCGATGTCCTGACGCCCAACATGCGCCGCCCCGGCGCCGCCACGCACGCTCCGGCGCCGCCCGCCGCCCGCCCGCCCGCGGGCGACGGCCTCTCCACCGCGGAGCCGACCGCCTGCACGTCGCTCTCGGTTAGGGGGCATAACAGTGCCGTTTCAGCGGTCTCTGATACTCGTAACGTGCTCGTCGGGATGATGTTATCTTCTGAGGTAGCTTACGAATAATACATCACGAAGCATAATTTTCCATCAGCGGTAATGGCATGGTGTCGGGATACAGCCTGACCACAGAATGCCTATCTAGAACATCGAGGCTTGCCCTTTAGTTAAGAAAAATTGTGTCAATAAGTATGAGTAAAGTATTTGTTGCCTACATCGATGGTATAAAAGCAAGTAGTATTAAATATACCCCAAACTGATATGTTGTACAAATGATCATGGAGTAAATGTCAATTTGAATGATTTCAAAAACATGTTGAATGAGGAGAGGTCGCAGTTCTCAGTGCAACATGTCAGAGAGATAATGTGAAAAATCAATGCATGAGGTGATGGAAGTGAAGTCTGGCATCTGAGTCGAGGTTGCACATTTCTTCCACAACACTGCCCTCCAGGAAGTGAGCTCTTCCTGGAGCTGCTACCCCATCCCCGCTGCCCTCGTTCCCGCTCCCACCCCTACCCCTGCTGCCCTCAAAGGCAGGCGTAGCCGCATCTCAGCGTCCATTCAAGGCAGATGGCCCAGAACGCAGCAGATATGCAGAGGCGAGAAGCAGAGGCTAGATGCTGCGGCGGCGGTTTGCAAAAGACGGAGGCGGTCGCGGAGGCGAAGGCGGAGGTGGAGGTGGAGACGACGGCGACGGCGGAGTCGGAAATGGTGCAGAGTTGGAGGTAGGAGTCCGAGTATGGGGTGAAGGTGAACACGGAGATGGGTCTAGAGATGGCGGAGACGGGTGTGGAGGAGATGGCGGTGACGATGGAGTCAGACAGATCGGAGGCGGACGACACGGTCGAAGAAGCAGAGTTAGCAGCGTTGGTTGCAGTGAGGGCTAATGTTGCAGCGATAGCGGTGACGATGGCAGAGGGGTGGCAGTGTTGGAGAAGGTGATTGTGGTGGTGGTGGTTGTAATGCTGTTGGCAGTGGTGGTGGTGTCGGGGTCTGTGTGTGGGGTGGTGTCCGCGGCAGGGGGCGGTGTCGATGGTGGTGTCGGGGGCGGGAACGGGGGTGGTGGGGGGATGGCGCTTAGGCAGCAGCATCTGTGGCGCTCCTTGCGGGCGTTCCCAGCGTTCGCAAAAGACGGATCGATGCAACTCCGGAAAACAGCGCACGTCTATGTGTTTACCGATCACGTTATGTTTCTGGAAATATGGCTCGCTCCGACTTATGAATAATGCAAGGAGAAAGGTGCCCCGTATTGGGCGCCGCAGTTGATTCATGGAGAGACGCGAATGTAACGCCAGACAATTGCCAGACCTTCGGGAGACACACGCGGTGGGTTTTCATGAGCGGTTGTTTCATTGAGGGCGCGGCGTAAATATGGATACTATTTTGCTTTATAGCTTTAACCAGCAGGTAGTGTACCACTGTTTCTTCATCGTCATATCGACTGGGAGTTCTGGGAATGTTGCAACGATCAAACAGAAGGCTTCTTGCTTACTTCGTAATACACATTATTCATTTTCTCGGTACATTACGTTCAAAACGCCATAGCAAGGGATGAAACATCGTTAATAGCATTCATTACATATTGTTTGTACAAACACTTTGAATACATTTGTAACGGACAACGCGTATGCCGCTTTGAGGCAATCACATTCGTGCAAATGTAAATTTCACACACTTAAATCTGAAGCGATACTTCAGACAGTACCATACTGTCTGGATCGTAACTGCTCCCCTTTTTTTACGTAACCCCGCTCCATTACACGTCGTAGACAAGCAATACCATGACTAGCGCAGTTTTGCGCCGATTGCCCTCAATAACGACCTTGGAGCTGGACGAGATGGTTCCGCGAAATTAAAGCCGCAAGCCACCGCCACGCTTTTAATCGCCGCCGCCGCCGCCGCTGCCGTCGCGACGGCGTCGTTGTCTGTCCCTCCGACAACCGGCATGACTGCGCGTCCTCGAGCGCCTAAATAAAGATCGGAATGAGCGGCCCGCGGGGGTCGTTAGCGGCACGCGCGAGACCACCTTGCGGCGGGTGGGTCGCTATGCACCCCCACCCTCGTTTCCACCTCACGAACAGAGACGTCGGAGACTCCTGGCGATGTCTGGTGTACTAGACTTTTCTCTCATGTTTTATGTTGAGTTGATAAATACACCATTTCTGTTGGTTTGCCGTTGAAATAATGATGTACCAATTCTGACACCAACTCCCACTGGGAATTATTTTCCAATCTCAACTCATGCATTCCTTATTATTCACATTTATATTTTTTATTTATATTTTATATTTTTTCGTTTTCAAGTGCGTTGTCTATTAATTGTTATTTTTACGTGTTCTTTACAGAAAATGTAACTTTGTACTTAGATCTTGTTTAGGAAGAGTCCAGATACCATTTTATAAATCCTCCACCGATCAATCAGGTTCCATTCCACCAACGGTTTAATTTTTTTTAGCTTTCACGTTTCCCTCCTCTTTGCCATCCATCCTCACAAAATGTGTATTGTATATTGTGTATTTATATTGTTAGCATTCTTTCTTTCCAATCCGCATTTTCTCTGCTGTAACTTTTCTTCTACTTCACCTACAGTGTTACTGCATAATTTCGTTTCTACGTCTATTTTCGCCCGCGTGTCCCATCTCCCCATTCCCTGGCGTACTACCTTGTTTGCCCCCCTGTCCCCGCGCCAGCGGCTGCCAGTCCCAGACGCTGCTGCCATCCTTGGGGAGCGGCTCGTTAGAAAGGCACGCCCCACTTAGTTCTTGCGGCGCGCGCCGACCGTCGCCGCCGCCGCCGTAAACGCCTCGCACATGAGAATCCGGCCATCTTCCCCGCCCCTCTTATTCTCCCGGCCGCCTCTTCAAAGGCACCGCCCGGCACTGCCACACTTGATTGAAAGAGCACCTTTCGAGATGATGTTCCAGCGATCGGTATTATTGCATCTGATTAAGGTTTTTCGCCCGTTTCCGGTTTTTAAGGCGAACGGTACAGAGCTCCCAAGAATTTCTGATCAGATATTAGAAAGAAAGATTCTTGGACGGAAGAAAAAACGGAGTATCTCAAGGCGGGTTTTTTAGGAGCAAGTTTTGCGCTTCGTTCATTTAGAATGACATCTCAATTACACGAAAAATTCCTAGTTATTACGAGGGGCAAACGGTATCTCGTAACAATGTGCATCAGAAATTGCCCGACAAGTTATTCGACGTCTTATACATTCCAATTACGAGATGTATACCAAACGAGGGTACAATAAGAAAGTCAAGAACGCCATGCGAATCAATAACAAGCGGCTACATTGCAATAAAAAAGAGTTTGCAACGTAACAAGCTTGTTAGCGCAGAAAGTAAACTGACCCAAATACATAATTCTGAATCTCCGCAGTGAATTTTAAGAAACGCGTTCCAAAAACAAGTCCTTTATTACGAGCGTATATCTGCAGAAATTGTAATGGAATGCATTCACGCTTGCGTTACACGAAATAATCCATGGAATGAAATATTCTTTGGTAGAGTCAGGGAAAAAATGTATGAATTGAAATATAGCTGTTTTGCGAAAATTCTATTCGGTTTCCGTAGTGAATGCACGCATTACGAGTACGCTTCCACAATGACAAGAAGCGGGACGCGCGATCATCACGTATCCTCAAAAAGCAACTTTTCATCCACCGAGGAGCCGGAACACTCACCCAAACAGCTGCCTCGCCTCAGAGCACCACAGCACTCACCTGCAACAAAAGAACAGAAACGACCACGGTCAGAAGAGCGTCCATCAATGCACAAACGACCGGGCGGTCCCAACCCCCTCCTTCCACCACTTCCCGTCCCTCCACCACTGCGAAGCGGCCGCGTTGTCTCGGCTTCACCTCAGTCTCGCCCGGCTGCCTGCACCTCGCGGCGGCGGCGGCGGCGGCGGCGGCGGACGGTCGGACGGTCGGTTGGTCGGCAGCGGCGGCTTTTACGGCCTAATTAACCTCCGATCGAGGAAGAAACTTGGCGCATTAACATAGATGAAGGCCTCCCCTCGGGAGCGCTTTCAATTTCCAGCAACACACGCGCGGCGCCGCGGATACCCGCCTTAATTATACGGCGACGCGCGCGCGCTCGCGAGCGGGCGGGCGCGGCGCGTTCACGGGAGACGCACCGCCGACGCGGCCTCAGCCCAGCGCGCCGCGCGCAGTGGGCGATGAGCGGATTCGCAAGGACGCATTGCACGCACCAACCTCCTCTAAAAATCTCTTGCTTGCGGTGCAACTTCCATATCTTGTATCCACATTTTCCTAAAACAACTTTTTTACAGTGCAACCTCCGTACCTTCTATTGCAAGGGGAAGCGGTCGGGCTGTTGGATAGTTTCTCATCGAGGCCCGATTCACTCTCCAAAGGGGTGGTGAAGTGAAATGAATAAGATTCGAGTCGTCGACGTTCGGAATTCAGATTCCACTTCGGTCTCTGATACACGCATGTGACTATTTAATTCTATAATTTTTAATATTTAGATTAACAGAAACAGTAAATCATAGCTAAAAGTGTGTACACGAAAAGAAAAAAGAACTTTCTAAAAGTTAAATGTACACTTATGGCATAAAGAACTCAGTGACTATCTAAATTACAATAATGATTTGATTAATTTTTTTTGTTAAATTAAAAGTCACCAAGTATTGATTAATACTTTACATTCGAATGGAAAATTTGCAATGCCGATATGTTTTGCCTTCGATTCTGACCTCACTAGTAGCATTTTTAATTGAAATGCACAGTTCGTAGATTTTTTGAGTCCTAACAACACAAGCGGTTCTATTCATACGACTTCTACTACCCTGATTTCAATGACAACTAGCTCGAAAGGAAAGTGATCCGCGTACCAGCTTCAAGGCTGTGCCCGGCAGAAACCTTGCTCTCCGCCACTGTGCCGCCACCCCCACACCACCGCCTTCACCGCCGCTCTCGCACGTCTTGGGCCGCTGCGTGCGATCGGGATAACGACTGACGGCGGCGGCGCCGCACCGCTGCATTAGCAGCGAGTTAACAAGGATTTCGAGTTATTGGCGATCGCTGCGCGCGCTGGCGGCGGCGATTGGCGCGCTGGCCATAACGCGGAGAGGCCGAGTGAGGGGAGGGCAGGCGAAGTGAGCGGGTGGGGAATGGTCGGCCGAAGCACGCGCGGGCAGCGCCGCGCCACGTCCGCCACGCCTCCCTCCGAATGAGCCTCAGCGCTACGGCGAGATTGATTGATTGATTGGTGATTTCACACGCGTCATACGCCAAGGTATTTTATTCCCATACGCGTAGTGCATGTTTTCACCACACAGGCAACTAGTGTCTTTCATTGCTGGATGCGAGATCCAGCGTCGGCCTATCAGGCAAGTTGCGGGGTTTTCCAGCAACTAGGTATCTCCTATTAGCGGGTTACCGTCCCAAGCTCTCAGAGCTCCTGAGTGCCACGGCCAGTCCAGTTCAAGCAGATGTCACGATGAACGGAAGACACATTTGAAGTGCAGTGTAGTGCACTGAGAGTGAATAGGATGAATGAATGCAAAAGCCATATCGGAAATAAATTATGTATGTTGCATGAATGGAGAAGAGGAAGAAAAAAAATTAAAAAAGTGTCAAACTATTTGTATTGAGGGGGGGAAATCAGTATCAATACGTCAAACTGGGTAGGCCGGAGAGCTCTCTCCCTCTCAGATTCGTGATTGCGGTTCTACAGTAGCGGAGTTCTGATAATTCAACTTTATTTCTACGAAACTAGGATATGAGGAAACGATACATCAAACTCAATGACAAACAGCTACGACAGACGCTATAACGAACAATGTTTAACTTTACAGTCAATATCGTTCAAGATATAAGAACTTCCCCTTCGTGAGTGCTCTGGAGCGAAAATAAACGAGAATAGCCATTACACGGAGTACATCAACGACGTTCCGAGCACTATGATAATTACGAACGTGTTTTATTACGGGAGAGTTAACGTGATTTATTCTCACATTACGAATGACCTCCGACAGACGTGCCACATGAACCCCAGGAATGCACCTTGGTACTGACGAGCAACGAAAGGTATCAGCGTCGCTTCTTTACGAATAAGTAGCTGAATGAATCAACATCTCGGTCTCTCGTACATGACGTAGATATAGTTCATTAATGAACCATTAGAGCAGAATTACGTCATCTGCTTCACATCATACGGGAAGAATGGGGCAACAAACGAGCGACTTCAAAAATCGCGACAACATTGCACATCTGCTGCCGAGCGTTTATGTCCATGCGCTTCATGCACGTTCGCTCTCAAGCCCAGCGACTGTTACTCATTCGCCTACTTTGCGTTGAATGTGACATTCTCCCGTCGGGGCTCTCCAGTGTATCAAGTCATCATGCAAATACGGGCCGGCAGCCAACCGCCTGAGCACACAGAAAGTGAGATGCGCAGCGAGTAAGAAGTAAAACAAACGCCGCGGGAGCATAATCCGTCAAAGATGGGCATCTGGCCCGCGGACAGCGACGCGCGGTGTGCGCTCGCGACTCTCACAAAGCGTGTCCGCGGACGGGGCGCCCTAGCGGCCAGACGACGCCGTACTTGGCGGAGAGCGCGCCACGACGCGTTCTGGCGTCCGGCGACCCGCTCACGAAGGTGGATCGTCGGGTTACGCGATGAGACTTCCGGAAAATCTCGGCGGGAAAGTAATGAAGCCGCGGCGAGCGCGAGGTGGCGTCACGACAAATCAAGCTAGGCCGTCTCGGATTTGAATAGCAATGAGATGCACGCGCTAGTCTCGCTTTTGGGTTCTTTCTCAAGCTCACAGACGTTCCATTGTTTCACCAGTTACGCGTTTCAGCTGTTCTCGCGTATTATATAGTAATTCATAAAAACGTCTGTATTTTCATGTATGTTTACTAGTATATCCATTAGGGCTATATTTGTTTGAATTTTTGCACCGAACGATGTCGGTCAAAGTAATGGCACCTGGGTGGTATCTACAACGATGTCACGAGTTATTTGATGAAAGATGATGAATAGCTCTTTTCATATCCATAAAGTAAATATTTGTAGATTTGTTTTTAAACAAAATTTTATGGAAAGC
Source organism: Gryllus bimaculatus (assembly GCA_017312745.1). Lineage (NCBI taxonomy): Eukaryota > Metazoa > Arthropoda > Insecta > Orthoptera > Gryllidae > Gryllus > Gryllus bimaculatus. The sequence continues at coordinate 1,133,416 of BOPP01000042.1, forward strand.
TTACAAAAAAAACACGAGAACTTATTTTCAGAACACGTTTGATTATATTATTCAGCATTAATGTATTTCTTGATTATGACAATTTCGTTTTGGAGCTATTTAAAACATAGGGGAATGGAAATTGGAATATAAGGAAATAAGTGAATGAAAATTGATCAACATTATACTAAGTGAAATGCTTCTTGTTGCGTTCAAGTGTACGTAACGAGAGTTAAGAACCTAGTAATTACAAAATCTGCTAGCGTACGCTCAGGCACACATATATTCCATCCTTAGACCCAATGAATTGCACCATACGTATCTACGTCTCCCTTACACGGTACAGTCTTTGTTTTACAAATTCCCCCCAGCATTTCTTCGCGGTTCAGCTCAATTTATCACCTCA
>BOPP01000042.1:1151456-1168333 GCA_017312745.1 Gryllus bimaculatus
CAATACACAATACATACAATACACGAAAATACTTAGTCAAAATAGAGGGAGCCAAGAACCAGAATGTTATGAACCCCAAAACAATAAAGATATTTTTAGATTATGCAATTCTAGAACGAGCCAAGGAAACAAAGAATATTGGCAAAAGAGGAAGGAAAGAGAGGAAATAATGAGAAACGCAGCCCAAGGTGAAAAGCAAAACAATATATTAAAATTAAGTACCCAAAAAAGAATAAACTTTAATTTTTCTGTATTTTCAAAGTCACTGTATACTTTCGCAATTTTGTTTTCGCAGAGAGAACAAATTACCACCCATTCTCTTTTTAACAGAGAGGGAGATATTTCAGTAGCTTTCATCACAATTGGATGTTCCCTACCTACGTAGCTTCAATTACAACACAAATGAAATCAAAATAAACGTTTTCATTTACCTACGTTTTCTCTTGCTGCCTTTGCAACATTCCAACAAATGGAAATTGCAGCAGTTGAATTTTGCAATATTTTTTCACTTAGCTTCTCGCAAAGAATTCACATGACATTAGACTCTCGTAAAGAATACGGTATCTCTTGATGCCCCTGATGATGAAGCCTCCCCCACCCCTAATAATACGAGAAAGTATGTGCTGTCGAACCACTAGCTTACCGAAGCTGGTATGCGAGTACTTCTACACAAAAGAGGTTCTTCCACGTGGGGTGGATGTGCTGTATTGGCGCAGCTCGGAGGTCTAGGGTGTGCATGTGAACATACACTGATAGTGATTTGATCTTTGTTCGTCCGTTGGATTGGTGTCCGCATTTGTCTACAAATACGTGAAAAATGGAATCTTGCGAATGGAATACGGCAAATATTAACCAAATGTTATCGTTATTATATGACTAAATGACTGCTTATTGTGAATGTTGCAGCGAGAGGGACCGACAGTAGATCACCTCTCCCACTAGAACTTTATTCAGCAGCAGTTTACGTAAAGGAAAACACGAATAAGGCTATTAGAATTAGAAGATATTAAAATGTTGGTGGGAGATGGAAACGACCATTTTCTCCAAATGCAGATGTGGCGACAAATATTAATCCTCAGAAATTAACCTATATAATTTTAAAAATGTAACTTCCGAAGATGAAATATGAAGGACGAGTAATATGTTTGTTGATTTATTACGTAGAATAAAGCATACAATATTGTTATAGTTAAGAAACTCATGAAGGTTGCTTCCCCCGAAGAGTGGTGTCACTTTTGAATATTTGTACTTAATTATAACAAAATAATTAAATTACGACTGTCTCATTCGCTTGCAAATAAGTCGTTACAACACACAGTCTGCTTCATGAATCATAAACCACATCTTGTCATGACAACTAGAATGTGTGTGTACCTTCCTATCCCCCGTTCTACAAACTAACGAACTCAAGAAACGTACAATAAATAATAAAAATTTCACAAAATTACATTGAAAAACATCGTTAACGAAGCACAAATAGCGTGTCGGAAATTATACACAGAGATGCAGACGCGATCCTCCCCCCTGTTATTCTTCGCATTTGTCAAATTAGCGCGGCAATTCGGCGCAGAGACCGACAGCGGAAGTTGCATCCCCGCAGCCATCAGGGCCACCGGGCGCTTTCCACGGCGCATTAGCGGCATAAACAACGCCGTCGGAGAATAATATCTCAATATCCTCCAGATGGCGGGGAGGGCGCAGCGGAAGCCAGAACGGTTCAGAGGAGGGGGAAGAAGGAGGAGGGGGCAGTCGACAGGAGGTCGTAGGGCGGCAACGCGAGAAGACATCGGGTCGGAGAGGCGGGAAAATAAAGGTTGGTAAAGGAAATGAGGAGAAGGTGAGAGTGCTGAGGAATAATATGGAGGAAGGGACAGAAGAGCAGGACGTCGGTTCAAAGAGAGAAAAGAGGGCCATAGGTGAGCTGGGGGCTGAAACGAAGGGCGGGAAGGCAAGGCGCATGGGACAGCAGACGAGGAATGAAGGAGACAAGGTGAGGAAGTACCTGAGCGCATCAGAAAGAGCTGGGTAGACATGCTGGCAGCTTAAATGGGGATAAGTCAGAGACCAACGAGAGGTCACATGCCACAAGCCGTGATACAAAAACGTGAGGCCAGTGAGAGAGAATGAAGACGACGTGGTTGAAGAAAACGGAAACAGGGACGGGGAGCTGGAAGATGAATGAGAATTGAAGGGGTAGGCGCCAGAGACGTAATCGACGGGGGATGGCCCTGTGCCGATAGGACGTGAGCAGGTTGATAGCAGCGTGTGGGTAAAGGGGGGCGTGGCTCCTGGAAAACGCAAGGTGCCCTCGCAGAGCGCGTCGGCGCAGGGGGCACCCCGGGCCCCAGGGGCGGCGCGGCACCCCGTCGCGCTTCCGGAATTTAAGACAGCGGGGCGTGGCCCGGGCGACCGCGCGGCGCGCCCTCACCCTCGCCCTCGTTCTTTATCAACCCTCCTGAGGGTGATAGCGGTTATTAATCGGCTGCTCCTCCCGGGCGCGGCGCCACGCCCAGACGCGCTCGCGCCGCCCCGCCCGCGCCGCGCCGAATTACAAATCGCGTTGCCAACTGCACGGCACAGTCAAACGTGTCCGCAAATGAAATCAGGTAATTGGGCTCATGAGTGAAATGAGTTGGAAATCACGAGCACGATCAACATTTTAATTTGTTTCAACCGGGCCGTCCCACGCGCCCCCTCCCCCCTGCCTCGCGCGATTTCCTAGTCACCTCCCCCGCACAGAGACCCCGGTTACGCATTCATTACCATTATGCGTCGGGGATTTAATTTCGTGGATCCATTTACCTTCGAATAATTGCTCGACAATGTAATAATAATTCCGCGCGTTTGCCGGATGAAAAGGCGTGAGAGCGAGCGAGCGGGCGGGCGGGCGAGCGAGCGAGCGAGCGGGGGGGATGACGTGCGACTTTATCTACAAGTGTCACCCGGTGGATGTGCCGTGCGTAATCTGCCTTTGTGGGATTACGCGCCGCTGCGTTGGTTCACGTGTGTGTGTGTGTGTGTGTGTGTGTGTGTGTGTGTGTGTGTGTTCGTGTGTGCACGCGGCCGGCGATGGTCGCGAACGGGGTGAGGACGCTGGCGGTTGCCAGGTGACGGCTCGGGGAGATCCGCTGCATGGTACGCGAGGCACGATGCCGATGATGCGCGAACGATGCGCTACCGATGCGCACCGATGATGCTCGGAAGAGGCCACGGAACGCAACCGGCGAGTTGGCTTGTCGCACGTCCACACCCAAACTTCTCATAGCACCCAACAACAAACCGTCGTATTTATAGAGAGGACCTACGTCGAGGGAATTGTTGAATACTTGAATGTATTTAACTGTTATTCAGTGAGTGATACACTTAATAATGACGTTACACAATTGAGGAGACACGTCTGCATCACATCTCAAGGCTTTTCTTGTACCTTCCAGTCAATGAGCGACGAAAGATGATTAGAAAGCACGAACGCAAGCGGCGAGTGGACGTCGTATTTTAGGTCGTGTCGCACGTCACACCCAAAATCTCTAGCACAAGAACACCCGTCGTATTTTATTCACGACGTCGAGGGAATTACCTTTAGAATATTGTGGACAATGTTGAATACTTGAATGTATTTAACTGTTATGCAGTGAGTGATACACTTAATAATGACGTTACACAATTGAGGCGACACTTCTGCATCACATCTCAAGGCTTTTCTTGTACCTTCCAGTCAATGAGTGACGAATAGATGATTAGAAAACACGATTGCAAGCGGCGAGTGGACGTCGTATTTTACGTCGTGTCGCACGTCACACCCAAAATCTCTAGCACAAGAACACCCGTCGTATTTTATCCAGGACGTCGAGGCAATTACCTTTAAAATATTGTGGATAATGTTGAATACGTGCTTTTGAATGTATTTAACTGTTAAGCAGTGAGCGCTACACTTAATTAAGGCATTACACAATGGAGAAGACACGTCTGCATCACATCTCAAGGCTTTTCTTGTACCTTTCAGTCAATGAGTGACGAATAGATGATTAGAAAGGTGAATCACGATGCAATGTGAATGACTATGGTTGGGAGAATGGCTCAGATGGAGAGAGATGGTCTGTGAAGAGCCAAAACCAAGCCTCCCCCGCGGTAATCGAACTCTAGTTTAGCTCCACATTCTTCGACGTTCTCAGCCCCTGCTAAACTATGACGGTTAACCTAAACAATGTATTACTATGATCAATGAACAGTGTAATAATGTATTCTCGACCATGACCTATCAGTCCTGGTAATTTCAACAATGTGTGTATTGGTTCGAAATTATCCACATGTTATTGTTTCAACGAACACAAAATACGTTACACCGAGTCAATCGGCATTATTTCGCAACAACTAAGCTTGTTTTACTAGCGGTAAAAGCTAAATAATCCTAAACACGAAAGACCCGCTGTACCGTGGTGTTGTAAACCCGATGAGAATATATTCCAGACAAAACATCAGATTTAAGCTTATAATATACATTAGATAACAGCAGGTAAAACAGTTCACATAATATGTGTTCAATATTCGATTAACACGTCCTCAACTAGCTCTCCCCCCATAACGGCCAGTGCGCGTGGCCGATAGTCATTCCGCAATGCTAACACCCGTTACACAAGCACCAAATACACACAAAACATTAATGGCGAAACTCGATAGGGGGCTTAAGAGCGTGGGGGCCGACTGATCCTAGAGAATCATTGAATTCCGCGCGCCTTTACACACCACTCGGGCCGCGCTATTCACACTGGCACCACGTGGCGCCGCGGGCCGAACCCGCTAATGAACTTCGCAGTGTGCGACCGCCCCCGCCGCAGTTTTTGGCCGTCTCTCAGATATTAGACGCGGAAAGGCGTGGGCCGCGGGCGGCGGAGGGAGGGGAGGTTCGCGGCGTGGGTGTGGGCGCATCCAGTACAGTGTGGGGGTGGGCTGGGAAGATAGGAGAAAGAGCGAGAGAGAATGGGCAAGTCCGTCAGAATCCGAGTGAGTACGTGATGTATATGACACTGCAGGTTAGGTTCAAATTTCCGTTAGCGATAGTACACTGTTGGAGAGATCGGTTTTTGTGTAATACAAGCATCATCAATGACGGTGTAATGCTAGTTAATGAGGATGTGTAATGAAGCACGATTCTCATAATGTGTGTGATACAACAAAATTGCTTCATTCAATGAGCATTTAAACCTGTTTTTGTCCGAAAATTTAGAGGGCTTTGACGATAGATCTAGTTGAAATGGCTTTTGTGATATTTGTACTGCAAAGCTTACGAACGTAGGGAAAAGACGTTAACGTTCTTTTTGCCTAACGTTGGAAACTTGTACATTGGCCGACTCGCGACACGCGCTGGGTTGTTGGGAATTTCCTCACCCCGAACCGCGGAGACTCCAAACGCTAACAACCAATATTTGACTACCACATTAGCCGCCAGATTTCGACCCAACAACGATCTCAGTCACATTAACGTGTTACTAACATCATCCTGCCACAACCCGGTATAGTTCATTATATTGGAAAGTAGTAGATTTCTTAGAGTACACGGGAACCTGTTGAAATAGCGTGCGTGGGCGCAATTGCAGTGCATATGTTGGCATACGTGGGTGGATTGGGGGGGGGTCGTGCATAGGCGGCGGCAGCAACTTGCGTCGTCACCGCCGCGCATGGAACCGTGCACTATTCTCGGTGCACTGTTAACAAACGATCCCACCCGGCCGCTGTGTTAACTTCCCGCGCGAGATAACGACTCCCCCGCCACGCACTGTCGCACGCCGCGGGAGCGCTTGTCGCGGCCGCCCGCGGAAACTCCGCGCGTGAGAGAAGCGCGACGTAATCTGACGCTGGCGGTAGAGCACGGTCTTATCCCCAGCTCCTTCCGACGCAGATAAGAACAGGGTGTTACGCTTTATATGACGAGGTGTTATTAATGTACAAGTTCTCCTTTATCTGGCCGGCGAATCGCCTGAGTACGTGACGTCATCATGCGATATTCAAAAATAAGCTTGCGAACAGAGCGAAACGAGGTCATTGTTAATGTCTTTGTTAACGGACCGGGTACACGTAGGTTTTAATAAATCATGCATATAAATAGTATCCTTGAGGAACTCCGTATGAAATGAATGTGAGAGAGGAGATTAAATCCTAACTTTAGCAGTAGTGAATGGTGAATTAAACGAGGATTAAGTAAGAACATAAGCGATACATTTCTTAAAATAAGTATTCCCTTTCGTGGCGCAGAACGGGTGCACACAATCTGAATTAAGAGACAATAGTTGTGTTAATTGTACTAAAAAAATAACATTCATTTAAACGGTTTAGGATTTCTCATGTCTTATACGGATTATCCATGTTTATAGAATTGAAATCGTCAGATACGAACAGATCTGGCTTATAAAATAGCGAGCGTACGTTTCCCAATATCTGACGCAAGGATCGATTAAGACTGCATGACGCCACCGCTTGAGCATTAGGCCGACGACCTTCATCCACGCGAGCGCACTTCCAACATGGGGGCAGGTCGTCCCGGAAGGGCTTTGCGAAAGCTGGAGCGCGGCAACACACTCAAAGCGGTCGGGTCGGAAGAGCAGTCATCATTCGCTCCGCGGGTACCACGCAAAGCAGGACCAGCAACTCACGGGCGGGTTCTGCGTCGGGTTAGAGCAGTGTGAGAAAGGTGGTGTGGAGGGGAGGGGAGGGGGGGAAAAGGGAGGAGGAGGGAGGGGAGGGCGAGAGCGGGAGGGGAGGGGGCGTCCTCTGAGACGTCTTCACGGCGAAACGGCGTCGGCGTGACCAAGCGGAACAGTCGGACAGGAAACGGGGGCGGCGGCGGCGGGGCTTAGAGAACGCGACACTAAGAGGCCGGCTGCGTGGGAGACCAACAGGTGCGCAGCGGATGCGAGGGCAGGGTTCGCCGCATAATAAAACGGGTACCCGCGCGCTTTCTTCACAAGAAAAGGGCAAGGTTCAGACTGTGACTAATTGCTCTGGAATGGGCACAAACCTGGCGCTTAATGCGTGCAGTTCCTTCTTCCTTTGTGGGGACAATGCAAGTTTGGGATTCTTGCCAGTTTACCGGTCCAGAATTGCAGGTATTTAGCCAAAGGCGCTCAAAGATGCCCAGAATTACCTCTCCGGAGTCTCATGTTGTACGAAACAACTTTCACCTTCCCATGTTCAACAAAATTGCACCCGTACAGGTTAACTCGTTCAGGTTCGGTCAGCCGCGGGACCGTTAGCGCTGCAGACGGCCGTGATTACCCACACGGATATGCTTGTACACCCATGCACCCCGAACGTGTATGGCTCCCTTTAGAATTGACCTAGAACAAGCAGTGAACTGAAAGCTGCTCAGTACTATGACAATCCAAAATTTGCGGCAGAATAACTGAAAGGAGGCAAAGTAGGTATAGCTTGGATTGACGTAAACCAGCGAAGAACGGCTACTAGTTCCGTGGATTTCGTATCAGGGTTCATGCGAACACGGGGTGCTTGAGCACATATGGGTGGCAAGTCAATGTTAGCGATACGATGATTATCAAGTAATAGTCAATGACAGAAGACAAAGTAATATACTTTTTCAAAATATTTCGCAACCCGTTGTGTAGATTGTAGATTCCAAGTAGAGATACGGACATTCGAATTCCCATTTCGAGATTGCACGTTCTAACCGCTGAGCAAAGGGCAACTTGATTTCAAAGTATGAGACCCGTACAACGGTATCGATCGCAACCATACGCTAGCAACTGTTATTTATGAACTCCACAAAACATAGTGGTGATTACGTTAATGACGAAAGCTCCCTACTACTACAAGGTCGTACGTTAATGTGCATTATCGGCGCGAATCACAATGCAGAAGAAATCCAGTTCCTCCGAGGTGGCTAATCGAGAAATTAAAGTTCCAAATATAGGCAGCGCGTCATATCTGGAAAACAATACACCGTATCCGCCGATCGCAAATGCAACGCCGGGTGACCCTTCTGAAAGTTACGACACTCGTACTGTCCGAGTGAGATACATGTATTAGCGGCGATTTCTATTGGCTGGGGCTGACCTGCCCGTTGCGCAGGCGCCTACGTGCGATAATTCCATTAGGAAGGCGTACATCGCGATTGGCCCCAGCGCCAAGGCCTTCTTGATCGGAGGCTGACAGCAATCGCCGGCTCTTATGAGGAAGGCGTCTGCAGGCGCACCCGAGGCCGAACCGGAGAGCGCATGCGCGGTCGAAATGAGAGGTTAGGCAGATATAGCGCAGTGAGGGAGAAGTGAATTGTATCGGCGCGCAAAAAAGGGATGGAGATGAAAAACATATGACGTTATATATCCGAAATAGACTCGTGCGAAAACGAAATGAAATTATGAAATTTAAACATTAATAACTAAAAAGTAATCCATATTTCATGAAGACGTAATGAATGAATACGAATTATAATCCATTTTAGAAACTACAATTTACCATTTTATTGTGTTGATTACTATGTGCATTTAATGTTTTGAGTTTGTTTTATAAGTTAACATATCCAAACACTATGACCTATTCCAAATACACATTTCCTGTAATGAGAGGGCAGAAGCTATACAATGCTGATGCCAAGGGAAGCATGCAAGAGCTTTGCCTCCATTATTACTATGACATTCATAAACATAGTTACAAGTGTCGGCGGTACCCTGTGCAAACATTTCAGCGCAGTGCATACCCCAATACTCGTGAAACATATGGGACGATAAAACGGTAATTCTCTCTGTTGCATTGTATCTCTCTACGAACACAAGTTGCTTCATACAGCATTATTTGAATGCAGAGAACAACAACAAGGCACTGAAAAGCAAAGTTCAACCGGAGAAGGCAGGCCCAGATATGATGAAGGGCTTCGAGGAAAGGCTGCACTTTTCTTTTCTCATATCCCTTACACAATTGAGTAAAAAATACTTCATTTCAAGATTTATTATATTTCAATTTTTTATCGTTTGGTTCTATTGTATTTGATTTCCTACTATTACAGTAGCTATTTGTTTTCATAGTCAAAATTCATTATCTTCAATTATTTAATACATGGGACAAGTTTTGTTTTCTTAATACTGATGGTAAGAAGAGTAGGAATATTGAAGAGTAAAGGTTAAAATTTACAGAAACAACGATATCTGATGAAGTATTTGCTGAAAACGACCAGGTTCAAATCATCGGGTACGTTTTCGTTCGCACATGGTCTCTCACCGTCCTCATGTGGTTGATCACCCGGTGGTCTGCAACGCGACGAGTGGAAGTGGGTCCTGCGGCGCGGGCTCGACCACCCACGTGCGTGCACGCGGGCGGCCAAACCGGCGCTGGGCAAGCGAGAGGGCGACCGGGTGGGCGTTAACCGACCCACGTCGGGGGGAGGGTGAGCGGGGTCCGCACGGTGGACGGTTTGCCGTGAGTGGGCGGGGAAAGGTTGGCTGGGCGAGCAGGAGAGTTGACGTGAGCGGGTGGGAAAATTAGCGTGTGAGAGGCGGGAAATTGGACTTGGCTGCGGGCGGAGAGTTGGCGGGATGGGTGGGACAGTTGGGATAGAGGGAAAGAGGTAGGTGAGCCAAGAGAGCCACTTGTGGACGGCTCAGAGAGCCGAGCCGAGGGGCCGAACCCGCTGGTGTGGGCGCGAGAAGCGGCGGAGCTTTTTTGGAAGAGCGAGCCGGCGGCTTGCGTGGGGTGGGGGCGGGGGGGGTCGGGTGGTGTGGCGTGGGCGAGAGAGCAGGTTGAAGCTACGCGTCGGGTGCCTCCGTGTGTGTGGTGTGTGAGGCCGGAGTCGCGTCGGCGGGGGCGGCCGCTCCCTTCCATTAGGGCGGGGGAGCGGCCGTCGAGCCCTGGTTGGCGGCCTGCATTAATTTTACTTGTTCGTCCCTCGCGTGCCCGGCGCGGTACCTCCTTCGGGCCGGCGATGCGAAGCGGGGCGAAAGGGCGGGTACGGGCCGGTACGGGCGGGGCGGGGATTTGGTGCTGCACCCTGCGGGAAGCCGCGTCCTCCGAGTGAGATGAATGAGGACGAAGAGAGCAAGTAGGACAGCGCTGGGCCGGGCGGAATACGACGAAGTAGGAATACGAATTCAGAGGAACAGAAGACGGGAAGTTCGGAACGGTGAGAAAAATTGGGTTAAGGCCAACGGATATGTAGAAAAACACGACGTGGGCGAAATCCTACACAATAAATGAAAATGGACTAAAAGAATGGCACGGTGTAGATGCAAATCGTGAGGCTCTAGGTAAGGGAAACACGGAGACACAATTCGCAAGGTTGCACATAGAAACATTCTCCTCTCACCGAGTGTGGGGTCGTCCGGCATGATTCCATTGCAGGGAAAGTCAAGCGCCTTACCTGAAAGAAATAAAAAAAAAAATACGTAAAGCATATGTACAAATTAAAACATTTTTACAAGTAGAAAACATCACAAGCAATGTTAGTTTATGGCTGTCTAATTGTGTTGTAATGGAATCGCTCGGGATAAGTCGTAAATTTAATAGCTGTGAATGAATGGAAATGGAAAGTTGTTTTGAAATCATTCTATGCCGTCACACGAAATTATACAAGTACTTCTCTAAAGTATGCGAAGTAATAATATACGAATACAATATAATGAATTTAATTCCATGAAATAGTATTCTCATGAAAGTTAATATACTGTCATTGCAAAAGAACATTTATAATATACTGTATACAGAAGCAACGAAACACTCCTTCTTATTCTTCTATCACGACATCCCATAAATATATATCCCACCGCTACTGAAACTTTACAAAGAACTTCCTACAAACATCTTGAGTCAGCGATGGGACAATTTATTCAGCATTTGGTATGTGAACTTTGACTTTAACTTACAACCTTTAGGTTGCAGGTTGTGCAACATATTATATTTCTTTGTTCCGTATTCAAGTGTCACCAACTCTTTTGAAGAAACATATCTAGCTTTAGTGCATGGGAGGCACTTCAAACTAATGTATGCTACGTTGAATGTCAACAGAGTTCAAATCCGCAGTCAACCTTAATGCAACGAGAATCTCTGACCCCGAAATATCACGTGCGACCTACGGCCAAGAGCCCAGGTTGGAAGAGAGCAACGGGAGCGAATCTTTGCCTCTACGGCGGGAAGAGAGGTCGCGAGGGATCAGACCTCCACACTCCCTCATCAACTCGCTCCATCGTCTTTCACTCCCCTGCTATCTCCACAATCTAGCACTAATCGGACAGCATCCTCTTAGAAAGATGGCGCTGTATATTCTCCACTTGACAGGTCCGTAAAAAAAAAGTGGAGAGTAATCTTCGACGTTGACGGTGGAAGAGGATAGAGCGCTACGTGTGAATTATGAACAGAGGGCGACTCATAGGTCACGCAACACATAGCTATTCTCGTAAGTGGACAATATATCTGCGGGTGGAACTCCGTGTCGCGAACCTGAGAGACACATCATATTAGTGTGGGTGCTGAGAGGCTTGAATGCGAGGATATGGCATTTAATTATGAGCTTGTTAGCATAACTAGGTTAACGAAATTCATGATGCATTGCGTATATCAAGCACCCAACATAAATCGAGTTGGGAGGCAAAAACTGAACAGGATGGACTCGGGAAATTATGCAAATGATTTTTTTTTCGAAGTGTCACACAAATTTACTAATAACTATAAACACTGGAAATATTTCGCAATGAATCACTTTTTTATAAAATTAAAAATATAATAATATAATTTGTTCATTTCTTCAAAAAACAGCAATATGTTAAAGTAAGAAAAAAACACGAAAGTTAATACAATGCCTACGACATCACACACACGCTCAAAGATGGATTGTATGTCCACTCAGGATCTGCGGGATCCAAAACAACTTTCACGCATAACAGTCTCAGGTGTCAACCAACACTCTATCGACACCACGACACTTTCACCTCGAGTCACGCCTCCACCTTCACCAACCTGTCGTGATCGTATCGCAGCGACGTACGAAAAAAAAACCACCGCCACCTCCACCACCCACCGCCACCTCCCTCTCCCACCTTCCCCACCACCACCACCCACCACCACCACCACCACCACCACCCACCACCCACCACCACTGCGCTTGCCCACCGGATGGTTTATGTTTCAAAATTATTGGCCTCCACTCCATCCCGTTGCCTCACGCCCGCCGACGTTCCCTCGCGCTATCCGGTTTCCGTCTCACAGGGCGCGGCGCGGCGGCGGCGATGCTGTCCTTGGGTCGGACCACACCCCCGCCCGGCGGCACCGCCCGCTGCGAACCGATAAATCGTGCGCTAACAATCGCCGATTTTAATTCGATTTATTACTGCCTTGAATATCAATTAGGCCGGTTTTCTGGCGGCGCAAGCGGCTTTGCGGGCTGGCGCGGATGTGGCCTGCGCGTGTGCGCTACGACAGCTGTGGTAGTCGGGAGGTGAGGCGGGTTGGGCGTCGTGGCTGCGTCGCGACGCGGAGTAAGGCGGTAGCTGGTGAGCAGACCGGAGTCGATAGAGCTGGGAGGTGCGGGCTGGAGAGCGGAGCGGGGTGCAGCGAAGAGCGGGTTGAAGCGGGGAATGAAGGGTTGGTGGCGGTTTCGTGGCGGAGCGGGGAAGTGGTGAGTGGGTGTGACGTGGAAGGGGTTATGAGTGCGGCAAGCGGTCTAAGGGCCGGAGAGGCGGAGCGGTTGGAGAGAAAGAACGGTGAGCGGGGGTGTTCAGAGATGGAAGCAGGTTGAGGAGGCGGTCGTGAAACGGTGTAGAAACGGGGCGGCGAGTGAGTTTAAGTTTCCGAAGCGGATTTCAAAGGGGAATTCGGGCGAAGCGGAAAGAATTGTGGGGGCGAGGGGGAATGCGGAGAGTCGAACGGGGCGCCACCGAGCAGTGGCGGGGACAGCGGTGTGAGGTATTGTCCCAGGCGGTAAATGCGGTTTAATAAAAGCAGTCAACGGATTGGGCGGACTCGGCGCGGCCTGGGCGTGGGTGCGGTTTCGCGCGGGTGGCGCTCTGGCCCGAGTCGGCCGGAAGCGCTGGGTGTTCCCAGCAACTCTGTGGGGCCCAGCCGTTCCCGTTTTAAAATGTTTTTTTTTTTCCACCGGGGAAACGGAAAGGGGGTTTATGTGGTCCCAAAACTGCCGAAGCGACGCGTATGAAAGTCAGCGCCACGTGAAGAGATTTGTTGCGCAAATCCGGCGTCTGCTGGTGTGAAGCTCATCTGAGATCGGACCGGCGTATAGGTTTGAATGCTCTATTTCAGCCGTAAGCTTCAGAGTCGGTTTGCGGCATGAGGAATGTTCCGAAAAAGAGACTTCCTTACTCTTTTCGATATTTGTCATGTATGACTTAGGACTGAAGTTTGGGACTATAAAAGAATACAATTTCTTACATTAATTAATCTCTAACATTTGTTTAAAGTTAAAGTACATTTTTAAAAATGAGTCCCGTTTACCCCCTTTTTTGATATTATTTCAATTACTCTACTGAGAACATTTATTCGATTAGTATGCATTCTCTTAGCGTGTCAGTGCGTGTGACTTTCGAGAAAACGTGCCTATCAAAAGTTTGCAAAACTATTTTCGAAAATAAGCCTTTTTCTTGGAACAACCCCAGCCCCGATTCCTTTGTCTATCCATTATATTGCCTAGCTTACGTCATTTGCTTTATTTGGCAGGCAAGACCTTCTCGTCTTTCCGCCACCCAGGAAAACAACGCCGTTGCTTTCTTACGGCATTAACTTACGTTTCTGCCGCCTTCGCAGTTCTAATCAGGTTTATTTGCTTATGGTGAGGAATTCTGAACGCGTCCCAATTTGTCGTCGACGTTTTTCAGCGCGCGCCCGCTTGACATGTTACCAATCGCTATTATGCGCGCGCCGTCGCGCCTCCCGAGTACGCTTACTTCATTCATATATTGCAAGCAGGGGCGGCGAAAACCGGCCTCGGAACGGGGACGAGCGTATCTCGGTAATGAATGTTACTGTGTCAGGCGGTGGCCTCGGTAAGTCTGCGGCCGAGCCGATACATTTCACGCAACGTGCGAGAGGGTTAAATTACTTCGAAGGAGACGATCCGTCTTCGCAGGTGCGTGGGGGTGAGTGGGTGGTGTCTCGCGGACCCGGGCTGCAAATCATAACTCGTTTGGTGTTGTGTGACATCGAGGGCGCTCTCTGCTTGTTCGTTGTGCGAGAGATCTACGTAATTTTAAGAGTGCCAGGAAGCATTTTACGCGGCTCGTTTAAACCAATCGCGAGTTCTACGTCTAACCCGACGTTGCGGGACCGCGGTGTGGTTAATGCCAAGCGTGAGAACAAGGAACTCTCCTGGAAAGCGGATCGTTGTTGGTGAGTGTTCTTGTTGTTTTCGTGGCGCTCCGCCCAGGCTTTCAACAGCCTCGAATGCAAGCTATTTGCGTTGATTGTGAAGGTTGCCTAGTGATATGTTTGTTTAGGATTATGCGTTTCTCGTAGAGGAAAGTTAGGGCTCGATTTCATCGGTCATTTACATAATAGTATTATAATTTATTAATTGCATATTATTTCAACAGTCAACTACCTCTTTCTTTGCAAAGTGGTTCATTGTTTCCTGATTCCTTCCACTTATATGAACTCGGTAATGAGACGCATAAATACCAAAGCATTCTTCGTAATAAGATTTACTACGATAACGAAACTATCTGATACGTAAGGGCATTGCAATACATGTGTGTATTTCTACCGTATATCGCTTCGCGCAGGATAGTAGCAGTATTGAACATTAGAGCAAGTAGTGCTTCTCGATGCGGGATCGTCTGATGACTATTATCTCCATGAGCTAAATTAACTTGCTTCAATCCATTGAGTTTAAACTGCTCAAGGAGGATTGCGTTGCTTGCGCGGAAGAATACCGAATTGTTAACGGCCTACAAACTCGGGCTACCCCGGAGAGGACTGTGAACGCTATTGGTTGCCAATACCCATTAAACTAGAAACTCAGTGCGAATGAAAACTGTCCCTAACCCCGTAAACTTCCGCTCGGGCTGGCATCCAACGCTATTAAACAAGTTTGTGAGATTTCCAATTAACTCCTGACGTGCGACAAGCCTAAGCCTATTTTCTAAGAAAAGAGAGTGGGCCGTATACAGCCCATTCTCAACAGTACGGTCAGAAAAATGACAAAAAACATAAGGACACAACAAGAATTGTATTTGCCTAATTTCTTGTGGCCTCCGTTTCCTCCGCCAAATTTAGAGACCGGACGTACGGCGAAAACAACTTAAAATTAGATTCATTTCAACTTATTAAACATTAAAATTTAGCGCTGTCTGAACACCATGTAACGTACCAAGCCGTTCACGTCTGTGTGAAATCGCACACGCGTCTTCTCATTCTACGATGTCAACTTCGCTGCTCTTCGGGAAACCTCCTCACCTCACTTCCGCTCCGCAAACTCCGTCCTCGCTCGCAGGGCGGGCCAGCATCATTTTACGAGCGACCGAAATTCGCCATCGCAGGGTCCGCACGGCGTGATGAATTGAGAAGCCAAGCCGACCCCGCTCCCACCACCCGCCATCCCCACCACCACCGCTATCCCCACCACCCCCGCCCCCCCACCACCACCGCCCTACCCCCGCCCCACCCCCGCCCACCCTCCGCACCACCCCCCGCCCGTCCACCCTCGCCCCCAACCCCCGTTCCACCCCCCCCCACCTATCCGCCCCACCCTTCGCCCCAACCCCGACGACACACCGCCTGCGACCATCACCACTGCCTTCGCCCTGTCCGCTTCCCTCCTGGTTCACCCCGCCCCTCGTACCCGCACCCGGCCGAATACTGTCTCCCGCCGGGCGCGCCGCCACCCCTCATGAATCTGCCGCCTAAATCATGTCGCCACTACCACCTCACTGCATCATTCATCCATTGCCATTATCCCATCTGCGTCTCTCCGTAGCCGCGCTGAACCTACCTCCACCCACCAGTTCCCCTCCGTTGCTGCCCTCGCCCTCGCTTCCGCCACTGCTATTCACCGTTGGCATCATCCCGCTGCTGCCACCGTAAGCCTCCCGTACCGGCGCCAACGTCTCCTCCTCCGCTGCTCGCGTCTCCACCTGCCGCCCCACCGCCTGTCGCTGCCGCCAACACCGTCTCCACCTCTGGCCTTCGGTATTCGCCGATGCTTCAGACGCCTCGCTGCCGCCTACGCCGTTCCACCTCCGTCCACCACCCGTCGTCGCCTCGCTAGCCGGCGCCTCTCCAGTCCCATCCGCCTCCGCGATGTAAAACTTGAGACGATTTCCTTTTTTCCTCTTTTCCTCGCGATCTGCCCCGGAGGAGGAAAACAGAAGGTAGTGCTGGCTTTCCCGGCCCCAGGACGGCGGGCTGGCCGCCCAGGGCCTCCGCCCCCGATAAGAAGTCGAGGCCCGATGGTCGGGGGAGGACACAAAGGACCTCAGCAGGCCCCGCCCCCCGGCACCCCGGGGCCCCGCGCCTGCCTCAAGCTTTTGAGAAGTGATACTCAATATCTTAGCGGGCCTAATTGAAAGGAGGTTCATTTTTTACAGGCTTCGCGGGCCAGCCCCAGCTCGTTCCAGGTTTAGTGAAATGACGGTCTGCCTGTCGGGCGGCGCAGGCGTGGCGGCAGTCGACGAGTGCTGGCGTGGGCTGGAGTGGTAGGTCGCGGAGCGCAAAGGAATCCCGGCAAGGCGCCCTTAGGAGAACCACGCGGGCCCCCATTGGGCGTCCTTTTCGGATGGGTACTCCCGCGCGCCCGTTGGCCCTGATGAGACCGGGCAACCAGACCACGGTGGATGGTAATCGGTTTACGTGCACCCCTCTCACCGCCTCCTCTTCGGAAAGCGGTCTTCGCTCTCTGTTTTTTTTCTTTCTTTTTTTTTTCTTCTCCTCTCGTCGTG
>BOPP01000042.1:1197682-1207825 GCA_017312745.1 Gryllus bimaculatus
CGTGCTCTGCGTGTGTTTGCGCTCCCGGCAGCAATAGGCTAAAGGCAGCGGTGAAAGCGCGTTTTATAAATTGTTGAATACCTCGAGATGAATGCGGAGCATTGTGAGCGTCAGTGGTAACATTCCTTAACAGAAAAAAAACTGTTTCCCATTAAAAGCAGTAATTATTTTAGGAGCGTTATTTTTTAGAATTGCAAAATAATGTTATGTCTAAGTATTATTCCATTATTATGGTAATTTTTGAAGTAAATGTTTGTGACAAGTCCAACAATTTTCAAGCTGAACTGAGTTGAGTGCATGAATTGACTTTTGAGGTATTCATCACATCTTTACGAGTAGTACTCGATTTATATTTCTGAAGCAACGGGCTTGTAAAAGTCAGTAACAAACTTGAAGTTTGTAGCACTCACGTAACTTTTAACTTCGGTTGTCGATCAGCCAAGTCATTTATGCTAACTGCATTTTGTATGCTTTAAATATTATATGAATGGAAATATGTGTATGAATGAAGTGTTCTAGAGAGACAATATTTACAACACACTGGAGTCGTATGCAGACTTCAAACGCAGGACTACACGCTTGCTTTCAGGGAGCCGTCTCGCTCTGTTTGACGCATTTCCGACAAAGAACACGTTAATATGCTGAAGAACGTGGTTGGCAACCTTGAATCAGAAACAAACGCGCTGGGACGATGCTGAGAGGAAAGTACGTCAACAAAAAGCGCGGCCTTCCCTACTTCATTATCGAGACCGGGGCAATCTCAGTTGATCCACTTCAATTTAGCTCGAATGGAAAAAAAACAACAAAAAAACGGCACCTTCCGTCTTATCTATTCTCGAGACAATTTCTTTTTCTGTAAAAGCCACTGGAGCATTTTTTTTTATTCTCCTCTTCACAGGGGCAAAGCAGAAAAAAAATACGGAGGCAAAAGAGAAGGATATTTTTATTAAACCTTTCAGAGACGGCGAGGGCTAATTTAATGGCAGGCTTAAAATTTAATGATGCGTTAACGCGTAAAGACGTCCTCCGGGAGCAAGTGGCGGTGAAGGGCGGACGCAGATGGAGAGCTCCGCTTCCCGGGAACTTCCCGGTGTTCTTCACACTCTCGCGGGACGTTGGCGCACTGCAAACGGCTTGTCTGCGAGTCCGAAATCGAAGCACGGCTGTTCCGATCGGAAGATTTATTCCTTTTCCGGAAAATTGATCGCGTCAACAGGTTCTCGACAGATACTCGACGCTAATTATGACGTGAAGTGAGGTGGTAGGGTTTTTTTTTCAAAGCGTTTCAGAGAATTTTGGATTTTCGTAATGCGAACGGAGAGTGGAAGAGAAGTTTAAAGCAGAAAAATAAATTAAAATTCAAAGAAATGGGTTGTGTTGTTACTGAGAGAGGTGAAACGTTTATAAGAATAGACGGCTAATTGATAAAGTGATCGGTGTTACAGAGAAACGAGAAGATAGTATAAACTCAAAAGCTCCGAAAATAGATCAATGAAAGTTATTCAGAAGAAAATGAAAGCAAATTTCGACCCATTTAACGAGAAAAAAGTGGCCTAAAATCATAGAAACTTACTTAGAAATATAATGAATAGTCAACTCACGGCACACTCACAAACAACTTCTCGGAGACGAGAGACCACTCACCTGCAAACAAAAAGAAAATTCACTGTTAGAAAAAAAAATGTTCAAATTATCAGAACTATCAGAAACAAATTGTTCAAAATATCAGAATTATCAGAAACAAATTTTTCAAAATATCAGGATGGAGTACCATCCTAGCACGAAACCTTGGTTTTCCATCGCAGCAGCGTGTGTATGCAAGACTGTTGCAACACAAATCGCAAAAGAGTTGAAACATTATATTTCGGTGATGAAATATAACGTATAATAATGAAACGTATGTAGCACTTTAAACTCTGAATTCATGACGTCCAGTAGATGTAATTGGCCAAATAGCACACGACTCGACACACCAATTTAAACAGAAAAAATGATATTATTGCAACACCAGAGGAGTGACTGACATGATGCAATTGGATACTAATTAAGCCACGTGTGAAAACACGACAAACAATATAATCACACGAGAAACGACCGCATTACGGTTAATTACATCAGCAATTACTTCATCAACTGAACCACAGTCACCGGATATCCACTTTATCTCCGAGTAAACGAACTGGGGATCCTTTTTTTTTTCCGCGCCCTGGGCGGCGAGAAACGCACTGTTTGCTTAGCCTGAAAGTCAGTCCGAGGACGAAGGCTGCCAGTGGCCTTTGTCGAAAATCAGTAAAGCATGTCGCCTTTTTTCCTAAGCACGCGCGTGAGAGGTAGGGAGACGGCGTGGCGGGCCTCGCGACCGCGGTGGCGTTGGGGTGCCACAAGGGTCGCGACGACACCGGGGGGAGAGATGGAAAGAATCAACGCGACAAGCGGGACCACGGTGACGTGGTGAGGGCGGTTGAAGTGACGGCAGCAGAAAATTTGAGTGTGTCTGTGGCGTTGGCAGTTGCGATGAGAACGAAATAAGTGCGGGCCCGCTCGCAAAACTTTCACCCGCGCTCCTTTTATTTCAGTGTATAGAAAACAGAAGAAGTGTTAGTACCTTAAATAATAAAAATATCCTCTAACAAATTCATATTCATCAATCTATGATTACTACATAAACAATCGCAAACCTTACGCACGCAAATCTCGCAATCGTAAAATCTGACATTCAATGTGCCAATCACGGTGTCGTTGAATGTATAGGATCGATTTGGAATGATAATTTTGAGTGTCGGTGATATAAGAGGTAATGACGTTGGCGGGGATGGTTGAATAAGGCTGTGATGGTGACATTGGTAGTTGCAATATCTAAGGCATGATGTTGCTAGCCACAACTATTGGCAATGACGTTGGTGGTCTCAGTGATTCTGCCGCTGGCAGCCACAAGAGAGACGACGTAAAGTTTTCAGGCCATGGTGAGATTCAACACCAGAGGTACAGAAGGTAAAATGGCCGACCGTGGTTAATCGAATCGTGGCAGAAATGTTGGTAGCGATCAGCGGCGGTTGCAACAAGGACAGTGGAGACGTCGCGACGCTGGCGACGGCTACAGGGGGTTGGGAAGTGGGGACGGCGGTGGCGGTAGCAGCGGCGCGACCCGACAGCGCAGGGGCGAAGGGGCATAAGCTCGGTTTATTTAAGGCCTTTGTGTCGGCGTGGCCCTCCGAGCTTAATGCCTTGTCAATGCAGCTCGCGTGTGGGCCCGGCCGCTGCCGCCGTGGGAACCAGCCACAATGGAGGCGGCGGCGGCGGCGGCGGGGACGCGGGTGAGGGCGGCGAGGAGGGAAGCGGCGGGAGGGGGGGGTGCTTAATCCTCCCCAGCCTCCCCCATCCCCTCCGGCACCTGCCGCCGGAACGCGGTCGGCGCGACTGCTCGGCCTGATAGAGGCGGTGTGGTTTACGTCGGCCGCATCGATGGTCCATAACCGCTGTGATTGCTCTCTAAAGCGCTAAGACGACACGAATCAGTGAATGACCTCAATAGCGATCAAGCATCAAAAGGGGAAACTATTTCTTCATCAGGACCTTTCATAGTAGACTTGTTTCTATGAACAACTACGTTAATGGGATGCATATTTCAATAAACATATTGCTTGATAACATTTTGAATATAATATAAAATGAAAACTAATATGTCATAATATAAATATAAGATGTTTTATAATTTACAAATCCGAGTCCAAGGATTTACAAGGTTAATTAAACCTTCAAAATTTAAAATATACCATAAACAGCAATTTATTATGGAAATACCGATAATTATATTAATGTCTTAATACAATAAAAAAGCTTGTAACACTACATTATTTCCATCTTAATTAATGTTTCGTCAAAAACATAAATCAATGTTAACACTAAACTGAGGTCGCTCCTTTTATAAAAGACATTGAAACGAACGTAAAAAAACCAATGATCATCTTCCGAATTATATGTGCCGGTCAACGGATGTAGCAATTTTGTTCGATAACTCAAACGTCGTTGCGAACAAAAGAGCAGATGACGTAAAAAAAAATGCACTTCAGATTAGTTCCACCCATCCAATTCACGCGACTCTTTCTGATCCGCGTTTGGTTCCAGGATTTCCCCTCACAATTACATTCTCGTTTCCTGTTCTCGTTTAGGTTCATGTCGAACAGCGCAGTCCATTTACGTGGGGAGGCGGAGGGGGGGGGCGGCTTACCCAGCGCCCGGCGCCCTACGCCCGCGCCCCTGCAGCGGAATGGCTGGCCATCGGCGCGCGGGGTAATGCGCCTTCCGCCCAATCAGGGTTCGATCGGAGGACGTCCGGCCGCTGAACGGGTCACCGGGGACGCGCTCCGCTTCCCTCTGGCGGCGCGCGGGGGGCGGGGCCGGAGGTCAGAACGAAGCGAGGGCTGGCAAGGAGATGGAGAGGCGAGGGTGAATAGCGAGGGCGGAGATGGACGCGGGAGCGGGGCAAGGAAGGGGCGTGGGTGGACGTCAGAAGCATGCGAGGGCTGGGAAGAGATGGAGAGGCGAGCGGTGGAATGAACTGGGGAGCGGGCGGGACGGTGAAGTTCAGAAAGAAAGAGAGGGCTTGGTGAAGGAGACAGCAGAAAGAGGGGGACGAGGGTGAAAGGATGGCGATGCGGGCGGGGCGAGAAAGACGCGGCCAGACGCCAGAGCGAAACGAAGGTGAAGAGATGAGAAACGAAGCGGGAGGAAAAGGGCGGAGATGGAAGCGATGTGGAGAGGAGGAAAGGGAAGAAGAAACTGGGCGATGAAGAAAATGGCGAAGGCGGGAGACCGAGCGAAGCAAAGGTGGAGGAGAGAGAGCGAGAGAGAAGAGAGAGAGAGAGAGAGAGAGAGAGAAAAGAAATGGGGAGAGGAGGGTACAGACGATGAACGCGAAGCGGAGGTGAAAGAGGAAGCGAAAGCAAGGATGAGAGCGGAGGCAGAAACCGATAAACGTACGGAAACATTGAAGTGAGTGGGACAAGAGAAGCTCAACTGACTGATCAAGGAGATTTTGTAAGTCAACCATATGTTTACAATATTTGTAGCACAACTTCAAGAGAAGTCAGAAATACATGACAGAAAAGGGCTTTAAGAAGCTTCAATGCGAGGTGTCTCCAACAGTCGTATTTTCTCCAATATTACTCACCAGTAGCAACTCATACGAGTTGCGTTTAATAAGCAGTGTTCGTTTTTTTTGTTTAAAAAGTTGTGAACGGCGGTCCAGAAACCTTGAACTACGTTTGGAGGGACATGTGATACTCGTGTAGTTGTATACCACGCTCTGAAGAGGATCACTAACATGTATAAACATGTATCTCGTTAAGAAGGTCTTTCAACTTCGGAAATATTTCATCCGGCATTCGAATCTAGAGGGCACAAACCGAAATAGACACACAAACTTCACATTAGGGGGCATTAACACTAACCACTGTGCAGCGAACGTTTGCATAAACATTAACAGCGATTTTGATTGGCATTTTGAAGTTTTATTTTTTTTTACTTCTTTCCTTCGCCTCCCACAAGAGCACTACAGAAAACAGGAAACAGGATCGCCTGCCACAAATGGAACCCAAAAAAAAGGAGGGGGAAGAAAATAGATGTGGCCCAACCCTCGTCCACCACTTATTTATCCATCCGTCTTCACACATTTCCTCGAGACAATCGGCAGATCCTGTTTATTTCTTCTTCCCTCGGGAAGAAAGCAGCAGCGATTTGCGGAACAGATGCGGCCTTGTTCTTTGCACTCCCGAGTCTGCCCCGAAACGCTGCAGGCGCGCGGTGGACAGGACAAATTCGGCGCGCTCGCTGAAAAGAGGGAAGAGAAAGCGAACACATGGAGAGTGGACAAAAATTGGATCTACATGTACGATATCTCGTATGAGCTATCTCGAGCACGTGAGTATGTATAAATTATAAATACTTAATTTTCGAGATTTAATTGTTTGAAGATTAAATTAGAGGACGCTTACGCTATTAGTATTGTATTTGCATTTTTATCAGCAGTAATTTGTTTTAGGTTAACTGTTTGTATTCTTAGCGATCCTACTTTGAAGACAACGAAGTTAGAAACTGATGAAACTCCTGACAGAAAAGAGGTTTACTAGAATGCATCTAAAACGTCTACACTTAAGAATAAGAATGTGACGGTTGTATACATTGCTCATAATTAGAAATGTCAGAAGCCAAGGAAGGGTACTAAAGTTGATAGTACATTGGCTCTCAGGTCAAGTAATCCAATAGCATTGAGAGAGAAAGTAGTTGGGAAATTGTTATAAGTTAATTTTTATCCGTCTTTACATATTTTTACCATTTCCAATTTTTTTATTCGCAAAGATGATTAATTTCACTTTATATTTTAAATAATCGCAAGTCTGTTTTCTCCTTCAGAACTACGTTACTAAGGATTAACAAAGGATATCAATTTGCAGGCGGTGCGTCAAATGGGGTCTTGAATTGACATCCAAGAGACCGGCACCTAAAGGCAGCATTAGTTTCACGAACGGACATGAGACGATAATGCTGTCCGAGTGGTATTAAGGGGATGGAGGGGGTATCAACAACGCCAGCTAGAGTAGTCCTTGAGCCCCAGAATGGACAATGGCACAGGGGGATCAAGTAATCTGGCAACCTCTCTATCAGGCAAGGGTATTGCGTGACACAACGTGCTGTTCACGGACCAAGAGCGACATTCAAGGCAGGCGCAAACAATCGACGCATGTTTTGTTGAACTATATCACTCGTCCGGCATCCCGCCAATACACCAAACTGAGCACGTTATGAAATTAATAGAATAAAATCCAAAATTATGTAACCTTAAGAAACCAAGTTGCAAGCTTTACTCCAAATATTTTAACCTAGGTAGCATTACAGAGCTTCATACTTCCGATTGAAAACGCTCAGAAAGTTCCAAAAGACTGAAAAAAAAATCATAAATATTTTTTTAGTCCAATTATTAAAAATGCTTGATCTAAACGTTTTCCAACCTGTTCGAACGACCTGTCCACTACAACGTCCAGTGTTCGCTCTAAAGGCGCGCCGTGATCGACAGCTCTATAGGCAGAGATGAGCCACGGAATGGTGGCTTCGGGTCTGCGAACAGCGATGGCGACGGCGGTGGAGGTGGTGGCGACGGCGGTGGCGGTGGCGGCGACGGCTGCAGCCATGAGAGTAACACATCAACGGAGGCGGCGGTGGCGGCGGGGACGGTGACGGAGGCGCCGGCGGCGGCGTCGCGACGGAAATAGCACGCGGCGGCAGCTGAAGGAGGGCGTTAAATATACAGGCGCGACGCGAAGAGGCGCGCTGTAAGCGCGGCGTGGCGTGGCGCGGCGCGAGCGCGCGTATCCTGGAGGCGTGGCACGCGTGTTCAAGCGCGCGCGCGGGGCAGGAGGGGGGGGGGCGATGGGAAGAAACGGTTGTGGCTGGTTGAACGAGAACCAAATTTCGGGAAGAGAGATAGTGAAATGGCTGCTTAGTTGGTGAGATGGATGCAAATTAATGACAGAATTTTTTAAAAAATCGTTCAATGTTTGTTATTAACATTGTACAAAATAATTACACAAAAAGGAGTGAATATATTAAATATATCCCGACGCTTGGAGATATCAAGAAGAGAGATGGTTGAGAAACAGAGGATAAGAGGAGCACGGAAGAATTAGCAAAAATTCAACAGAACATTGAAAGAAGAAACAATTCGAAAAACAGTTTGTCAACTAGAATACAAAACGTGTGTTTACGCCCAGTATAAAAGGGGAAGCACCAAGCAATGGTTGTGTCTGGATTAACGAAGAGCATGTATCAAGGAAATAGAAGTGTCGGTGGAGATGAACTGTGAGAAACTGATGTAGAGCAGAAGCATTGGTCAATTGAAGAGATAGTGAAATCTCTCCTCAGGGGATAAAAGGAGGCTGATTCCAGTAGAGACTGGAAGAAGAGGATGGAAGGATTGAACGATTGTCTGCGAGAGGGTGGATGATAAAAGGGCAAAACACATATATAAAATGAACGAATGTGAGAATTCATTCAAGCAGAATGTCACGAAGGAAGGAATGGTGATAGTGATGATTAAGAAGAACGAATGGGAAGTATCGAGAACCGGAAAGATAATGAGAAATTACTTCCCAGAATGTACTTTTAAATGAACTCTCAATCATTTCAAGAAAGATGAGGAAAAGACCAGAATTCTTAGTAAAGATATTAAAGAGTGAACATGTTAAACCTAAGTCAGAGGAAAAAACTAATTGGAAGAAAATGGAGAAGATTGTGTACTTGAGAGAAGCTGCTGAAGTGTTTGGGAGGCGAGCACGAGCAATTTTGATGGAGGAGAGGTCGGATAAGAGAGCAAATAAATTCGCGGGAAATTGTTCTGGAAATCAGAGAACGAAAGCAAAGGAGACTCGATCAATCGAGTAAATGCAAGTGATTGGACGGGTTGATGAATGGGTGGATAATCATAGGCGTAGATAAGCAATAAAGAAAAAACGAGTGAGTGGATGGGTAGCTGGTGCGACTTGTGCTATGCATCAAGCGACCCCTCTCCCCCTCCCAAGAACTTCTAGAGCAGAGATCGCGAACTTGTGGCGCCACTCCAAATGTTGGAGATTCGCGAAAAATCTAAATATTATTTTTCTTTTTTGTTTCATTTATAACAAAGCCAGAAATCCATTAATCTTTTTCAAATACAAAACATCAAATATCACTATAAAATACCAAACACTTAAATAAGCTTAATTATTTTGTATTAATTACTGTAATACTACAGTAACACCAATTTGGTTATAACTAAATACTTTCTGAAAATTGTAGCAATGATTAAATACACATTTACGATAATGTTAGAATTCGAGAAACATCCCATTCACGGTCTCGTATCGTTACGAAGGTTACTGAACTCACAGTCAAATTAAAATATATTTTTAATTAAATTAATGCATTTTATTTTAGTAAAATGTAAGTTATCTGATTATTACATCAAAAATGAATTTTTATTCTTCAATAAAAGTCAAGGTAGTGGTCCGTAGTTTCAAAATTTTTAATTTACACGTTTTTAATACCTGAATTATAGTTAATAGCCGTTCTAGAGATGTGGCCTGGACAGTCGTGCCCACTGTTCGAAGTTCCCCAATTCACGAGTTGGTTCACGGCCGATATTTGGGCAACTTCCCACGAGTGGGCCCGCGTATATTTTTGTTCGACGAGCGTTAAACTTGTTTATACTGACATTAACGAGAGTTTCGGAAATAACAAATGTAAATAAACGCGATGTATAATTAATAAATTAATAACACAAACGTGTGTACTACTTGTAGATTATGGAGGGAGTCGGTCCAATTGGGTCTCCCACGCGCCGAATTTGGATCCGTAATAAAATAACGCGTTTAACGAGCTGTTGTTGGACGCAAATAAATTACGCATCAACATCATTTTCATTACGGCGCCCACAAATAGCAGGGTTGCTACACAGGAAATGACCTAATAATCTGCTCTTAGCTGCAACTCTGGGAGAGGTAAGGGCGTCCCCCACATCAGAGCCATCTGTAGCTTGAAAGAGAAACGAGCGAGACGACAGCTGTCTTCGAACGGAAGGAGGCAGATATGAGGGTACACAAAACGGAATTACATCGTACGATTTCCGCTAGTATTAACGTATCGTAACAATAATTGGTTTATATAAAAAAACGAGACGAAAGGTGGAGATGTGGGAAATTTTATTTTTAAAAAAATCAGTAATAACACTATACCAACCCAACAAAATATTTAAGATACAAAAAAAAAGTGTGCATTTATAATATTTATTATTATTATTATTATTATGATTATTATTATTATTCAATGTATGTGGCCACAGGGGTTTGTATATTTAATGTTTATATTTCACATTTATAACCTTTACCTAGTATATACATTCAATAGCCCAAAATCGCTCGTAAGAAGCTTCAAATCCAGAACCATCCAGCCCCAAAGCAGATTAATTCCCCAATTACTTCCATCAACTCAATTTCATTAGGGGGACTCCCAAAAATAACAGGGCACTTCATAACCTCCCTCCCCTCCCCATGGCGCGGTGGGAACCGACAGAAGGGCACTTCATGACGGCTGGCTGCGCCCGCTGCGCCATCT
>BOPP01000042.1:1243963-1257653 GCA_017312745.1 Gryllus bimaculatus
GTATCTATTTTAATGTATGTCAAATAACTATAATACCGGAAATATAGGATATAGAGGATAATATCAAGTAAATCTGTAATACATTGTTTTATACATCATTTCATGTGTTTTTGTTGAATTTCGATTTATTAAGTGTTAATAGGACTAAAACTTTATATTTTTTAAATTATTCGAAAATACGTTACAAACTAATGAATTATGTAGTAATTTATTTAAGATTCTTCAGTACAATGTCAGAAATCATTACACAGCGCACAAGAGAGAGAAAAAACTACAATTATCTAAGGTGGTTGATAATAAAGCTCTAACAAAAGCAAACTCACGAGCTTATTTTTCTTTCATTGTCATTTAATCCTTTTCCTATCGACCTAACGAAACAATGTCTCGATTTTAACCATATTGGCATACGCGTTCCTCCATTTTTTCAATTCGTAACCGTTTAATTTTTTATCGAATAGTTTCTTAACCAGAAGGTCCTGACTTAAAAGTTGCTCTGGGAAGGAAACTTTGCCCTCCCGCCCGCGCGCACGGGCCTCCCACTGCGTGGGCGTTCCGGGGGGCTCGTTCCTCTAGTGCGCACAGGGGTCGCCGTCTCGGGGGCGCGGGCGCATACCCACAAGCGGGCAAGGTTATCACACATGAGTGTCAGCGGAGGTGCGGCGCTCGATCAGAGGGCGGCTTCGGTGGCGGCGCCGTGCGCCCGCATTCGTTACCCCTCGCTTTGGTTGTGTCTTATTCGTGACCGCTTGCCCCTCGCCCAGGGACGCGCGTCCTCCAGAAAGTCGAGTAGAGGGCGAGTCCTCTGGGACGGCGAAACGCCCGCCCTCATGAGAGGCACAAAGGTGAGTGGCGGGGAGTCGGGAGGTGTTTGGGGGAGGGGCGGGGAAGGTTTCTAAAAGGGATAAAACACATTCACCAGGAGCGATACCACGCTGAGCAAGGGATGTGCCGAAGAGACGAAGAGTTGCAGGTTGCCTACGTCGGGAACAGATGGGCAGCGGCAATTTCTAATAGGACGCTGAACGATGAATTTTTGGAAAAGGAGCGTCAAGTGATCCTAAGACTCAAATAATATTGATACATTAGGAAGGCACTAAATTTCAAAAGAAATTTTAAAAAGGACTAGAGAATCAGTAAATTTTTTGACACAAAATTTATTAGCAATTTAGTAATATTTAGGGAGAATATAATAGTGGAAGGTAATTTCTCCCTCATCAATATGTTTTGTTGAGTTATGTTGCTGGGTGAGGTATCGTGAACGTAATGTGTGAAATTGTTGATTCTATTTATTGAAATTATTGGATAAAGAGGCATCTTCGTGGCTGTCGGAACACCTGCCAGATATTGGCGTAAGAGTTATATCCTGCATGTACAAATAATTGAACCAAATTAACGTGTGGGTGTTCGGAAGGAGAATGACTGTTCGGAAGGGCGGACTAGTTTACAAATGTCATGGCTCCTTCTCCTACTCATACGGATATACGCTAATGCGATGGAGAATGAAAGGGCAAAAAGGAAAAACTGCGAACAACATGAGCGCAGAAATGAAGAGTAAATAACTAACGCACATGTTCATTACAAAAAAAATAATCATTCTATCGAAAAATTATATCTATATATTTGAAAGGCCCCTTTGAAAATACGTACTACCAAAATATTATGATAAGCTGCGTTTCTGTTTGTTTTTAGTACGGAACAGTATATACTCATATATTTACTTTAGATTCCTATTTGGGGAAACAACACAAAAGATACAAAATTCGTATTTTACAGGGATTCGGCTACACGAAAAATCCCTTGATGAGAAAAATTCTCTCATGCAAAAAGTACTCTAGAAGTAAGCGACGGTTAGCATTGGATGTAAATCCGTGAGCAGGAGCCTTGGTGTGTCTGATTGCTTGAATTATTGCCGGCTCTCAATTGGAGGCGTGCCACAGGGTCATATGTAGTGGCTGGTTAGCAACAGTCAAACGCGTCGGCGGAGTTACTGGTGGGTGGAGCAATAGTTCGCTCTGAACAGGCAATAGCACAACATCGATACATGGCGATGGTACAGGAAAGAAGAACT
Source organism: Gryllus bimaculatus (assembly GCA_017312745.1). Taxonomy (NCBI): domain Eukaryota; kingdom Metazoa; phylum Arthropoda; class Insecta; order Orthoptera; family Gryllidae; genus Gryllus; species Gryllus bimaculatus. The sequence goes on from BOPP01000042.1 coordinate 1,246,032, forward strand.
AATGAGGGAAATTGGGATGTATCTGTTTCTAATACGCTGTGATTGGGTCTTCCCATTATGTGGTACAAAAGCCACTTAGAAGTACATGCATGACATGAAAATATGTAGTAATTAGCTTTACAAATTTACTCGCTACAGGTAGTTCAACATGACGGATTTGTTTTCTGATATTTCATTACATCAAAGGGATGTTGAAAATATGGATTGATTCCGTTACTTACAATTAGATAGAATTTTTCATTCAAGCTGGTATTGTCTGCCGAATTACAAAACATTCGCTTTCACGATTTGTCATTCGAATGCTTCATTGTAAAAAACGAATGTGCGTTTAGACTGAGAAAAAGACCAAAATTATCGGACGTGCAAATTACATACGAGTTTGAATATATAAATTTCTGCAGTAATTTTATCCCGTTATTTTGCTGAAATATTAACAAAGACGATGAAACACTGAATATGAACGAAGTAATTTCATACTCATTTCATGATACCAAAAAATTAATATTACAGTCCACCGTACGCTGATTTCACGTGAATACCAATAATCGATTTTCAGATAGTAGAGTGTAGTGAAATTTTCGTAAATAATACCTTGAGAATTTAGAAGATTATTGATTAATTCACAACCCGTGTAAGAGGAGTAAATTAATCATAGAATTTCCAAGCAGATTCTATACATTTTCTGAATTTGTTGAAATATAGATAGAGAATTAGTATTGGTTAAAAATGAAGCAAAATCTTTCTCTCTTTTGGTCAACTGGAATATTCACGAAACAGTCCATAAGAGTATTTGAACTTTGCCACAATAATGAAAAGTAACGCCTTCGCAACAATTGTTGAATTTTCGCTGCGGGCCCAACTCAAGGAGATCTCGCGCGAAGGACCGGGTCTCCTTGAGTCGTGAATCGAGAGTCATAAATCGATAGCCAAATCCGCACGCGCGTTTACGCCGCCAAATCCTCCCTCTAATACTGAGTGGTAGCCCGCGCGCTGTCTGTGCGAACCAACTTATTCATCCTTAATCGGCTTGACCAACTCTGCGGACGGGACGGGGTGAAGTCCGCGAAAACATGCCGCGGCTCGGAGAGGATAGCTGCGCAGTGAACCGAAATATTCGCCACCGAGATTTTTTCCACCGCGAGAGACAACTTCAATTTGCACTTTCGGTTTGCCGGGAATAAACAGTTTTTCGTTATATCCACCTGAAATTCGATTTTTAATACAGATTGCCCAATATGTTTTTAATTGTAAAAAATTAAAGAAAGTGATAATCACCTAAACAAGCAGCCAATTAACCCTTACGTTTAAGAAGCTTCTTTGCACCTCACAAGAAACTATCAAAATGTAATGCTGATGGATTTTATGTAATAGATATTACATTATATTCCATATTATTGTATTAATTTATCACTGTACGTATTTCTACTGTATTGTTGTCTCACTGTTGCATTCCTTATTTTACAAATAAGCTATTGTTTTGTGTGTGATGTGTCCCACATCAAGAACGATAAAACCAATAAATAAATAAATAAATAAATAAATAAATAAATAAATAAATAAATAAATAAGAGACAATTGAGTTGCAGGTTACTCTCCAAATATGTTACGACCCACCTACTTTCCAAGAACATGATATTTAGTACTCGTCTCGATCCAACGACTCCCACCCTCCCCACTCCCCGGGCAGCCGCCATCTTGTCCGCCCCCGCCATCTTGTCCGCCATCGCCACGGTCGCACGCCTTCCAACCGGCGTCGTCGCCGCCGACATCCGCGTTTAGCTCCACCGCGCGCGGCATAAAATTAGAATAATGCGGGTGTTTGAATACGCCCTACGCACTCGGGCCGCACCAAATGCTAAAAGCGTGTTCCTTGGGCGAACGCGCGGCGCGAGGGGAGGGGGCAACGGTGTCCTCGAAGCTGTCGCATTGCGCTGACACGCGGGCGGAGCCAGACGGCCAACCTGCCCGGAGCGAGCCTGCCGCGAGACGGGGGCCGATTGTTACGGTTATGGTCGCCGGTCGGTCGGGTCTATTTCCTAGCGCGTGCAGAAGTGGAACTTCATCTTCCCTTCCAACCGTTTTTGTTTCTTTATGTTGCTCCGCGTCGGCATTCACCAGGACGCTCTTGTCCTCCAAGGGACCCATAACACCTCCGGCAGAGTGCCAGTTTTACCCGTACAGGTTTATGCGTCTCGCGTTTAACCGTACCCCGAAAACGCCAACATACTCCAGTTTTAAATACGTATTCCAGCGTCTCGTTTTGGTCCGTAGCTTAAAGACGCCAAATGACTCCCAAGTTTTACCCGTCCGGGATTTCAGCGTGTCGAGTTTAACGGAACCATTTCCACCTAAACAGATTCAACAAAACTGCGGCCGATACAGATTAGTATAAATACACGTTCAGGATAAGGTGAATCGCAAACATGATGAAAACTAGAAGCTGGAAGGTTTTTTTTGTAGCGTTTTTACCGTTAGGATTCAACCGTCAGAAACTAGTGTATACCCGGACGGAAGGGTGAATTCATACCCGTAAAACTGTCACGTATTCCGCCTGCGTGCTGGTCCCTACGAAGGCGGCGAGCGGGGGCTTTCGACATACGACGTCGCCGAGCGGAGGTCACCGCGTCGCGGCGGGAGGGAGGGTTTGAGGGTGGAGGGGAGGGAGGAGGGAGGCGGTCGCGGAAGCCAATCACGTAAATGGGCAGCTGCCGCAAGCGCGGAAGCGTGGGCGTATGGGAGCGCGGCGTCGGGGCCCGAGCGGAAACCCCCTTTCATTTCGCTGTGTGAGTTTCAAGTGTTTTCTCCACCTGCCTCATATCCACGACTCTGAGAACCAAGCAACGCCGCCACTCGCAGCCTAGAGTTATCGGAGACAGTCCAATTTAAATTCAAATACATTTTTGTCGTCCTAACTGAGTTTCTCTTTTAAATTTTACAGGCTTGATCGGAAACAAAAATCATGAACAAAAGGAAATTTCAGGAACAATCTTATTTATTTTATTTAATTATGAGTACCGCACGCTCATTCGCGAATTCTATTTCTTGTTTGCCAGTAATAATTATCGCAGTCACGAAAACTCTGAACACGCTGGAATACGATGTAACAGCCGTTAAATCATAAAATGCGCGCGCTTTGTAACTTAACTGGCTTTGTTACATCTTCCAAATTGATTTTCTTCGCCCTTTATACTTTCCTCCTCGCTAAACATGCCGTACTTATCGATTCGCGTGCAATGTCTGGGCGGTAACTTCCTTTACAATATGATGGAGAACTCAAGTCTGCTTCGAAATCGAGCTCGTCGTCCTTAAGTGAGACGCATTTTTCAAATGGACGATTGTTTCCTTTTGCGAAGTTGTTGCTAAAGACGCGAGCTTCGAAACATGAAAGTTATTCATTTCGATAATCAGTATTAAATACCGTTTATACATCAACTTTAGATCATCGTGAGAGTACAGGCAAATAGTCGGCTGCCAATACTCCTGACTTGAGTTTAAAAATTATGGACCAAAATAAATTTAATGAAGAAACATTAAGGTTACGTGTTTATTTATTTACCACCACACGTTCGATCAGTTGCTTGTATTCATTTCAGATTCCACGCGCGCACGCATACACACGACTTATAATAATAATAATAATAATAATAATAATAATAATAATAATAATAATAATAATAATAATGTCGTTATTAATGGCGAGGCTCAGGCCATAGGGCCTGCTCTTTCGCCTAACCGCAACTTATATTGGTTGCACATTCATTGACAGATATGACAAATCATTGCCAGTGTTGTGACATACTACAACTTTGTTAGAGAAAAACATAGGAAATCTCAATGGCAGTGAAAGTAAAAAAAACCGGCAAAGCCATTCACTGCGTGACCTCAAGTATACAGAGTTACGGGTAGCACAAGTGACTGCAAAGTATAACACACGGGCTCTTTACTGTGTTTGAGGCGCTTGGTAGAATTGATAGCAACGACCGCCGGCTCGCAGTGGGTGATCGGTTCGAGAATTCTCCGTAATCGGAGGAGAAATGAGATTGAAGGCCATTACGCTCGGTCGTTTAACGACTACGTGAACGGTAGCAATCAATTCCACACACAGCACTCGCAGAAGGTAAGACTGGAGTTACCGGTTCCCGGTACAACTTTTAACTATCGCATAAAATATAAATACGACTTGCTGTGTCGTTATTCCTGAGGTTTGCCTTTTATTTGATATTACTGCCATCTCCGTAGTAAAAGAGTTGTTCAAACAAATTTGATGTTCATTCAGACGGCCTACTACTGAATGCACAATAATTTGCATACACAATAGTAAAATGGCTTTCCAAGAAATAACGAAAATCATCATATTTTGTAATTTTTTGTTGCTATTATATAACCATAAGCTACCCATACTCTCTATAAGCAGATTTACTTTAGGCCAATGAACACAACTGAGTCCATTGGATAGTATTAATTCATTTGTTACATTTCAATCCTAACAAGGATATAATGTGCGGGTTTTTAACCTACCATACATCAATAATTCCATCACAAATATTGTTAAAATGGGCTCTTATCGGGAGCCAATAATGACCTTTTACCTTAAATTAATATAATTCATTCGTGTCCTAAATCTTCGCCATAAAATTTATTTTCACAAGAAGCATACTAATAATTTCAAGGTAAAAATTGTCAGAACTAAATAGAACCTACACTTTAAAACGTATGTTAAGTAATATAATAAGAACCCTTTTATTTTCTCGTCTTACGAAATCCTCGTAAGAAGAGTAAGGTATGAAATGGTGCGCCAGATAACAGCGAAATTTTCTTTATTTCACATTGTCTTGTGTAGCTAGGTAAACATTCTTTACATTTTAAACATTTGAACAAAGCATATTATTTACATTAATTATTCCCCTGCGTATATTTGTACATATTCTCGAAAAATGAGTTGTGTAACTTGTCACACCTGGTATACAGGTAAGATAGACATGAAAATATTTTATTAGTCAATATTATAAACAATACATAAAACATGTAATATTTACAGAAGGACGACATATTAACACGCGTAATATATACGTCTACACAAACGAATACAGTTCGTCATGCAAGTTTTATTGCCAAGTAGCATTGTCTGCGGATAAATACGAGGCAACCCCAGCCCACGCGCGATCTCTGCAGGGGGAATGCAGAACTGAAGGGGTCGCGGCTGCAGCGTTTTTACCCGCGCTTGGCGCCACTTGCCTGATTCATTATTTACAGACCTATCGGGCCAGAAATGGCTAATTTGGCCCGCGTTGTTTAGCCTCGGCGCCGGTGTCAGCATCATTCAATTTGGAAGGGCCTCGCCCCGATCACCTCCCCTGCATCGGAGCGCCGATATTGTTTTGGAGAGGTAATGGAAAAAAATTAACTCGGAATTTGCATACAAAACGATACAGATCGATGAAATTTTGGTTGTTCGGTTTGCTATGCTTCTGAAGATAGAGTTAGTGGTTGGCTGGACTAAGCGAATATAGAAAAACCTGGTAAATTTTTTTGTATTAAAATTTTGTATAAAATAGAAAGATACATTTTAGAATAACGATAAAACATACAAGTAAACAAAATGTACAACTGAAAACTAGCATACTTCTAATTTTCCATGAACTAAAATACGTAGACACATTTCCAAGGCATTTCCAGGTATTTGTACAATTGCTCTCAGAACACAACTAAAAATATAACACACACACACAATAATGTTATATGTATATATAATATTATATGTATATATAATGTTAAGTGTGAAATTATGAGTCGTATGTTTTCGAAGTACAATTATTAAATTATAATAAAAAATGACAACTTGGCCCTGTCCTCGTGTCCTACTGACGTAATGCTCGGAGTACTTCTCCCCAATCGTTTCCAACTCGAGAACCCAAACCCGCCCCGGAACAAAATTTCCATCCGACCATTTCATCAAACCAAAGCTTTCTCCACACCCAACCGGCGCGCGGGGCTAATCGTCGATCATAAAGAACAGGCGCTGTCTACCGCAGCAAACGAAGGCAACAATCCACTCCAGCGGCAGCGGCGGGCGCTTTCTCCGACCGGGTCGCGGTACAGAGCCCTGACGCCCTTCGCTTCCGCGCTCAGCGCAGGCTTGGAGCGGCGGGCGGGGTGGGCGGGGCCAGGCGAGGCGTGTCCGCATGCCCACCGTGCATACACAGTCCCAGCTGCCACGCGTGTCCCCTTCTTTATTTATGCCTCGCGGTATACATATACACGGAACGGACCCGGCGCGCCGCGCAGCCAACGCCTCGTCCAACGTTATTTACGACACCTGGGGCTCGAACTCCAGCGGCTGGACAAAGCTGTGTGTGGCGAACTTCTGTCCTGCTCCCACCTCCGGGCTCTCCGACGAATTTCCCTGAGCTGCGCTCAAAAATATCTCCCGGGCCACTTTGCTGGCGGGCCGCGGGTGGCTGGGTGAGCGCGTAACGCGCGATGGACGGGTCCACTGAAGGGCTAGAAGCGCCCAGCGAATTCTCCAGATCTGTCGGATTTCAGCTAAGTTAACTCTCTAGAAAATATACAGTTCTTCGCACCCACAAATTATTGAAATTTTATCATAAAAACTTCATTCTATATCTAATTTTTATAGTTTTATAACTTATTAAAGATATTTATTTCATATTACACAAATATAGACTTGCTCTTCCCTCAAAGTAAATTGAGTCGTTATGTAACATTGTTTCGCTATCTTGACCAACCAACATGACACGTTTAAAAATATAGTTCCTTTGAAATATTAGCATACATAATATATCTCACAAATATGTTTATTTTATAGTAAGATTCGAACTCTCAATATAATATGATATAAACGTTCTTGACTCTTCTTAAAAATTGATGAATATCAGGCAGACAGCAGAAGAGATGAAGTAGTAAACAGCTTCTTGTGGAACAAAGGGAATGATCACCTAGCAGAAAAAGAAGGAGAATAGCAAATTCACGAATTCTGTCCATGTGATGAAGTAAACGAATCATTGTACAGCAGAGACTCGGTGGCGCGGTGCGAATCCCGAATTACGAATCTTGGCCAGCTGGGTGTGTTTCACGCATCTCATCGCGCATTTTGTGCGGAACGAAACAGCAGCACCGCGCCGTCACCATCACTACCATCACCACCACCATCACTTCCACCGCCTTCGCCTCCGCTTCCACCACCAATGCCGCTACGTTCGCGAACGTCGCCCCTATCATCACGCTGTCACCACCACCACAACCACTTCAAGTGGCACCGCCTCCGCTTCCGCGACAGTCGCCCCCACCATCGCCACCGCCGTCTCCACCACCATCATCACTTCCACCAACTGTTTCCGCAACCGTCGCCGCCGTCACCATCAACACCGCCACCACTACCACCATCACTTCCACCGCCACCGCTTACGCCATCGCTTCCGCCACCATCACAACCACTGCCACCGCCGCGGCCGCCGCTGTCTGTGCTTCACCACCACCCCCACCTCCGTCGCCGCCCACACGCGGGAAGACGCGCAATACGCGAGCGCGCGGACCGCGTCGCCTGCAGCGCCGCCGCGCGGGCAGACGCGAGAGACGGCGTCGCCGCGGGGGCGGCGCACCAAAGCCAACCGCTCACCGCCAGCGGACCGCCTTTGAGGACGCCCCTGTCTGCCAGCGAACGCGCTGCTTGTTGTCGCCGGGAGTGGCGAGGATTTCGGAGAACTTCTGGCCGCCGACGCCGACGACTGACGACGCGACGGTTCCTTGCGCTGCTCGGGCTAACAGTGGACGTTTGCAGCCCAACGTGGGAAATAAAAGCGCATGGAAATTAATTTATTTACTGTAGCGTACACACTTCAGCGTACACGTTGCTTCTGCCCTGGTCTGAGTTCTCGGTAAGAGCATCACACTCAGGCTTTTCAGACACTCATTGTGAGTGAAGGGCAAATATGCATGGGAGCAGCTATATAACACGCAATGTGTTACACTTTCTGTGAATTACGTTCCAGTGAACTTTAGCTCTTAATAACATCAATTTTAATAGAATGTTAAAATCCAAATAAGGTAATAAGTCAAAAGTTACATCATGAATATTCAACTTTTAGCTTTCAATTTATCAAATGAAATCTCTTATTTGCTTTCACGAAGTAGAAGACGCTACTTCTTGCCCGGGTCCAATTTTCTAATTCTTAATCTACTTCTCTGGAAAATGAATATATAATGTGAGTGTGTGTGATCAAATTAATTCGCTGTAAAACTATATTTTTCTTCCCTTCCACCTACAAATTTCCTACGATCAACGAAGTTCATATTCCTCGCAGGTTATTACAACCCACCGCCACAAACCAGCTCCGCACCCCGCCGTCCTCGGAACAGCCGAAATTTGTGAATGGCGCCGGCCGAAAGTCGGGAGTTGCGCAGCGTTCGGCGGCGGAAGTTCGTTCCCGGCGGGGGCGTGGTCGGCGGGGGAGCCAAGTCCGCACATGGATGGCGCGTGACCGGGCCGGCGGCGGGGGCGGCGCCACGCAGGTGGGCACCGCGGTAATTAACAGGATCGGCCGAGCGCGCGCGTCGCCGGCAACCCGCTAGAGGGGGGAGGGGTGGTCTAGCACGCGCCGCGCCCCCGCCCCGCCGGCCCCCGCGACGCCGCCCGGCGCTCAGCTGCGGCTTGCCGCCTCCGTCGCATCGCGCGTCGTCTGCCGGCGCCCCGCCCCCCGCCGCCCCCCTCGCCGCCCCTTTCCCCGGCCCCGAGTACGGCACGCCCGCCAAGAGCTTAATTTTCAAACGGAAAAGCACACTCACGCAGTTTTTTAAACCGTCAGAAGTTAACCCGTTTCTCCGATCGCCAGTTGAAAGCTCGGCGCGCCCGCTCGTGGGCCACGGTACGGCGGCTGCCTGAGAAGGCGGTGACGGTGAGGGGAGGGTCGATAGGGCGCCGACTGAAAGCTGCTCTAACTAACCTAACACCAAACCAGCTTGCGTTTTTTCGGGTCACACCCCCCCTCCACCCTCGTCCTCCGCTGGCGGCCCTGCGACGGTCAACTTGCCGGCGCGCCCGCTGATTACACGATTAGCTCACTTGCTGTTTAACCGCCAACTCAATTTTCCTTATTGCCGCCCAAGTTCCCCGCCACTGGGGTTAAAGGTTTCCGCCTGCATACACGCGCCCGCCCTGCGCCAAGTTCCGCTTAACTGTGCGCCCGCCGCCGTCGCCGCTGCCGCCGCCGCCGCCGCCGAGGCGCTTGGGAGAATGTGGCGGAAACAGTCGCCTCGTCTTCCCGCTCATCAGTTCACCGGCTCTTTCACCCGTCCGCGCCAGCTAGAACGACCGAAGCTTCGGGAAACTCAAGAGTCCACCAAGTGCATGCCGTACTGCTAAGAGGTTGACGCTGTAAGGAAGGTGCTCTCTTAAACTAGTTGACCCTCGACTGTTGAGTAAATACACTCTCAATAAGAATTAATATTTCCAATAATTAATGTTTCACTCTCGAAATGCTCTTAATATCTAGATTTATATGTTACAGTTGTTGTTCTTGTTGGTGGAGTTGGTGATGGTGGTGGAGTGGGTGGTGGAGCTGGTGGTGGAGCTGGTGGTGGAGCTGGTGGTGGAGCTGGTGGTGGAGCCGGTGGTGGTGTTGGTGGTGGAGTTGGTGATAGTTGTTGGATGTGTTAGGCGGTGTTATTATAATGAAAACAGTTTACCGCTGGATATAAATCTATTTTCATTCCAGACGTAAATTTAGTCACTAGAGACGGTGTGACAGGAGTCAGGTCAATCGCCATATTGCCAGTAGTGGGCGGAGGAATAACATTGCGAGGTACTTACTGGGAATGCTATTCAATATTGGCTCAGAGACGTAATTTACGGGATATCGTTTTGTTTTTCGTTTTATATCATATATTAAGCATGTAACCCTTTGCATAACTGAACAATATTTTTAATATTTTAGTAACATTGCCATTTAATGCCTAAAAATTATTCTTTTTATATTTCGTTATGCGTCATACCTGGACCAGAAAAAGTAAACAGACTCACAGTTCAGTTATTTGCGTAAAAATACAAAACAATTTGCGTGATCATTTCGTAACAACTGCGAATGAAGTGACAACAAAGAATAACGATGAAGAAGTTTCTTTAGTATATAACCGTTGGTGCTTCCTCTTTTATATAAGATCAAAAGGACACATTCGGCAGCAGACATATGGTTATTGGATACATGTCTCCAGGCTTTCTTTTACGAGTTTTTTTACTCCCATCCAATTTTCAGGATCATTAATATCATTCTTTATACACACACGAGTTACTAGAACGCCGTGTTAAATTTATCGCTACTTGACTGTGGATTGTTCTTATGCTGGGAAATGTAACAGTTTTTCATAAGGAAAAAAATTGAATTCTGAGCTCTCAAAAGATCTAATAAAAAATTTAAGAGCTTCGAATAATAGACTGCCTTTGTCTGTAGAACAAGGACAAGTGGCACAAAACACGCCAATAAATTTTGAAGAAGCAGAAATAGAAATGTTAGAAGCGTCACGGATACACGTAACATAAAAATAGAAATTGGGTTCAGTATTTCCTTCACGAAGAACCAAATGGATTGCCCTTTGAACTTCAGGCTAGCTCACATCGTAAAGGAAGGATGAGTCTGTTTACAATGATGTGGCGTATTTGAAAAGGTTCTTTCTATTCGCAACAAATACAATTTCCAAAAATATGACTTGAAGAGAGTAAAATAATAAAGAACACATTCGCTTCAAGGGCATAGTTACTGCTCTTCCATCATTGCATTAAACATGGATGTCAAAACCGACAGTTGTTAACTTTTAAAATGACTTCATTCGCTGAATAATATTTGCACGAGTGAATAACAAACAAATGTAAGATGGACGTTGAATACTCACTGACGTTATTGTCTACGGTGTAGTTTTAATACTAGAAACAACGCATAAAATTGCCTAATATATCATCTTCCGTCAACTGTTCAGTAGTTTAAACGTATTGACAATTGAGAAATTCACCAATTTTCAAGCTCCGATTAGGCTGACGAACTCAATTGGCCAGGCGAGAATCACCATCATCTTCCAGAGGAACGCAATCTACAAAGAGTTTTACGAAACGTGCCAAGCGCGGCAAAACAAGAGCTAAATCAGAGCTACTACGGACACGAGGCAAATTTTTAACGCCCGTCCCGATCATGAATGCGACGCAGGCAATTCGCCCGCGCAAAACATAAAACCATCCCCATTGAAGGCCCGGAAACCCGGATCATGAACCCGTTCGAACCGACTGCACGCGGCCCCTTCGACCGGACAACCGCTAGCCTCCCCCTCCCCGTCCTCTGCAGAGATGGAAATTGGAAGCGCACTCCGCCCCCTCCCTCGCGTAGAGAAGATTCGCATAAATCCTGGCCCGGACGACGCATGTTTTTTTCTCGGGCGAAAAACGGACGGCGGTGGATACGGCGGGACGCGAGCGCCTTTGAGCGTGAAATTATTTCGCTGACGGCGTGCAAAACGACTGGCGAATATACGTTGCGTCCCACGCTTGCAATTTAATTGGAATAGACTGCGAAAAAGAATGGGAGGTTGGGGCAGGTGGGGGTGGCGGTGGGACCAGCGCGT
>BOPP01000042.1:1277424-1291629 GCA_017312745.1 Gryllus bimaculatus
TGGAATAAATCCCATAAAGTGAATAAATCGATTTAAACTCTATATTCCGACGTCTGTAGACAATTAATTCTTCTAAAACGCGTGTAATCAGAGTAATCTAGGTTTTTATAAGGTTTGTTGATTCGAAAAATGTGAAAAGGACACGCTGAAAGAATATTAGGAAGACAAGTTAAAGTGACCCTTCGATGTCCGTTATACAAGACACCACCAAAAGGCAACGTTTACAAATTAGCCAGCGTCCCATTCCTCTTTCGGATTATATTTAAAGCAGCATTCTGAAAACTTCTTATATTGTATGTTTACAATTCTATTAAAGTAAAAAAAAGTAGCGTTTAGCCAGAATAAAAATATTAAAAATAGTTTAGAATGCATTATGATATTACTGGCACCGCCAACCACGCCAGAATAAACAGGACCCACACTATATTTAATCTGCAATTTCAAATGCGCCGTAGTGATTACTGCTCATCACGTTCATAACCAGCCTTTTCCGCCGCAGCTTGAAAAGGACAACGGCACACAAAACAATACCGGACAGCCAAGAGCAAATACAGTAGGCAGAAGTACGTGACAACAGTCCACCCGTCGAGCGGGACAGGCGCAACGCCGAGGTAGAGCACGGGCGAGGCGGCGGGGGTCACGCGCGGAAGACACGCCCGTGTGGACCTCGCGGTGAACGCACCGCGGCGCACGCACGGGGACCCGCTGCGCGCGGGACACGCAGGACACGGGCGGGACACGGCGGAGCGAGACGGCGACGCCGCGGACGACCGAGGGGCGGAGAAGACCGGAGATTTGTGTCGAGGTGCGACTCTTTTGGTCTCTGTTATATCATGTAGCGACATTGAAAATACTTCACGCTTCATCGCCACGTACTCCTTCTGAGAGCAAGAGCCACTCGGATTACTCGACAGAATTGAAAAGGTGATGGCATCTTTTCGGAACCAACGCTCCGGCGTAAACTACAGATTGGACAGAGCCTGTCACTCAGAAAGCTCGAAAACACTGCGGTTCTAGCTATAGAAAAAAATCGAACGAACTAGACGCAACAATAAGGACGCTTTCGAAAACGTCAATCAAAGGACATTAATGATTTGTGTAGTCACAACATAATGCGTTAGTATGGCCAAGTGAGAGTTTCGATCAATCCGAACGTCAACAAGATTTCCACCTACCAAATCATCTTCCTAACACATCAGAGTGAATTCTCTTACTGATTATTATTTCATAATATGTTCAAGGCGCCACCCTATTCTGCTCTCCAACAGCTTTTTGCAAATTTGAAATTCCCTGGCGATTAACCCAAATGAAATCCGACCTTCCAATTTTCATTGATTAGTACCCAAACTGATAGGAGAGGCTTGTCGAACAACTCAAAGTGGAAAACACCATTTCACCCGCCCCCCTCTCTTGAACCAGCTCATCTTTTTGAAGCAAACCCTATAAGACAAGGGTAACCTGACCAAAGCACGACGAGACGACGCGACGCCGACGCCTCTCAAGCCAAGAAGACTGGGGAACGCGAAAGAGACGAGGGCGACAGTTCTCTCCCAAAGGGTGGCCCGGCGCGACGGCCGGGCCTGTTACCAAGTAAGTACATTGATTCACGGGGGGGGGGCGCATGGTGAGGCGAGTTTCCAACCGCCCCGCCCCGCTCACTCTCCCCTCTCCGCACCGAGCAGAGTCTCTCTTAACGCAGCCAAGTGGGAGCTCCTCCAACAGCCCGACCTTTTCCTCAATAATGCGCCCCGTATTTAACATAATACCATTAACATCGGCCGGACGCTCTAATAAGCCGCGATTGTTAGGCTCGGGGACCGGGAATGCCGGGTGGTTGGGTGAGACGAGGGAGGGCGAGGATTCGAAACGTGGGCACCGGGGCACGCCACCGGGGCAGCGCGAGGCCGGGGCGACGCGCACGTGGCGGGCCAGTGGTTGCAGCGGAGGGAGCTGTGCGCGGCGTTCCAGACGCGTGCGGAGGGCGGGAGGAGAGGACAGGGACAGACGGCCCGCCGCCGAGCAGCGGCTCGAGGGGGGCCCCGCGACCGCTGTGGGGCGACGCGCCTCTCCGAACGCTGAGGCGAAGTGTGCACTTCACGTGCGGGAAGGCGCGGCGACCCTTCCTGTTCCGGCCGGCCCCGCCCCCACGGCCCCCTTCATGAGGCGTGGGGGCGGAGGTATTGCCCGGCCCGGGCCTCCTGCTGCCCCGCCCTCCCACGTGTGTTCGCTCGATTTAGCGATCTGCGACCCCAGGCTGACGTGCGGAGGGTGAGGATCGCGTTAGGTGGGGCCATAAGGCAGCATGGAACGCGGAATCCCCAACGACTAGGATCGTGTATTGTGTGGTTGCTGTCAGCGACTACGGCTGGGGATACAGTTTTAATACTACAATGCCTTTCTTAGTGTGTTCACCATGCTATTGAAGAAAGTAACATATATTAAAACTAGGAGCAGTTCCCATGAAATGCATATTATTCATCTTCCATGTAGAAAGCAAAACGAACTTCCTTCAACCTTGTGATAAGGATAAGAAAATTCAAACATTCCCAATAAAGCAATCTAATACTTAATTAAGTTTGAGACTGGTGGATACTTAATTAAGTGGGATGACTCCATTTTAACATTCGTCAGATATGAATTATTAAGCGTTACCCACCAATTCACACATTTACCCTCCCAGGAAAAACGTACAGAGTACGTTTTCTACGTGGTAGCACAGTTCACCAAATCGGATTAGGATTCTTGGACTCCGCTCAAAATATTCATTAGATGATAAATATAATATTACGAACTAAGTTTCTAATAATACGTCATTATCTCAGAATATATTTCGGGTCCGCTCGTCTCAAGGTTAACAGTCTGCCTTCTTTGTCTCTAATCTTATTATTCTTTCTTTTCAATAATGATATGTTCTTTCGATATCTTCTTCTTCCATTCTCTCGCTACAAAAGGCTTAGATGAGGGGTAAAATCCTTCATTACAAAGAAATGAAACGCCTTCTGGAAGTTTCAGAAGTACTTATCTAGAATATTGATTACACGCAAAGAATGCAACCCCTTGTCTCGGCTGTTGGAGTTCATGAATATTTCCGTTTGCGTTTGACAGTTGTTTCGACGTATTCCCCTCCTCAAACGTTCAAACTTTCGACACTCGTTTCTCCCTTGCCATCAAATGTTTCATGACACAATGAGCAGATTCAGTTGGGATTTGCAGAGAATGGAATGTTTAATTTTTGCTTCATGTGCCTTAAATCTGTGTCATTTGGCTTTCAACGGATTATCCCTTATTGTCATTATTCTGTATATAAAAATGCAACGAAATTGACCTCCAGAATTTTCTCAGAGACGGTGCTTATTAAATATATACACATCCTTCTTAATGCACAATTTACACTAGTTCCACCTCTACACATCAATGAAGGCAAATGACCTGTTGACTAGTTTTCACATATATGCGTGCTTAGCGGTCATACACACTTCGAATTTCCGCACACCAATCTTGAGATACAACACGTCGTTTGAAAACACATTGCAACGTATCCTAATCATTACCCAGGTAGCGTGTTCTGCCCACAGACTCTTTCAGCAGTCATAAAGCCCATATCGCGTTAACAACTTCATTTCGCACATAAGAGCAAAGTTCAATGGCAATCTCAACTTACATTTCAATTGTAATTCAAAGTTATTTTAGGCGGCATTTTTCTTTGGAGGTGGCTGTCTCAAGTTGTTACTACTCGAAGTACTGATTTCAAGAAACGATAACATGTTTTTCAACGTGTGATCAAATCGTTGTACGTACATCAAGAGAAGAACGCCTTCTATACGTACTTATTTTCTCTGGCGTGCAAGCCTTACCGACGGCCATTCAACACTCCATGCAATCCAATCATTCGTCAGAACTCACCGCATCACGACGGCCGTCCGACACCCGGAGAAACTCGGGAGGAACTCACCTGCAAAAACAAGAAAAAGACAACAGAGCGTTAAAAGGATGCTGGATTTTTCATTTCAATTTGCACGCTACCCACGTTGAAACATTGAGGGCGACACCTCAAAGTTAAGCCGCCGTCAACCCGCGAAAAGTTGCGTTTGCATGCAGATTCACTCGGAGAGACGCTTCGCGAAAGAAGAAACGCTTGCGAGCGTGCGCGCCCGTGAACGACAACGGCCCATAAAAAACGTTAACGTATTAGCGTAGACCATGGGAGTGGGGAGAAATTCAGCCCCGGAGACAAGACTTCGTATTCCCGGACAACCGGAGAACGTCCTCATACAAAAGTGATATTTCAATTCTCACGAGCGAACTCAATTATAATACGATCCGCTTGGTCTAATGACGTGAGAATCCATTGAAATATAAATGAAAATTCCGCGACGCGCCCTGTCGCCCACCGTTTTTGCGAGTGAATAGCAGTGAATAAACTTCTAAATGTCACGGACCCCTCATTTCGAGAGATCCCTTCTATGTTTTGTGAGCCCTCGAATTGATGAAATTCACACTTCGGATGTTTTTTTTAAAGTATTTTATAACTCGTATTTTTAAAAAACAAAACTAACATTCTTTCACGTTCAAAACGCTTAAATACAGGATATAAAATAACACATGGGGTTTTATAAGAGGTTTTTCGCGAATTCTAATATTACAAACTCCAACCCCCTCATTTGGCTAAAAGACGAAGCGAACTTGAATTAAACTTGCATTATCAAGCAGCTTGGACGGCCGCCGCTCGTGAAATTCAAGGCGGAATTTCTCCTCCAAAGGAGTGACGTGTCATTTGGAGAACGCATGCTGCGCGCGAGGGCTTGCTATCTCGGGCACGTCCCGTCGCAGAAGGTACGAACGGGCGGGGAGCGGGCGGTGCGGGGGGGGCGGACCGCGGTGCGTGAGCCTTGCAAACGCAGCGCGGCGACGACCGGAGACGGCAGGCAGAATTGCGGGCGCGTCTCGCGCCCGTAAACACGGGGCCCGAGGCGGGGCGGGGAGGAGGAGCAGCGAGGGTGGCCAGGAGAGGGAGGGGCGGTTCTGCGGTCGAGTGGGCGAGGGGCGGGATGCGAGGCGGTGGTGAGGGCGGGGGCGGGCCGAGAGTATACGCTGAGGGCGGAGGCGAGGGCAAAGGCGGGAGTGAAGGGCGTCGGGCGGGGGGGCGGGGGCGAGGGGGGCGCGGGGCGAGGGGCGGGGCGAGGGGCCGCGGGCGAGGGGGGCGGGGGCGCGAGGGGGGGCGGGGGCGAGGGGGGGGAGCGGGGCGGGCGGACGAGGCGAGGCATGGGCGAGGGCGTGGGTAGTGGGCAAAGGTTGTAGGGGGAAGTGGAGAATGGAGGAGGTAGGTGGTGGCGGCGGTGTATTTAGGGCGGGTAAGTCCGCAGAAGTTAGAGAGTGAGGCAAATAGTACGCGTCAATAATGAAGCGATGCGGCGGCAGGGATGGTGACTGCATGGAAGACGAGGGCACGGGAGAGAGCAGCGCGGAGAAGTGAGGCGAAGATGCAGGCGAAGCTAAGCGCGAGTTTCCGGGGGTGGGTCGAGACAGCTCAGCAAGGATGGCATGGGGCGGACAGAACGCGAGCGACGGGTGTGTCATCCGTCTACCACATGAAATTAGGGCACCTCGGAGCGCTTGCAGAGAAGTGAACGGCGCGGTGGAAATGGGTGACGGGCCACGGGGGCGCAGGGGAAGTGTCGGGGCTGGGGTGGGTAGGCGGAGTCGAGAATTCAGAGAAGAAGCGACCCGGCATTCTCCTCGGATGACAGATGAACACGTCGTCGTTGGATTCAAAATCTTGCCTCGCTACTGTGTCTCTGCGGGCTCGTCACCAGAGAAGGAGATCCGTCGCGATGAAAACTAGGGCGAGCAACGTGGATAGGTTCTTTGTTGTTCGTGAAAGGGGAAAAGAACAAGATGGTTTAAGGGATGCAAGACATGTGGCAGAGCAGGACAAAGAAAATGTGGAGTGACAAGTGGACTACGGAAAACGAAAGAATACTCGACAGGGACTATCCCTCTGGAAAAAAGCAAAAATATCGCAAGAGCGGCCTGCTCTGAAAAAGGGTTATGCGTCTGCTGGTCAACTAAAATGCCCCCAGGGAGGAGGAAAATTGTTATTTCACACACAAAATGGAAAACTTTATGTGTGTATGTTGTATGTTTTGTATCCTTTCAGAATATTTACAGAGTGAAGTAAATGTGGAGTTATGTTTGGAAACTCTCTTTATTGGGACACTACTGAAGCTGCGCTTTATTCATGAGTAAATCGCTCGAAACTATTCATTTTTGTATTTACTGTCCGAGTTCTACGAATTCCACGCATGAACTAGGACAAACATATCTCGAGCTTCCAAACTTCAAATGTTTCGGATGTGACCCACTCCACAGACAAACGCAACTCCACAGACAAATGCACATCATACCCCGCCCCCTGCTTGCCTCTTTCATGTACTGGCTGCCTATTCAACGTATGATTGCATACCAGATGCTCACTTCTCCACCTCCACACATCGTGCATTACTATCAGACGTCGCTTTGCTGTTTCTGTTCGCATATTTTAACTCCAATTGAGGTTGCACATATAAACTACACTCCACATGGGACAAATCATTTATCATTTTACCACCTACCAAGAGCAATGCATAAATGATCGATGCTAGAACTTTACGTATTTCACTCCATCCCACCAACATGTTTATGGTTTTTGTGAACTCGTACGTGATTTATAATCTTCTTCCACTCCACTGCATCGAAACACTTTCTATCAACTAGTGTCCCTAAACGTCATTATACACACTCCTCGACACCGTCATCTCCACGCCGTCCCTGAATTCAAAACATCCACACTTTCAACTCGTCCGAATCCCTTCGTCATCACAAACACTGATCATCTTTCCCAGACTGTGTTGTTAAAGGCCTCAACTTGTCTATGGCTCCCATTCCGACCTTCCGCGCTTCGCCCGCGCACATCCATCAACCCCCCCCCAGGGTCACTGCTTTAACACCCCGCCCTCGCGAATTCTATTTGCCTCTGCCTCCATTACCCGCGGTTCCATTCTTTGACGAGCAGGTGAGATGTTGCTGAATCGCGAGACGGGCGCGCTTACGCGTTAATCGCAACGATTATTCGATACTATGCCCGCGAGCCGCGCCACCGTGTTGCTCCCCCGCCCCCGACCCACACCCCATCCACGGCCGGCGTCGTGCGCGGGAACAAACACACGCGCAGTGGCCAGAGAGGAGGTTGCTGTTCGTGCGTGCGTGCGTGCGCGATCGCGCGGGTTTCGGGACCGCGAGGGGTCCCCGTGCAGAGGTTTCAAACCCAGCTATTATCCGCTCGGCCGAGTGCGCGACGGACGGGCCTACGCGCGCGTGCGCGTGGCATGAACCCCCCCCCTGTGCGGCACGCGTGTTCACGCAGCGGTTGAGGCTGCGCGCGTTGACGGTGAAGGTAAAACCCGGCCGACGTTGCGTATGCGCGATTTCGTGGGGCAACTGCTCGAGGCGAAAGCAAAATTCTGTCGATGCTGTAATTTGCGCGATATAACTTTAGGCTGGATTGTCAAGCACCTGGGACCGCGCATTAGGGCATCTGAGCGAATGACCTATGCGTTGAGAGGAGGAAGAGACAAAAAAAGAAAGAGGGAGAAAAAAAGAGAGAAAAGAAAGAGAGAGAAAGGGAGAGAAAGAGAGAGAGAGAAAGGGAAAGAGTGTGTGTGTGTGTGTGTGTGTGTGTGTGTGAGAGAGAGAGAGAGAGAGAGAGAGAGAGGAGGCAGAGACAAATCGTACGTATGGAATACGCTGACCTTTGATGTAAACAATGCAATAACACTCTCTCATTATGTGAGGATTTCTATTAATCATTTTAAAATGTTAATCAAAGTTACCATGGATCACATTGTATATGAAGACATCATTGTTTTCGTATACTTCTATAAACTTTACATATGATTTTCCGAGAAAGAATGCAACCGTTTTCGCAAAGCACATCATCCACGGCGCTCTCCCGAGCCGAGAAGAGATAAATCAATCCATCACATAGCGCGCGCACACGGGACGCACGAACTAACACACGATCGATCTTGAAGTCATCATTTATTCCTGCGCCATTTTAATTTCTTAACCTACCCGCATCTGTTATAAATAACCTACCAGACAAGATGCAATTATTTTCGCAAACTACCCACGCCGACTTCCAGCAAAGCGCGGTGGACAAATTTACCTACCGCACTGCGTACACACGACACACACATTTGCGACGCGGCCACGTCTTGCAGCGACGAATTAACGACGCAGTGGCATTTAAACAACTCGGGAGGACGTCAGCGGTTGACAGACGGACGAGAGGCGAGGGCTGCGTAGCGCGTGGGAGGACGTGGGCGCGACATTCGTAACGTGATTAATGGAAGAAGGCGCGCTCACAATGGAATTAGGCGACGTGGAAGCGGCCGCGAGGAAGGGGCGTGGGCGGTCGCGGGTTTCTTGACCTTTGCGTGCCTTTGAGAACGTCCCGCCGGCGCTTCGCGCTTGTAGCAGCTGCTGCGGAAGCCACGCGAACACGTTTCGATGGGCCCCCAGACGTAAATCAGATGTTGTCCGATGACAAGCGAATCGATTGTGGGGTGCAGTTTACGGTTGGGTTGTGACGTAAACTTCTTCCTAAAAGGATTCTACACTAGTATTCTATTCCTATCTCAAAATGCAGGATGGAAATTCTTTATCTTCGACTTCGATCGGTTGAATTCTTTAGTATCTAGAATTTGCTTTGATTCTCCTTCATTTTGTATTCGTTTTGCGACTCCAGTCATGATATGTTGAAATACTGAAAAACGCTTATTTTCGCACCTGAGATATTTTATACAATTGTATTCTACATACTCTAGTTAAACAAATCAAATTATTGAAGCAAATTAGAACTCCACAACCGCACATCAATTTGAAAGTAGATTCATGAACGTAACTACTGTTGCAACATTGATAATCAATGCCATGTAACATTCAATAGCGAGCTGAAATTATATAAACATCGTTACGTAGGTTATTTTTCTTAAAAGTAGAAAAATGTGTTTTAAATGCACAGGGTTGTGAGATATTTTCATAACACACAGCTACAGCTTCGAATACTTGTTCCTTTTCTTTCTAAAACAATGACTGACCTATGAACTCTTTACTTATGTATCTTGGAATTCCATTTCTGATGAAATTTGCATTAGCGACGGGTATTTTTCAGACGTTTCATCCCTCTGCTTCCACAGAGTTCGTTTAGCGTTCTGTTGTATTTTGTCTCTCTGCTTCAGGGGGAAGCAAGGAGTAAAAACTAAACGTTAATCCAAAGCCGCGCCGGGCGTTACGTCCGACTTGTACTGCGTCCGAACACAACCTCCGCGTGAACACAAAAGCGAAACAATATTTTCCGGGTCATGAGTTTTTAGTTGGATGCTAACCCGCAAAACTTCGTTGGGACACAAAAAACGCACATAGCCGATCGCAAAGCATAGGTCTGTCTGCCTGGCAACGTGGTTGCGAACAAGTGCACAACACGATATAAGTCTGAACGCCCGGCGCCACGTTGCATGTTGTATTTACGCGGTCTGTGGCCTATGCCCACGGTAGCGTTTGCAGTGGAATCGGTGCTGGCTGAAATAGGAGATAATGGTACTTGTAGAGGCAATGGTTTGTTTTTTGTTGTTGCTGTTGCTGTTGGTAGAGTTCAGAGTGGTGATGATTGTTGCAGAGGTGATGATGAAAAACCCAGGGGTGGATATGGTGATGGCGGTCTGGTAGTAATATTAGTGATTTTGGAGGTCTGGAGGCGGAAGAGTTGTGTCAATAAGACATCTTCCAAGTACTATTGATGTTCCAGAAGAGTTTTGTTCGCTTTCTTCTGTAATAAGCGACTCAATTAGTATGACGATTACTCATCGCGTAAAATTGCGATCTTTGAAGAGTGTACAACAGGTTTGCATGGTTTAGTGAACGATATGACCACAATCTTTCTCACAAATGTTACTAGAAAAAGTAGACATTATTAGCGGAATAATATATTTTTTGGTTACTAAAAATGACTATCACTGCACATGCGTTTATGGTTGAAAAAACAACACCACCATAATTGATAAACACCTATAAGCAATTAAAGTTGTAAACGTTCACTGCTATAATTGCATCATTCAAGAATAAAACGTCTTGAATTCAGCAAAATGAAACTTTCGACGTTAAAAAAATTTTATGGCCAGATATATAACACAATCAGCATTCTCATACCCACATTTAACGTTATTACAGATTGCTTCCAGCGTAAGTCTGAAATATGATTCTATTCATTCAGCGACCATTATTCCTTAATCATTTACATCGCAGAATGTCAAAACTGTCAATACAAACTTGTGTTTCGAGATGAAATTACAGAACACGACAAAGACGCCATCTATTCATACGTCCTTCCTCCTCCGGTAAGGCGATCCCGTGGAACATACATTCACTCCACGAACCCGCTCTCCGTGCTATTGTCGCCCCAGAGCTTCACCATGGTCAATACGACCAGTTCCAATTATGGCTGGGCAACTCGTTTCAACTTGAGCACACTGAAGGTAATTTAGGCGAACGAATTGTGTTGTACTTGCTCGCCGATGTTGACTAGGTTGGCGATATCACTTGATCGCGTTCCCACTACTACTTTAGATGGAAAGTTTCAGAATAAACGTATGTGTGTTGCATTATCGGTCTCTTGAAATCTGATACTTTTGGAATGGGAATTACTAGAGGGTTGTTTTTGCTTCCATTTTAGTTTTATTTTGGATAAATGCACGCAAGCAATATCTGAATTTAAAAAATGTGTTGCACATGGATTACGTATTATATTAGTTTATTATATATCGAAATATATAATTGTTTTAAAAATTAGTTTTGTGATTACTATCATGAAACGGTATAACGGGCTCCTCCAAACGCTTCGACTCCCAACAAACCATTTAACGTGAAATTTGCAACGATCTTTCTAAACATCAATCAATGTTTATTACTGATTTTATTCTTAAGGTAAAATTGCCTCTTCTATGAAGTTGTATTATTATTATTATTATTATTATTATTATTATTATTATTACTATTATTACGTATACGCAATGTAGTGTTGTAAGTGCAGAAAAACTAAAATGAAAGTAAGAAATGTAAAGTTCAGAGTAATGAGGTGAGGTGAGGTGAAATGCAGTGCTCTGACTTCACTTCCTGTTCATTTCCAGGAACTTGATTTTTTCACAAACCGCGCACGACGTGACAATCTTCTTCATAGGTTGAAGCGAACCAGAAAAGACGTTTCTGAAAGCCGTCGCAAGTATTATTCATCGTTCTTTAAAACCTTCTTAGAACGTTACTTACATCGTTCCGACGCAACTTCACAATGGATTATTTACGAGTAGTTTACTGAAGAAAATGTCGTTATATACGCTCCGCCCGCAACAAAAAACGATGTTCTAAAAACTGACTCTCCAAAGTCCGAGTCTCATTAAGAGGATCTTAGAAATCTTTGGCCCGCTACATTACCGTCCGCATCAATTAGAGAACGTGAAGAAAGGGAGGAAGGGTGGGTGGAAGGGACATAGTTAAACGAAGTTCCACCCAAATCGTTCTTTAACCAGTCACGGGAACGGGAGCGACCATGAGGTGTGTGTGTGTGTGTGTGTGTGTGTGTGTGTGTGTGTGTGTGTGCGCGCGCGCGCGCGTACATGCTCGAAATGCCAAAACCCAGAGGCAGGGGAGAACGACAACAAGGATATGCAATTATGCTGCAGTGTTATTTATTAATACGGATTTATCTTCGATTTCTGCACAGATTCTCATGTCCTTCTCACAAAGTGTGTTAGCAGTTTCTTCAAAGCTACCTCATAAAATCTAATTCCAAACACACATTATAACACATTAACATATTTAGTTAGGAACGGCGCATTTCGTAAATCTAAGCACCTGCCAAGCTTCTTTAACTTTTTTTAAAAAAATGCCACCAATCATAATTAGAATTAAGCTTTTCTTTTTACAGTGAAAATTTTTATGAGCATTCCACTTTATGACATTTAAATTACAGATAGCTTTATCGAGTTTGTTTCCTTTCGAAATCGACACTGAAAATATTGTTTTTGTTGTTGTAAGGTTTGGAGAAAGCATTTGGGGAAGCAGATAAAAAAACACGAAAAAAGTGCATAACATTATCATCAGTACAATACATAATATGATAATAAATAAAACGATGTCACCATTAAAAATGATATGGGTGCAGATCACAACTCTTTTAATTCTCGGTCCAGAAACTATTTGCTTGTTTGTACTTTTATTTCGATGAACTCTAACACTACGACCCGCAGAATCGAAATAACAAACACAAGTTTGTCCAAAACTAGAAATGATTTAGGGTTTCTTAATGGGGAGAATCGAGGAAAGAATTCCATTGACAAAAACATCGCCAAATTGATTGAGAGCCTTAACGAGCTGTTCAAATTGCTTGTTTACCAGTAGGCGTGTTTCAACTTCCTCAGAATAAAATTGTGCTCCAACTGATCATTAGACCAACGAACCATATTCATTTTCTGCATAATTATACGATGGTTATTTATTCTAAAGACTGTGATTCGGAGAGACAAGAAAATTAATTGCCACTATCTGTACAAACTAAAAATTATCAATATACATAATTCATTTCATCATCGAAGCTATTGAACCATTTCAAAATCTCCGTTATCCCCTTTCGAACACAAACAGCTCTGAGAGCGAATACAAAATATGCGTACGTGATTTACAGGGAACGGAGGGGAATGGGGACGAATCAAATCTCGCTCATACGAGACAGGGAATCGACAAATCCAATCTCTGAACGCAAAGAGCGGACCGGGAGGATAAAAATGGGTGATATCGATTTAACACGTAATTCTCGTGCGAAGCAATTCCATACGTTCGTGGAAGATGGAGCTTCTCTACAAAAAGTAACTTTAATTTCCTGCATAAAAATGTAAAAGATATCCATCAGAACTCATACCTCCATACCCACAGCTTTCAGAAATGTAGCTACCGCTCCACTTAATGAAATAGCTTCTGAGGCACGCCACGTGCATTAGACTGCATTCATCTGTTTATAAAAAAACACCGCACGCCAGGTCCTCTCCGGCGCCCAATGATCATCAATTTAACGAAAAACGTGCTGGAAGCAAGATGGCATCACCCGATAAACCATTTTATCAAAAATCGCGTTTAGATTTCACAATATCGGTGGTATCTGCCACATTATCGCGTGAGCCTACAGGAATCGATGCCCACACAGCAAGCACCGTTAATGATGGAGGGCTTTGACATAAATAATACGCGTTGGTGGCTACGGCAGTATGAACTATCGATTGCGCCGCGCTGTCTGGCGGCGGCGCTGTGGTGGCGGTGATAGCAATGAGGCCCCGAGGGTTAGGGGAGAGGGTGGGAAATGGGAGGCGAGGGAAATCGGGCCGGGCGTTGGCAGAGATACGACTTAAAGAGGGACAGTCAACTCTTTGGTACCCTTAACCGCAAAAAGAATTGGTGTTTCGGCTCAAAAACCAAAAAGAAAAGGCAAAAAATTACCCAATAACTGAAAGCAAATACTTCTTATTAAGAATCTTCTATCCCAAACCAATAATACATTTACCCCTCATGAATCCAGTTCCTGAACACGTCGAAGCGAGTGGATGAAAATGTAATTACAAGAATTGTCTCGAAGTGAAGATAACGTATTAAACATTGAGTTTACAGACAAATACGTCAAATTTCAACTTATCACGCACAATGAACGGGGTATGTTTCTAAAATATTTTTTAATATGAACTTTCCTCTGGGGCATGCGATAGACGTTTTTGAAATATCATCAGTTGGTTCCGAAAGACGACGGGCACAAATGTAATAAAAATAATCAAAAATAAGGAAAGAGATCGGATATCAGGAAAGATGGAGCAGATGACGAGTATACATCAGTCAATAATCACAGCATTCCAGCACATTAAGAATCAAAATAATATTTTTTCTTCTTCGGACACGTTGTAACGCATTTCCCGGTGGGTTGCTTACTGCAAAGCCTATCACTGACTGCGAAAGTCCACCTATAATGAGGGGACCGCCCCCACCACCCCAGAGAAGAGGAGAATGAGGAGACGGCGGCGGGGGCGAGCGCGCGGATGAGGCACGGAATAACGGCCGGGGCGGCACCCCGCCCCC
>BOPP01000042.1:1291882-1304436 GCA_017312745.1 Gryllus bimaculatus
CGCGTGGCAGTGACTACAGCAATCTATAGGATGCACACGGGAAGAGGGTGTTGTTGGGGGAGGGGGTAAGCGGGAGGGGGCCAAAGGGGATGAAATGGGAGGTGAGCAGGGCGGAAAGCAGGGAAGAGGGAGATTACATCGAGAGCGTGGATTTTCGCCGATGGCCGAGCGGAGGATTCTGCGGAGCTTGGCAGACTCAGGCCGAGGCGGAGCGGAGCCCCCCCCCCCCGGCGTGGTTGGGGTTAAGGAGGGGGTTTCCAGCTGGGGATTAACGGCACGAGTCGTCGCTCGATGCCCGCCGGCGCTCGGCGGACGGGAGACGCGTAACGCTCGCGGCTGGGGGATGCCCGCTGGGTGCCCCCGCCCTCACGTCCGGGCGGGGGCTGGCGAGGGTTTTGGGTGTTGGGGGTGATGACAGCGGGGAGAGGAATTGACTCCGAGAGCAAGTTAGCGCTCACAAAGGACCCCGTGATGACGGCATCGGCGCTGGGAATTGCTCCGCTGAAAGGTGGCTTTCCGAGGCGCCTGTCACCACCGGCAACTTGCAGGCACCGGCGCGGCGCGGCGTTCCTGGATCGTTAGGTAGCGCTGCGCTTGGCTCACGAATTTGTTGGCGCTGAATTGGCTTTGTGGGCTGCTGCTGGACACCCTTTGTTCTGCGCGCCGGACTCCCGTCTTATACAAGATGAAGTGAGCAATTGTGAGCTTATCAAGAATGCTTTGACACGAGCGCGGTCCACAGACGCCCGAGGCTTTTCGGGGGAAATGACTAATCATAATGTTAAGAGAATTGGTCTTTCTATAGAATGAACACTGTTATTGGTGAGTGTATTATGCGGCCTACTTCAATGGATAATATTTTTCTAATGTCGTTTGGACAGTATCATGACTGCGTGAGGGAATTCCCCCGTTCGGTACCTAATTACACGTATAGTTTCGTTCATAGTAAAAAAAAATCATTCTGTAAAAAGTTTGTGAAGGCGTCATTACGAAATAATATGAACGAAGGACGACGAGTGTCAAATTTGAAGATAGTACATAAGGTTGTGTCTTGTAGTGTAACAGCCAGAGCATGAGGGCTACCAGCTTTAAAGTAACTCTATTTTCCCAATGAAGTGCAAGTTGACGAGGCATTTACGGGGAAAAAAATGTACATAGTTTGGTATTGCTTGCTTTTTGAGGGTTTGTCAAGCAGCGGTCATAAGATTGAAAAAACCAATCCTTACGCACCATTCGGATCCTCAAACCAAGTACAAAACCGGGCCGCGGTAACCACACATCAACATCAACAATCGTGTTAAGTACCCCAATAAGAATAAACTTGCACGAGGCGTTACAATATTCCGACCGTCCAGTCAGAAAGTTTGCGACCTGTTCCTGTTCCTGCGATGTCATCCCGTCGGCGGAGTCCAACGTCCGTAAAAACACGCTTCGCGACTGTTCGTCGAGCGGCGGCGCAACGGCAGCAGCACGCTCTGGCGGCGAGCGGGAGGGGGAGCCCAAATTAAATTATTCTCGATCCGTCACTTAACTCTGTCAGCGCTGCGGAGGGGGGACGCCGTGCAGGCAGGCAGGCAGCCACCGCGACGCCTCCACCCTCTCCCCTCCCCCACCCCTTCGGCGGCGGTGGCTGCCACTTTTCGCCTGGGGGAGAATCCGCACGCGACTTTTCGACGGCGCGGCGTCTGCTGCGATGCGCCTTGGGGGCAAGAGGCTCTTATAACACGTGCGCAGGAACTCGCTTGTTGGCCTCGAAGCTGAGAAATCGAAGGGAAAGGATACAAGCCATGTCGGATTTGTGGACAAAAACACATTAGAATCGTCAGAGTTGAAAGATCAATTTTTGGAATACAATCATGCATGTTTGGACGCATTCATTTTTACGATTATCAACGGTATATTTTAAAGAATTTCAAGTAAGTACATCCTCCTTTACTTGAATTTGGGGAATTAAAAATTCTCCGTATCGTGTATTTGCCTTTTTTGACCTACCATATTAAGAATTCTGCTAAATATTACTACAGCGGAGTACTCGGAACCTGGATTATTTCATGTTTTCTTCAGATTTGACATTTTGACATTCCCACTGAATTTTCATTGCCATACAGAAATTCCGTATGTCAAAAAATCCACTAGTTTTCATCAAGGAAAAAAATTTTAGACATGTCATTGGAGAGAATTTATGTTTTGTGTTGAACTCATAAAACTACTAGTGTCCGGCTTGGCTTTCAAAAACGCTGAATGCTTACATCTATACAACTGCACTCGATGACAGATTCAGGCCTTATTTTTTTTCTCCCACGTAATTACCGCTGCCATGAAAAATTCGTTGATTTCATATTATTCCCTTGTTTCTATTTCCACCAACGTTGCAGGGAGCGGAGTGTAGCAGGAACCTCGCGAGAGCGTTTCTGCCAGGCGTGGCGGACACATCCCAGGCCCTCGCCCTCCATGCGCGCAGCCGAGTGCGTCTGGGCGCGCCGCGGGTGCCTGCGCTGTGGGGCACGCCCCCTCGCCCACGCCCCCACGGAACACGTGGTCGCTCCTTATGGCCCGCGGCGACAGCGGAGCGGGACAGCGGCGGGGGGCGATGATTGGAGAGAGGGGCTGCGGTGCAAGTGGTGGCGGTGAATGTGTGGGTGGGGGAGGGGTGGGGAGCGGTGAGATGGAAGGGAGCGTAATGAAGGCAGCACTCGTAGAAGTGAACGTGGAGAAATAGAGGCGGAGGAAATGCACGTGATAATGGAAGGGAAGGTTATATTTTGAGATGGGTTGGTGGTGTTGGTAGTAATAGTTGTAGTTCATGATAGTGGCGACGACAACAGAGAGTGGTAAGAGTGGCGAGTGGTGAAAAGATGAATGTGATAGCCAAAACAATTCTTGTAGCGGTATCATGACAAACAATCGAGATGCTAATTGAAAAAGAGACGATAACAATTACAGCGCCGCGGAGACGACGGTGTCCGGAACAGGCAACGTAGGAATGCGACGAAGGAGCGAACGCGCCTGCCGGAGAAGCAGTGGACTCGCCGGAGAAACAGCGTTCACAGGGTCGCCCGTTCGTTTCGCCTGCCCCTTCCAAACGACATAGGGGCGCGCGGTGGCGGAATGCACGTCTGGTTCTCGTAGGGAAGGCAGGAAACGACCCCCCCCTCCCACACACACGCAGAAGCGGCGGTGGCAACGACGTACAAATTATTGAATTGAATTATGCCTTATTTTACGTGGCGAGACTCAGGCCATTAGGCCTGCTCTTCCGTCTGACCACGCAATTTCGCTACGCTCCTTTCACCAACTAACCGGAGGAAAGGAGGTTACTTGGCGGGAGAAACAGGCGACTTTGAATTTAGCTCAGAGGGTTCATTTTACGCTTGAGGATCTGTTTACATGCAAATAAATCTACGAACATGGGAAAGCCGGCTTTACTTCCCCTCCGAAGGAAGGCGTACGAAGGATTTTTTCGCCCTTAAAAATCCACGGCTTCCGATCGGGTTTTGAACCCGCCATACTTGGGCGTACAAACCCCAGTCCAGTTACGCTAACGTTACACCTCCAGCCTATTAATTACGCGGATGGTTTCAGTTAATGCG
The DNA here is from genome assembly GCA_017312745.1 of Gryllus bimaculatus. Lineage (NCBI taxonomy): Eukaryota > Metazoa > Arthropoda > Insecta > Orthoptera > Gryllidae > Gryllus > Gryllus bimaculatus. The sequence continues at coordinate 1,295,473 of BOPP01000042.1, forward strand.
ATGATTACGTCTCCTCGCCACCTCCCCAGGACCCAACCGAGCATACGGCGCCATAAACTAGACGATCTAATTCGTCGCATCATTCAAAACAGTTACAGAAACTTCACGCAAATCAAATACCAACACGCGTAAAACAGAGAACAACACAATTCCGTCTATTGGGGGGTGAAATCGTAGTCGTGAAAATTTCCATCATGTGAAACGACGTGCGAATAGTTTGCAAATCGAAATTTTATCGGCGACAACCGTATATTTAACTAAGCAGCGAAAGCATTTAAGAAACTTTACGACGGTTGTCTCCGGAAGAAAGCCTTACGCCTTCGCGTCTACAAACCACTATGCAAATACCCGTCGTATACTAGCGGGACTTTTACTAGGCAAACAGGACGAAAACGACCGCGGCGGCGGTGGCGGCAGGTAGTGTGAAAGAGACAGCGACCCGCCGCTCGCTTTAAGGAAGCGCGCGCGCGCGCTTCAAGAAAAAAAAACGCCCGCTGATTTACAATCCTTCGTTCGCCTCCGCGCGACTGCGTCTGCGCGCTTCGTGTGAGTAACGCGCGCCGAAGGGCTGCTTGAGCGGCCAGCTTCCGCCCACGCCTCTTGCGTGAAGAGTGTGTTTGTACGTGTGGGTGTGTGTCGGGTGGGGGTGGGGCTTCGTTTACTGTCTGTTGCGAACGCTGCGGAGGTGGTAGCGGAGTGGTGGTGGTGATAGTTTTAGTGACGAAGGTGGCAGACTACAAGGAAATGCAAGCGATGGATTTGTGTGATGTATGACGTGTTTCACGCACCCTGAAGCCAACGACCAACCGTTTCGTTCGGCGTTCAATTATCACCAATTCCGGATCATAATCTCACTTCATACTCGTGTATAAATACCATTACTATACCATCGTTTCATAATATTATATTTTTTAGTACATTTAAATGTGCTTTTAATTATAATGTGGCTGGATGAATATATTGGCAGTTACTATACTTACCGTTACAATTTCAGGTAGTTGAAAGGTTGAATATTGATTTTAGTTTTTCCAGAAACCTGCGGCAGTGGAAAAATGTGAGGCATTATCACGAAGAACAAACCGTAGAACAACGGAACAAATATAGACAATGGTTCTTTTGAATCTGAGATCCTTTTAATTGTGCCTCCACTAACCACAATAACGCGATTCCGACATCAAACTCGACCAAATTTGATGCAAGGCGCCCGCACCTTCATTGCCGACAACTCCGGTTTCTCGCCAGGTCAACAGACGCAATACACACGCAACGCGGAGGAAGGAACTACAGGAACCGTGGAACGCGAGGCAGACGCGCCGCCAATTTAACAAGCTCCGCGAACACACGCGCTGCGAGGAGCGCGAAGAGCAGGGGAGCGTCGGAGCGACTCCGAGCCGAGTTTCGAACTCACGACACCGCAGGCGGAGCGGCGTCCTCCCTGCGTTGTCGCTGCCACCGCCACCGCCACTGCCGCCGTCTCCTCAACAGTTGCTGACGCCGCTGCTGGTTGTTTCCTCCAGCGTCGAAGAGCTGGACGTTTCTTCCTTCTACCAACGGATTGCCATCGCCACCTTAGCGCTTCCGTCGCTCATATACGGTACACCGTCGTTAAGATGAATTACAAAAGGAATGAAACAATCGATGTTCGTGTTATAAAAATTTCATTTTATCATATTATTACACACACACACACACACACACACACATATATATTTTACTATGTTTCTTTGCCAGTACTAAATTTTGTTTGTGTACTGAATTTCTTAGATTCTCTCCACCAAGCCAGACCTGGCATAGTTGAGTGATATTGTTTGAATGTTGATTGAGCAATGATGGAAAGAGAGGCAAGGAAAATACAAGAACCCCGGAATTCTTCGCGTTTTGCCCACAATTAATTCAAGGTCGACAACGATTTAAACCCCGGTACATACACGTAAGGTGAGCGGTGAGATCAAATCACGGATCGTCCAAACGTTTCAATCGGTGGGTTCGCCATCTCTCTTTTAGCTCCCTTCGAAATCAGCCACACACCTTTTTCTGCATTACCTACATCCGACTCCATCCCTTGATAATAATTGGCATTGCACGGGTTGTCATAATCACCACTCCACGTACACAAAACTGGCACGCACATCAATAGTAAAATATCGAAAATTATCCTAGAGGATTTACCATTGGCATTGAACAATGTGACAAAAATGAAATGAGCATACAAACATGTTTATTCAAACTGTAGCTGTTCACTCGACGTCCTGGCACGTTTTAACATTCACTAATGACATTTTTCGGCACCTTCATTCCTCTCTGATAGCGACCGCTATTTCCGACACTTTTCCGTTGTTTATGCACCATTCAGCATCACAAACCCCATTTCCTTCTCCGCCTCCAGGCCCGCCCTTCACCATTGCCGCCTTCAACGTACGAATCCGCGCAACCCATAGTTAGTGCATAGTTCCGTGCGCCCGGGACGGTCGTGTGCAAATGAGAAGGAATAATTCGTATTATCCTCGCGCCCTTTGTCCTTAGAATCGCTCGCGAGTGCAGGGACGACGGACAAACAGTCGAGGTCACGTGTCCAACCCAGCATTCCGTGTATTTGGCGACGCATCCCAGACTCACAATGAGACAACGCAGCCTCGCCCGGCGAGGACTGTTGCTCAATTTGTGCGGCTGGACCAGAGCAGAAACGGGCCTGGGAATTCTGACTACTACTGGGTGTTTGCTTGACCTTAGGCCACGGAGAACAGAGGGCGCCATTCATCATCTCACACCGCTAACTTAATAGACGTGTGTAAGTCAAATTTGCGAATCATTATAATTTCATATTTACTAGCACAGAAATGCAATACGGGATTACGAACGACACAAATTTCAAAATACATAATGCCACAAAATTCACGAACATGTTACTAGTATGCATAATATTTCTAAGTAAGTTGAATTTCAACTTGCAATGTAATGGGTCCACACGTTTCCAGAAAAAAGACTTTTATTAAGCCACACAAAGGATCAAGATGCATTTCTCTAAACGAATGCAATTGGTTTCGTAGTGAATTCGTAATGAAAAAAGTGCATTTAAGTACTGAAAAATCTCGAAACTTTGCTAGCTTCACATCGTCCGCGTTAGATTACCACGTGCCTAACGCAAACACCACAGCACCACAGCTTCTACTATTCGGAACAAAAGAAAACCAGCAAAAAAAAATCATTCAATTCAGGCACTAGCAAACAGCAATCACTAGTATCCACGAAATAAACCCGAGAAACAATTTCCACGCACAAAGCCAACCGGAAGTAGTACGAACGTGAAATACCGCGCGGTCCGTTCCGAATTTTGCACTCCCACTGCACCAATTTGGCTTCTTTGTGGGCGCGCGCGATGGTCGAACCTTGGGCTTTCTTTTGTGCTTCTGAATAATTCCGGGCGCACGCTGGGCGAACGCGGAGCGTCCGAGAGGGGTCGTTAGTTCGAGTCCGCCGCCGCTCACCTCGCAGCTTCACCTGGTTCTTGCAGGCGCTGCGGGCAAAGTGAATGGGCTACGCTCGGTGTTAAGTATTCACAGAGGGTTCGAGACGCGAGAGGGATAACACGCTCTTGGTCGCCGTCCGTTCGGTGTCTCTGCGAGATTTTTGCGGTCTTAGAGGCGAAAGCTTCACGGTGTGCTTAAACAAACCTTGGCCTCCAGTTACAGCACGCCACCAAAGAGATTGCACATTGGAATTCACATTCCGACGTTTATATAATAGCTAATTAATAAAACAACTCACAATCGTAGAACTTTCCCTTTTGCAACGATGTTTTAGAGGACATCTTTTTAAATTTTGGTATGTAATAAAACAAAGAAGAGAATTAGAGTTGAAATTTGCAATAAAATGTATGTTTATTAATACTAAGAACATCGGATGAACAAACTACATTTCATTATTATTATTATTATTATATTACTCCCACTGCACAAATAAACTGCTAAAAACCCTACAGTTTCAGGCGGAAAATCAGAATCAAGCGCAATTAACTTCAATCACTCAACGCAAGAAAAATCTGCCGTCGCAATCTAGCACTTTGTCAGCCATAAAACAACCCACAACCGCGTCCTATTAACAGCGAGCGATCGTTTCACAGCACAGCCTCCCGTCAGCGACCCGACCGGGCGCCCGCGCGACGCGGCGCCTTATCTCCGCTTTAATACGTCCCGCCGCGCGCGCCTCCCGGGCGTCGCACGAAAACCGGCGCCGCGGCGGCGGCGGCGGCGATATGAAAATTAAATGAATCGATGAATTCCCGAGCCCTACACAGCGCCATAAATCAAGGCCCGACGCGACGCCCAACCGCCTTCGCGAGCGCCCGTCTGCGCGCTGACGCTGCGGCAACGCCCCGCACAGGCTGCAGCGCCCGAGTCGAGAACGCGCGCGCAGTGATTTCAGATTATACGCAGTATAGGGTTCTCGCTGTTAAAAAGTCATTCAAAAAATTGTGCAAGTGAAGACGTCACCTGCAGTTATGAACGTATACTTATTGTGGTTTTACTATTAATCTTTTTTTTTCTCGGAATTGATTCAACCAACCGCGTTTAAAACCAACTTAAAAATTAACGTGAGGCAACAGAATGGCACAAACTTTCTCGTACAAGTTAGTTTCCTTATTTTTGAGTCAGCGTTTGGGTTTTACCACACCGTCTTCTCAGCTGCCACCTATGAGCGTGTAAAATACATTTTTTTCTTTTCATATTTTATCAATTTTTCGATCCCTTAATGGTAAAGCAGAAATCTGACTAAAAATATTATGGAATGGTAAAATATCGTACTATAAGCACATTTTTATCGAAACATTTGGGGTAGTTTTAAAAAAAATGTATGTGAGCAATGTAGTTCTCTACACATTGCTGCCTCTCTTTCTGTTTTATATGGTTCATTTACAAAACAATTTCAGGATTTCCTTTTAGAAAAAAAATGGCGCACCTGGGCTGTACTTGGAACCTTGCACAAGGCCTACGTTCGCCGTCATGAGTGCGTGTAGCACGTGCGGGGGGCCTCTCGCAAACACGATTTTTAATTCTAAATACGCACTCTCCCCCCCCCGCCCCCCAAGCGTACCGAAGCCTGCGAGACCCACATTCCCAACCTCGAGGCTCGTCCGAGTGAAAGACTCTCGCCGGGGCCCTAATTATTTCGTGCGCTCCTATTTAAAGTGCGGGCAAAACAACTCCGGCAGAGTGGCACACGCGCTTGGCCAGAAGGGCGGAGGAGGGGGCGGCGGCAACGAAGCGAGGGTGGTGGGGAGGGATAGGACGGAACGGAGAGGGTACGGCAGGCTATGACGGGACGGAGTAGGGAGGCGAGTGGGGGAGAGTCAGGGTGCATGAGGTTGCCAGGGTGGCTGGTGGGTTGGGGCTGGACGCAATGTGGCGGGAAGTGAGTACGAGGTGGGAGAAGAAGTGGAGACGGGCGGCGAGAGGGCGCGGAGGGAAAAGCATGGCGGGAGGGGATGAAGCAAGGCTGGGATTGCAGGCAGGGGCAAGGGTAAATGGCTGGGCAGGAATTAGGAACGAGGTGGTTGGAGTTAGTCGGGGAGGGGCTGGGTGGCCCGAAAAGACTGCACGACGAACAGGGACGGGACTGACGAGTTGGGGTGGGGCGCAGTGGCGGGCGGGCTGGGGAGTCAGAAGGGGGCGGAGGCGCGGGCGGTCAGGATAGCCGCAGCTCCCCAGAGCGCCAGGTTTTTTAAAAACTTGTTCCGGCCGCCGAGAATTTAATTTTCCCTCTGACCGAGCCCCGCGCGCTGACCTCCGGAGGGGCGGTGGGAGAGAGGGTTCCCGCGGGACGAGTGCGTTCTAGAGGAACAGGGAGGTATGGAGGATCTACTACGCACTAGTGTGCCAACGCGCCAATCCGCCCTTCAGTGGCGTTGTAGATCCTTTGTTCGGGTATAGAGGAGCGCTCGTGTTTAGTGCCAGGCGTTATTGAGCTAGCAACTGGATGGGCACCACTTTGGTTTGGTGGAACTTTGAAAAGGCATCCATTTTAAGAGATGTCATGAAGTTGCATTCAGGGCAGAAACGCATTTCATCGCATATCGAATAAAGGATTCTATTCATGTATCTAGTTTTCCTTCGTTATGGCTTCCCATTATATTTCATGTTGCCATTCATGACTGGTTCTGTTATGCCTAAAAAATAATGCGTCATTGACAATAATACAGTTGCTTCTGATTTACAAGAATTAGCATTACAAGATTTACCAAGAAACAACATTACGGTTGGTAATATATAACATATTTTAAAAGAATAGAGGTTGTTGATAAAGAACGCATTAACTAAATCAAAATACTATTACTTACAGTACTTATAATATCAAATCGTTAGTTCGAGCTGACACATACTTAGGTATTTAACCAAATTAGGTTACCATGCACCAATCTTTCACATGATTTGCAATTACTTGTAGCACTAATAAACAAGAGTTTTGTCTTGTACTTATTGTAATTAACATTCTTGATGCAAATATTAGTAACTATCTGACATACTTCGTTCGTTACCCCAAAGAAATTGTTAAATTTTTACCAAAACGCAACGTAACACACTCACACACGACACACACACACACCACACACATACACAAACCATTATGACGACGACCAGCAGATACTATACATACATTACACAAAAAAACTCAAAAACTTGGACTGGACCCGTAAAATGGGCACGCATTCATACCCGGCATCCATCCTTTATTTTTTCGCCCACGCCAGAGCTTCAATGGAACATTCAACGCGGTCCATAAGAGCGAGAGCAACAGGCAAGCGGCGACAGAAGACGAAAAAAAGTTTACGATTACACGATGTCTCAGCGGAAAAACGAGAGAGAGGGCAGAGAGAGAGATGAAAGAGAGCAGAGACGAGAGTGACTAAAGAAGAGAGTGAAAGAGAAGGGTGAGAGAGGAAAAGAGCGGGTGACGAAGTGGGGTCGGTGACGAGAGAGGGGAGGGGGGGAGGGAGAGGGGAGGGGAGGGAGGAAGGGTGGGAGAGAGAGAGGGAGGAAGAGTGCGCGTTACATTTCTTTACTCGCCATTCCCGCCTAATTTTTGTTTCTTGTTTCCCAGGAGGCAAAAATCCCCCGACAAAATTTTAATTAACATGAATGTCTTTCGCGAGGCGGCTCCATACACCTGGCGAGGGCGGCTGCGCCTCGACGCCGGCAGCAGACGGTTGGGAGGAACCCCGAGGAACAGAGAGAGAGGGGGGGAAGGGACGAAGGGAGAAGGTGGCAGAACGGGATAGAGAGAGGGAATTTAATTTAAAGATAACGCTGGGCCTCCGAGGCGCGAGAAGGCTGGTGGGTGAGCGAGTGGGCGGGGCGACGAGTGACTCCGTCGAGGCGCGAGTGGTGGTGACGGCGGCGAAAGCTGTGATGGTGATGGCGAAGGTGATGGGTTGTGTGGTAGCAATTCGAGATTTTTCTGGAAAAATGCCGGGAAGATGTTGGACGAGTGGCGTTGCCACGAGATGATTGAGAAAGGAAGTGAAATTTAATCGAGAGAAAGAGTCGTAGATCCGCATAGATTGTGATAATGATATTGATAGTTCAATTGTTCAAGGTGTATTAATGTGTGGAACTAGCAATGACGTCGACTCTGGTGTTTGCGGCGGTAAAAGTAAAGAAACATGGAATGTTAAAAGAAAAAAGCGAGACAAATGTAATTCGAAAGCGATATTCCAAATTGTGCACAATGAGCTGGAATTCTTGCAACATTTTACAACACTAATTCCTCTGGTTTCTCTATAAGGCTAGGATCCACGGTTATGCACACCATAGCCGAGTGTCACTAAACTACTTTCAAGCAGCATAGAAAGTGCCCAGTACAAAGCGTATGTCGGTGAAGTGCAGTGTATTTAAAAAGTGTATTTTTTAGTTAAAATACCTGTGCAGGAGTCATAAAATGTAGAATTAATGCTGTTATTGTTATTATTGTCTTCATTGTTATCATATTATTACCATTATTGTTATTATCTTAAAATGTTTTAAAATTACATTGTATCAATATTGCTAACTGTAATATGTTAATTGTAGTGTGCTGCCACCAGGTTGTATAAACCTACCTGCAGAAATAATAAATCCATCTATCTATCTATCTATCTATCTATCTATCCATCTATCTATCCATCTATCCATCCATCTATCCATCCATCTATCCATCCATCTATCCATCCATCTATCCATCCATCTATCTCTACGGACGACCTGCAGCGGCTCAGGCCCGGGGACGAGGCGCGGGCCCAGGTGGATGACGACGGCAGCGAGCGCTAGCGAATCCGAGCGACGGCGCCCGTAGCAAGGACCGCGCGCAGGTTACGCTCCCGACGCGTCGATGTCCTGTCCGGCGACACTGCTCGGGCGGGCGATTCGGGCTCCGGGAGGCAACGTTCGCGCGATCGTCCCACGATACCCGCTCCGCCCCAAAAATTGGCTGCGTGCTCGGCGCTGCATGAACAACAGGCCACCGCAGGCGAGAAGAGCGCGAACGCGTTCCACGCGCTGCGAACTTCGCAGGCGGACGATGGCGGAGAGGACGTCCTCATCGAATCTCACCTAAAACTTTGCTCACTATTTTCCCCGCAAACCAAAATTTGATGCGGAGAAGGTTTACCTACAAAGGGATTCAATCTACAAGTTTACTTAATAGGAAAAGAAAACATCTTCAAAGGACATAATAAAGATGCCGTTTCCGACGGCCGAGATCGTTAAGGCAGTATTGCCGTAGCGATCTCAGACCAAAGGACGAGAGGTTTGAGTCCCACCTTGGGCATGGGTGTATTTGTGTTCTTCTTTCACTCCCCCTCTTTCATCATCATATCATGTCATCTTGACAGTTACCATATCGTTAAATGCAATAGTGGTCGCTAATAACCTAGATGTCGATGCAACATAAAATAACAACAACAACAAAGACAAATAAGTTATATTCAACTAC
>BOPP01000042.1:1304461-1319699 GCA_017312745.1 Gryllus bimaculatus
CCACACATTCTCTCATCAACAAAAAATTCATGTCGTGTTTTTATAAAAGTTACCCCAATATAAGAAAAAAACTTGCCACGAAGGCGTAATTACAATTATTCCGACCAGCGTTATCCAGTAAGAAAGTTTGCGACCTCTTCCTGTTCCTGCGATGTCATCCCGTCGGCGGAGTACAACGTCCGTAAAAACCACGCTTCGCGACTGTCGTACAGCGGCGGCGCAGGGCAAGCAGCACGCTCTGGCGGCGAGCGGGAGGGAGCCCAAAATTAAATTATTCTCGTCCGTCACTTAACTCTGTCAGCGCTGCGGAGGGGGGACGGCCGTGCAGGCAGGCAGGCAGCCACCGCGACGCCTCCACCCCCTCCCCTCCCCCACCCTTCGCGGCGGTGGCTGCCACTTTTCGACCTGGGGGAGAATCCGCACGGCGACTTTCGACGGCCGCGGCGTCTGCATGCGATGCGCCCGTGCGGGCAAGAGGGGCTCTTATAACACGTGCGCAGGAACGCTTGGTGCCTCGAACTGAGAAATCGAAGCGGAAAGAGATTACAAGCCATGTCGGGTTTGTGGAACAAAAACACAATTAGAATCGGTCAGTAGTGAAAGATCAATTTTGGAAACAATCAGGACATGTTTGGTACGGATTCATTTTACGATTAATCAACGGTACATTTTAAAGAATTCCAAGTAAGTAATATCCTCCTTATGACTTGAATTTGGGAGGGAATTCAAAAGTTCTCCGCATCCTGTCTTTTGCCTTTTTTCTGACCTACCCATATGAGAATTCTGCTAAATATTATATCAGCCGGAGTAATCGGCAACCTGGAATATTTCATATTTTTCTCAGATTTGACTTTTTGACATGCCCACTGAATATTCATGGACCATACAGAAATCCCGTATGTCAAAAAAAATTCCACTAGTTCTTCACCAAGGACAAAAAATATTAGACGTGTCCATGGACGAATAATTTATGTTTTGCGTTGAATTCATAAAACTACTAGTGTTCCGGGATTGGCTTTCAAAAACGCTGAATGCTTACATCTATACAACTGCACTCGATGACGATTTTCAGGCCTTCTTTTTTTTTCTCCCACGTAATTAACCGCTGCCATGAAAAATTCGTTGATTTCACATTATTCGCTTGTTCTATTTCCACCAACATTGCAGGGAGCGGGGTGTAGCAGGAGCCTCGACTGATGAGCGTTTCTGCCAGGCGCGGCGGACAAATCCCAGCCCTCGTCCTCCCTCGCCCTACCGCGCGCGCAGGCCAAGAGCGTCTTTGGGCGCGCCTCGGGTGCCTGCCGCTGTGGTGGCACGCCCCTCACCCACGCCCCCCACGGAACACGTGGTCGCTCCTTATGGCCCGCGGCGACAGCAGAGCGGGACAGCGGCGGGGGGCGATGATTGGAGAGAGGGGGCTGCGGTTGCAGGTGGCGGGCGGGTGAATGTGGGGTGGGGAGGGGTGCAGGGAGCGGTAGGCGGGAAGGCGGAGGGAAAGCAAGGCAGCACTCGTAAAAGAATGTGAACTGCGGAGAAATAGAGCGGAGGGAAAATGCACGTATAGTGGAAGGGAAGGCGAAATGTTGGTTTGGAGTTGTTCGGTAGTAAATTGAGTAGTTTCATTGATAGTGGCGACGCGAACAACAGAGAGTTGCCTAAGAGTGGCGTCTCGAGAGTGGTTGAAAAAGATGAATGTGATAGCCAAAAACAATTCTTGTAGCCCGGTATCATGACAAACAATCGAGATGCTAATTGAAAAAAGCGACGATAACCAATTAACAGCGCCGCGGAGACGACCGGTTGTCCGGAAACAGGCAGCGTAGGAATGCGACGAAGGCAGCGAACGCGCCTACCGGGAGAAACACGTTCACAGGCGTCGCCCGTTTCGTTTCGGCCTGCCCCTTCCACACGACGTTTCCATTAGGGGCGCGCGGTGCGAGAATGCGCGTCTGGTTCTTCCGTACCGAGCGAAGGGCAGGAAACGACCAACTCCCCCTCCCCCCTCCCACACAGGCAGAAGCGGCGGCCGCGCAACGACGCACAAATATTGAATTGAATTGAATTGAATTATGCCTTATTTTACGTGGCGAGACTCAGGCCATATATGCCTTTACTTTCCGTCTGACCACGCAAATTTCGCTACGCTCCTTTCACCAACTAACCGGAGGAAGGAGGTTAGCTGGCGGGAGGAAACAGGCGACTTTTGAATTTAGCTCAGGAGGGCTTCATTTTACGCTTGAGCGATCTTTACATGCAAATAAATCTACGAACATGGGAAGCCGGCTTTACTTCCCCTCCGAAGGAAGGCGTACCGAAGGATTTTTTCGCCTTAAAAATCCACGGCTTCCGATCGGGTTTTGGGAACCCGCCAACTTGGGCGTACAAACCCCAGTCCAGTTACGCTAACGTTACACCTCCAGCCTATTAATTACGCGGAATGGTTTCCTGTTTTAATTGCGAATGATTACTGGTTCTCCTCGCCACTCCCCAGGACCCAACCGAAGCATACGGCGCCATAAACCTACACGAATTCTAATTCGTCGCATCATTTCCAAAACAGTTTTACTAGAAACTTCAGCGCAAATCAACATACCAAACACGCGTAATAACAGCAGAACAACACAATTTGTCTATGGGGATGAAATCTTAGTCGTTGAAAATTTTCATCATGTGAAACGACGTGCGAACAGGTTTGCCCCAAATCGAAATTTTATCGGTGACAACCTGTATATTTAACTAAACAGCGAAATGCAATTAAGAAACTTTACAACGTTGTCTCCGGAAAAGAGCCTTACGCCTCTCGCGTCTACAAACCACTATGCAAATACCCTTCGTATGACTAGCGGGCCGACTTTTACTAGGCAAACACGACGAAAAACGACCGCGGACGCGGTGGCGGCAGGTAGTGTGAAAGAGACAGCGACCGCCGCTCGCTTTAAGGAAGCGCAGCGCGCCGCGCTTCCCAAGAAAAAAAAACGGCCCGCTGGATTTACAATCCTTCGTCTCGGCCTCCGCGCGACTGCGTCTGCGCGCTTCCGTAGTGAGTTAACGCGCGCCGAAGGGCTGCTTTGAAGCCGGCCAAGCTTCCCGCCCACGCCTCTTGCGTGAGAGTGTGTTTGTACGTGTTGGGTGTGTGTCGGGTGGGGGCTTGGGGGTTCGGCTTCGTTTACTGCCTGTTGCGAACGCAAGCGGACGTGTAGCGGAGTTGGTGTAGTGTGGTGGTGGTGGTGGTTGGTGGCCGATTAGTTTTGGTGACGAATAGCGGTGTCAGATTGTGAGGAAAATGCAAGCGGTGGAGGCGATTGTGAAGTATTTTAACGTGGTTTCACGCACCCTGATGCCACGGACCAACCGTTTCCGTTCGGCGTTCAATTATCACCAATTTCCTCGGATTATAATCTCACTCACACTTTCTTCCCATTGTATAAATACCATGACTTATACCCATTGTCATAATATTATATTTTTAGTACATTTAAATGTTGCTTTTAATTATAATCTGGGTTTCGCGTGAGACTATATTTGGCAGTTACTATATTTAAACCAGTCACAATTTAGGTCAGTTGAAAGGTTGAATATTTGGATTAGGTTATTCCAGAAACATGCCTGGGCAGTTGGAAAAATTTGAGGCATTATCACGAAAAAACAAAACGTAGAACAACGGAACAAATATAGACAATGGTTCTTTTAATCTGAGATCCTTTAATCGTCGTCTCCCACTAACCACAATAACCGCGATTCCGACATCAACTCCGGACCAAATTTGATGCAAGCGCGTCCTGGTGCACCTTCCATTGTCAGGCAACTCTCTATTCTCTCAGAACAGGTCAACAGACCAATACCACACCGCAACCGCGGGAGGAAGGAACTACAGGAACCGTGGAACGCGAGGCAGAAACGCGCGCCAATTTAACAAGCTACGCCGAACAACAGGCGCCTAGCCGAGAGGGAGCGCGGAGAGCAGGGGAGCGGCCGGAGCGACCTCCGCAGCGAGTTTCGAACTTCACGACCAACCGCAGGCGGAAGCGGCATTCCTCCCTGCGTTGTCAGCTTGCCACCGCCCACCGCCCCACTGCCCGCCGTCTCCTCAACAGTTGCTCACGCCGCATGCTGGTTGTTTCCTCCAGCGTTCGCAAGAGCTGCCGTTTCTTCCTTCTACCAACGGATTGCCATCGCCACCTTTAGCGCTTCCGTCGCCTCAATATACGGGTACACCCAACTCGCGTAAGCATGAATTACAAAAGGAATGAAACAATCGATGTTTCGCTGTTATAAAAAATTTCATTTTTATCATATTATTACACACACACACATATTACTATGTTTCTTTGCCAGTACCCAAATTTTGTTTGTTGATGAATTTTCTTAGATTCTTCGTCCACCAAGCCAGGCCTGGCATTTAGTTGAGTGATATTGTTTGAGAAGGTTGATGAGCAATGATGGAAAGAAGAGGCAAAGAAATAGAAAAAGAACCCCGGAATTCTTTCGCGTTTTGCCCAACCCCCAATTAATTTCAAGCGTCGACAACGAATTTAACCCGCGTACATACACGTGAGCGTGCAGCGGTGAGATCAAATCACGCGATCGTCCACAACTATTCAAATCGGTGGTTCGCCATCTCTCTTTTAAGCCTCCCTCGAAATTCAGCCACAACCCCTTTTTTACTGCATTACCTACCATCCGAACTCATCCCCTTGATAATAATTGGCATTGCACAGGTTGTCGTTATCACCCTCCCACGTTACACAAAAAACTGGCACGCACATTCAAGTAAAATATCGAAAATTATCCTAGAGAGAATTTACCATGGCATTTTGAAACATGTGACAACAAATGAAAATGCGCATTAAACAAACATCGTTTATTCAAAACTGTAGCTGTTCACTCCGACGTCCTGGCAACGTTTTAAACATTCACTAAATGACACCTTTTCGGCCCCTTCATTCCTCTCTGAATAGACACACCGCTATTTTCCGACACCTTTCCGTTGTTTATGCCCAACCATTCCAGCATCACAAACCCCCATTTCCTTCTCGACCTCCAGGGCCCGCACCTTCACCATTGCCGCCTTCACAACGTACGGTCCGCGCGAAACCCATAGTTAGATGATAAGTCTCGTCGACCCGGGAACGGTCGTGTGCAACATGAGAAGAATAATTCGTATTATCCTCGCGCCTCTTGTCCTTAGGAATCGCCTCTCGCGAGGCAGCGACGACGGACAAACAGTCGAGGTCACGTGTCCCAACCCCAGCATTTCGTGTATTTGGTGCGACGCATCCCAGACTCACAATGAGGAAACAACGGCGGCCTACGCCCGCGAGGGACCTTGGTGCCAATTGTTGCTGGCTGGGACCAGAGGCAGGAAACGGGCCTGGAATTTCTGGAACTACTACTGGGGTTTGGCTCTGACCTTAGCCCAGGGAGAACAGGGCGCCCAGTCATCATCTCACACCGCTAACTTAATTAGGACTGTGTAAGTCAAATTTGCGAAATCATTATAATTTTCATATTTACTAGACAGAAATGTCAATACGGATTACGAACGGACCAATTTTACAAAATACATAAGCCACAAAAATCACGGAAAGTTACATATCGCATAATTATTTCTAAGTAAGTGAATTTCAAACTTTCCATATAATGGGATCCACACGTTTTCCAGAAAAAGACTATTAATAAATTAAAGCCACCAAAAGGATCAAGATGCATTTCTTCTAACACGGAAATGCCAAATTGGTTTTGTAGTTGATTCTAAGTTGAAAAAGATGCATTTTAAGTTACTGAAAAAATCCGAGAAACTTTGCCTAGCGTCACATCCGTTCCGCGTTAGATTACCACGTGGCCTACGAAAACACCACAAGCAACCAGCAGCCTTCACTATTGGAACCAAAGGAAAAAAGGCAAAAAAAATCATTCAATTCAGGCACTAGGCAAAACAGCAATCACTGTATCCGACAAACGAAAACAAATTTCACAGCACAAAAGGCCAACCGGAAAGTAGTTAGAACAACTTTGAAATACCCGCGCGGTCCGTTCCGAATTTGCAACTCCCCCTGCAACCAATTTGCTGTCTTTGTGGCGTCCCGGCCGTTCTTGCCGCCGGCTGCGACGCGAGGGTCGTCGAACCTCGGCTTTCTTTTGTGCTCATGAATAATTCCGGGCTGCACGCTGGGCGAACCGCCAGCCCCCCCCGAGCGCGCGAGAGGGGTTGTATAGTTCGCAGTCCGCCGCCCGCCCACTCTCCGAGCTTCACCTGGGTTCTTGCAAGGCGCTGCGAGCAAAGTGAATGGGCTTACGCCTCGGTGTTAAGTTATTCACAGGAGTTCGAGACGCGAGCAGGGATAAACACGCTTCTTGGTCGCCGTCCGTCTCGGTGGCTCTCTGGCGAGGATTTTTGCGGTCTTAGAGGCGAAAAGCTTCACGGTTGTGCCTTAAACAAACCTTTAGCCTCCAGTTACAGGCACGCCACAAGGAGGATTGGCACATTGGAATTCAATCGACGTTTATATAATAGCATTAATTAATAAAACAACTTCACAACATCGTGTGTAAAGAAGAGAACGTTTCCCTTTGTGCAACGATGTTTTAGAGGCGACATTCTTTTTTAAATTTTGAGTATGTAATAAAACAAAGAAGAGAATTAGAGTGAAATTTGCAAGTAATAAAATGTAAGTGTTATAATACTAGAACACATCGGATGAACAAACTACATTATTAGTTATTATTATTACTCCCACTGCCACAAATAAACTGCTAAAAACCCTTACAGTTTCAGGCCCGGAAAATCCAGATCAAGCGCAATTAACCTTCTAATCACTCCAACGCGGAAAAAAATCTGGCCTGTCGCCAATCTAACGACTCTGTCAGCCATATAAAAACAACCCACAACGCGTTCTATTAAACAGCGAGCGAAGTCTTTCCACAGCACAGCCTCCCGTCAGCGACCCGAACCGGGGCGCCGCGCGACCGCGGCGCCTTAAATCTCCGCTTTAATACGTCCGCAGCCGCGGCGCGCCTCCCGGGCGTGTCGCAACCTAAACCGCCCCGCGCGGCGGCGGCCGATATGAAAATTAAAATGAATCGATGAATTCCGAGCCCTACACATGCCGCCATAAATCCAAGCCCGAGCGCGACGCCACCGCCTTCGCGAGCGCCCGTCTGCGCGCTTGACGCTCGGCAAACGCCCCGCACAGGCGCCCGGCGACCGCGCAGTGAGTGTCAGGATTATTACGCAGCTATAGGGTTCCCTCGACTCTTAAAAAGTCACCTTTCAAAAAATTGTGCAAGTGAAGACTCACCTGCAGTTATGAACGTATAAACTTATTTGTGGTTTTTACTATTAATCTTTTTTCTTCTTCGAATTGATCAACCAAAACCGCGGTTTCAAAACCAACTTAAAAATTAAGGTGAACGGCAACAGAATGGGCCACAAACTTTCTCGTACAAGTTAGTGTCCTTATTCTTGAGTCAAGCGTTTGAGGTTTACACACCGCTCTTCTCAGCTGCCAACCTATTCGAGCGCCTATAAATTCAATTTTTTTCTTTTACATATTTTTATCAATATTTTCGACTCCTTAATTGGTAAAGCAGAAAAGTCTGACTACAAAATATTTATATGGAAGTGTTAAAATATCGCTACTATAAGCCACATTTTTATCTGAAACAATCATTTGGGGTAGGTTTTCAAAAAAAATGTATCGTGAGCAATAGTGTTTCTCAACACAGTTGCGCCTTCTCTTTCTGTTTTATATGGTCTCATTTACAAAAAACAATTTCTAGGGATTTCCTATTTAGAAAAAAAGGAGGCGCACCTGGGCTGTACTTGGCAACCTTGCACAAGGCCTAACGTTCGCCGTTCATGGAGTGCGTGCTAGCACGTGCGGAGGCCTCTCGCAAACACGATTTTAATTTCAAATACGCACTCTCCCCCCCCGCCCCAAGCGTAACCGAAGCTGCGAAGGGACCCACATTCCCAACCTCGAGGGGCTGGTCGAGGTTGAAAGACTCTCGCCGGGGGCCCCTAATTTTTTCGTGCTCGCTCCTATTTAAAGTGCGGGCAAAACAACTCCGCAGAGTGGCACACCGCGCTTTGGCCCAGAAGGCGGGGAGGGGGCGATGAGCAACGAGACGAGGGGTGGGGGAGGGAATAGGACGAACGAGAGAGGTACGGCCAGACTAAATGACGGAGACGGAGTAGGGAGGCGAGGGGGAGAGTCAGGGCCTTAAGCATGAGGCTGCCAGGGTTGGCTGGTGGGTTGTCGGGCTGGCGACGCAATGTTGGCGGGAAGTGCAGTACGTAGGTCGGAGAAAAGGTGGAGACGTGGCGGCGATGAGGGCGCGGAGGGAAAAGCATGGCGCGGAGGGGATCGAAAGCATAGCTGGTGATTGCAGGCAGGGGCAAGGGTAGAATGGACTGGGCAGATTAGGAACGGAGGGTGGTGGAGGTTGGGGGAGGGGCTGTGGACACCGAGAAAGACTGCACGACGAACATGGGAACGGGGACTGACGAGTGTGGGCTGGGGCGAGGATTGGCAGGGGGGCTGGGAGTTAGAAGGGGCGGAGGCGCGGAGCGGTCTCAGGTATACGCCGCAGCTCCCAAAAGACCCGCCAGGATTTTTTAAAACTTGTTCGGCCGCCGAGAATTTTTAATTTTCCCTCTGACGGAGCCCCAGCGCGCTTGACCTCCGGAGGGGCGGTGGGAGAGAGGGTTTTCCCGCGGGACGAGGTTGCGTTCTAGAGGAAAGGGAGGGTTATGGAGGACTTCTACTACGCACTATGTGCAACGCGCAATCCGCCCTTTCAGGGCGTTGTAGCATCTTTGTCGGGTAGAGTGACGCTCGTGTTTAGTGCAGCGTTATTGAGAAGCACTGCCAGACTCCCACTTTGGTTTGGTGGAACTTTGAAAAGGCATCATTTTAAGAGATGTCAAGAAAGTGCATTCAGGGGCCAGAAAACCTTCATCGCATATGTCGGAATTAAGGATTCATATCAGTATCTAGTTTTTCCCTTGTTATGGCTCCCAAATTATGTCAATTCTACTGGTTCTGTTATGCCTAAAATTGTCATTGACAATAAATTGTTCTGCGTTGATAAGATTTACCAAGAAACAACATTACGTGGTAAATACATATTTGAAAGTAATTACGGAGGTGCTGATTAAAGAAGATTAACTAACATCAACATCTTATTACTTCACGTACATTATTAATATCAAAGTTAGTTCGAGTTGAACACATACTTACGGATTTATACCAAATTAGGTCAGGCACACAATTTTTCACATAGATTTGCAATTATTGTAGGCACGTAAAAAACAACGTAGTTTTCGTCTTGTACTTATTAATTAAATTACTGATGCAAATATTAGTAACACTGACATACGTCGTTCGTACCCCCAAAGAAGTTGTTAAATTTTTTACCAAACGGCACTACACACCACACACTACCCACACACAACACACACACCCAAACCATTATGACGACGACCAGCAGATACTTACATATCATTAACACAAAAAACTCAACAAACTCGCGACTGGACCCGTAAATGGCACGCGATTCATACCCGGATCCATCCTTTTATTTTTCGCCACGCCAGAGCTCAATTGGGAACATCAACGCGGCCCATAAGAGCGAGAGCAACAGCAGCGGCCGACAGAAGACGAAAAAAAGTTTACGTATACACGATGTCTCAGCGGAAAAAACGGGAGAGGGCAGAGAGAGAGAGAAGAGAGCAGAGGAGAGAGTGACTAAAAGAGAGAGATGCAAGAGAAGGGTGAGAGAGGAAAAGAGGGGCTGACGAATCGTGGGTGTGGTGACGGCGAGGGGAGGGGGGGAGGAGAGGGGGATGGGAGAGGAAGTGGTGAGGAAGAGAAGAGAGGGGAGATGTGCGGTTACATTTCTTTACTGCCATTCCCGTCCAATTTTATGTTTTTCTTGTTTTCCCAGGAGGCAAAAAATCCTCCGGGGACAAGAATTTTAATTAAACTATGAATGCTTTCGCGAGGCGGCTCCATACACCTTGGCGAGGCGGCTGCGCCTCGACGCCGCACGCAGGGCAGACCGGTTGGAGGAACCCCCGAGGAACAGAGGAGAGAGGGGAAGAGGGACGGAAGGAAAGGTGGCAGCAACGGGATAGAGGAGAGGGAAATTTAATTTCAAAAGATAACGCTGGGACCTTCCGAGGCGCGAGAAGGCTGGTGGGTGAGCTGAGTGGGCGGGCGACGAGTGACTCCGTCGAGGCCGCGCAGTGGTGGTACGGCGGCGAAAGTGTTGATGGTGATGGAAGGTGATGGGTTGTGTGGTAAGCAATTCGAGATTTTTCTGAAAAATGCTGGAGAAGATGTGTGGACGAGTGGGCGTTGCCCACGAGATGATTGAGAAAGCGAAGTGAAAATTTAATCGAGAGAAAAGGAGTCGGCTAAGATCCGCATAGATTGTGAATAATGAGTATTGATAGTTCAATTGGTTCAAGGTGTACTTAATGTGTGTGGAACTAGCAATACGTCGACCTCTGGTGTTATTGCGGCCGGTAAAAGAAAGAAATGGAATGTTAAAGAAAAGAAGCGCAGGACAATGTAAATTCGAAAAGCGATATTCCAAATTGGTGCTAATGAGCTGCAATTCTAATAAACAACATATTTACAAAACACTAATTCCTCTGCGTTTCTTCTATTAAGGCTAGGGAATCCCACAGTTTATGCACACCATAGCCGAGTGTCCACTAAAAACTCGACTTTTCAAAGCATCAAGAACAGTGCCCAGTACAAAAGCGTCATTCGGTGAAGTGCAGTGTATTTAAAAAGTGTATTTTGTTAGGTAATAATAATCTTGGCAGGAGTCATAAAATGTAGAATTTAAATTGGTTATTGTTATTATTGTCTTCCATTGTTATCATATTATTACCATTATGTTATTATTCTTAAAATGATTTTTAAAAATTACAATTGTATCAATATTGCCAACTGTAATATGTTAATTGTAGTGTCTGCCACCAGGTTGTATAAACCTACCTGCAGGAAATAATAAATCCATCTAATCGATCCATCTATTTCATCCCATCTATCTCTCATCCATCATTCTATTCTACGGAACGAACCTGCAGGGCGGCTCAGGCCCGGGCGGACCGAGGCGCGGGCCCAGGTGGAATGACGACGGCAGCGAGCGCTAGCAAATCCGAGCGACGGCGCCCGTTAGCAAGGCCGCGCGCAGTTACGCTCCGACGACGTTCGATGGTCCTTCTCCGGCGGACCACGCATCTCGGCGGAGCGCATTACGGGCTCCGGAGCGACGTTCGCGCGACTTCGCTTCCCACGATACCCGTTCGCTCCGAAAATTGGCTGTCGTGCATCGGCGCTGCATGAAACAACAGGGCCCACCGCAGCGATGAAGAGCGCGAAACGCGTTCCACGCTTGCGAACTTTCGGCAGGCGGACGTGATGGCGGAGGGACGTCCTCATCGAATCTCACCTAAAACTTTTGCTACTACTTTTCCCGCAAACCAAAATTGATGCGGAGGAAGGTTTACCCTAACAAGGGATTCCAATCTACAAGGTTTAACTTAATAGCGAAAAGAAAAAATTCTTCAAGGACATTAATAAAGATGCGCGTTTCCGACGCGAGATCGTTAAGGCAGTATTGCCGTAGCGATCTCAGACAAAAGGACGCAGAGGTTTGAGTCCCACCTGGGCATGGGTGTATTTGTGTTCTTCTTTCAACCCCCCCCTTCTCACCTTTCATCATCATATCATGTCAGTGTCTCTTGACAGTTACCATATCGTTAACATATGCAATATGGTCGCTATACCTGAAAGATGCTCATGCAAACACTAAAATAACAACAAACCAACCAAAACAACAACAACAAGACAAAATAAAGTAATATATTCCAACTACACTTGCAAAGGTTTATTTCCACTACACCCTGCAAATTTATTTTTCGCACTTAGGTTTGCTTCGACTTGCATTCTTCTCGGCACATCTCACGTAAAAAATCGCCTTCCATTTCCACAGTTCGGGCGTCCATCTCTCTCCGGCACTTGTTCGCGGTTGTGCCGCTCCAAGGCCTCTCTGGGCTCCACCTCCCGCCTCACCCTTACGCGGCCGCGAGCCGCTGATTCGAAAAATTACGACGGTTTATAAACGCAGTGCCTGCGCGGCGATAAGTTTGTGTTGGCCGGCGACCTTCGCCGTGCGGCTGTGGGGCACCCGTGTACGCCCCGCCTCCCTCCACCCCCCCACCCTCCCCCCCTTCACCTTGCCCGCGGGCAACCGCAAAATTGGAGTGTGAAGCAGCGGCGGCAGAGGCGGAGTGGGAGGCGGCGGTTGCGTTGGAGGCCAAGGGGGAAAAAATCTGAGGACTGCGGAGTGTGAGGAGAACGCGAACTAAAGAGACTGTGATACCGACAAAGACTGGAATATACACGCATACATTGAGACTTGGTAAGGCCAGGACGTTCGAAATGGTTCGAGAAGCAGTTGATTTATATAAAAAAATGAAGAGAATCTGCAATATACGGGAAGATCGGGAGGACTAAGGATGGAAGGTAACGTTGGGAATCAATGAAGATAGTAGAACAAGGTTTATCTAAGTGACGAGATTTAGATGGAAGGATTTTTTGAAGTTTGTAGAAACGAACAGCTTATGATTGTATCGGGGAGGATTCAGCGAGCTGCCTGGATAGCATCTCTCTCTCAGCTATTAATTTACATTAAAGAAATGTTCCCCAAATGGCCAATCGGGGCCCAACACACAAACTACATTTTGTTATTAGTCAGCAATTTGCCGCCCTAATCTCTGACGATTCCCTCGTGCTCGCCCTCAGGAAGATTTTTTTCATCTCCAACCTGCCAACGCCGCCGCGCGTAATGAAAAGCAGGTAGGCTCTACAGAGGCACGAGGCAAAGCCAAGGCAGAAGGTTGGCGGGGGCGGGGGTCGAGGCGTTGGCGAAGGCGGCTGCCTTCGCCTCCGACGGGCCCCGCCCCCGCCGCCTGCGGCGCCTGCGTGCTCGAAATCAAAATTCCGCCCGCCTAATTACTGGTTCCCGATTTTCTTTTCCTCTCTCATTTTTTTCTCTGCGCGCTCGGTGACGAGCGTGTGAGTAGACGAACACGAGCGCGGGTGGGTGAGCGGGCAAAGCAGGCGTACCTCAAGGACGCGTTGGGAGCAAGAAGATAAAAACGTGGAGGAGGGTGATGTTGCTTAATGTCACGTGTCACACTTTGCAGGTCTCGGGTTTCGCTTACAGCATTGAACTATCCGAATCATTCATCTCATTATCATCCAACATCTTGACAATCTACTATCGTCCATACAGCGGCAGGCAACGGAAAATCATCACGGCGGTGAACTGCTAGGGACAAGTTAGAGGAGGCAAAATAGCGTTTGTACGGCATTCGTAATGTAGATGACATCTTTTTGAATACGTTCACATGCCAATAAATAACTTGTGATTCATAGTTTGAAGACAATGTGCATTCGCATGCGAGTGAAATGAAACTCTAATTACCCGCTGAAAATGTTCATTGAAAAGCTTGGAGGGCGTTTTTTTCTTTCTTTTTTCACTAAATCAGAGCTGAAAATATAGTTCTATGCACATCGGTGTTCGAGATCCTTCGTAGTCCAATGACGTTCAAGTAAATAAATAAATAAATTTAAAAAAATCAGAGAACTCTAGAAACGTGGTTTTCCCATCACAGTACAATCTAGTACATACATTCGTCATGAATACATTCTTCAATTGCGCATATCAGACCAGTCATGCACGTTCGTAACCTTGCTGGTGTATTTGCGTCAAACTCAATAGACGACGATCTCTGCACTAAAGTCGACTTCCCACTCGTTATCACAACGAATAAATAAGCATACTATGGATGTTCCCAAAAAAGTTAAAAACAACGATCGGGTAAATGCCAGGGCTACAATAATCAATTAACTCGCTGATCTGTGGGTTATGCATACGACACCTAATTGCAAAAATACTATTACTCAGTTTTTAATTGGAAGCTCAAATGGACAAAACCACCAGACTAAATCGATTTATTTTCATACGAGGATAAAATCAAATAATTCATATTGGTCATATCAAACATTACAGCTAATTTTACATGATGCATTCTAAAATCAAATCACACTCGGTTGAGAGTTATGACGTGGAAATTTCAAATGATCATGAAGAGGACGATAAAAATGAAACGTTACCAAAAAATCTCTGTATTTTTACTCACGAATGAAAATCTTATGTTTAAGAAGTATTACTAAAGCGCACGTATTTTAACTGTGTAATTATATTAATTTAATTAGTAAGACAAGCCCCCTTTCTAACGCCTTAAGAAGCAAAGAAACTGTACACTGATACCAAAATAACTTCTCGCCTTCACAGAGTTACTATCGAGGAGACAGATATAAAAAAATATACTTCATCACACACAATTCTCGGAAGGGTCCAATAGTAAATCACCGTTGTCGCACAGCCAGCAAGCAAACATGGACGTATACTGTTTGGAAATAACGGTTGAAAATGCAGATACGTGAATATGTGGACAACCCACACGGGCACAGTAAATGTATTCGCGGGACCAAGAGATGCGGATTCTAATTCCGAGTAGAGTAGAGGATATTGCCATGAGGAGGTGCCAAAGGGAAATAACAATACCAACAAAACTTACTACATATCTCTCTTTTACCAGATCCAAATGCCACATATTCACACTGAAGGCGTCATTCGACTGATAAATATTTGTGCACTAGTAAATCTATTTTATGAGATTACTAAGCATTTGTCTGGTGATAAAAACAAAAATCACGTAACATTGAAAAGTTTTTTTACACTTATTAGAATAATTTATTATTAATTACTTCACACTAACGTCAAATGCCAAATTTCTGGTACTCTGAGATAGGTTTACCTCATAATGGATATGCAATGTTGCTATTGAAGGACTAGCAATTTGTACATTATTACGTCACTTACTTTAGTAAAAGAATTGAAGAAAGAATAGTCTCATTATATATATCAGGAAATCCATTTTTAGCTCGAAAATGAAAACCTTTGGCAGAAATCTGTAACCTATGCATTATGACGTGAGCACGTCTTGTTCATCTGAGAAAAACATCAAATACCTCACCACTCCCTTCCACCACTTTGTTATCGTAAATGCATTGTTAGTCCCTTCTCTCGAAAATTCTTTTTGATCCCACTTCTCGCATTCAGCGCCCCAATCATTTCCTTACTGGCC
>BOPP01000042.1:1335563-1367595 GCA_017312745.1 Gryllus bimaculatus
AAAAAGAGAGAGAGATGAAGTCAGCCAAGAGAGGGCGGTGGGTTGGTGGATGGAGGGCAAGGTGGGAAGGCCGGAGGTGGGCGTGTACGAAGGACGCAGTAGGTAAACCAACCAGGGAAAAGAACGCAATGGGGCCCCACCACGGGCCTTTTTTAGAGGCGTCCCCGGGTTTGGAAAAAAGGGGGCCGGGGGGGGTTGGGGCCGGGAAAAGAAAAGGGATTCTTGCTGAGTGAGCGGGAAAAAAGGGCGGAAGGGATTGGCCGGGGGGAAGGATTGCAAGCGGGGGGGGGCGGAGGGGGCCGGCCCCCTTTGCCCCTCGCCCCTCTGGCTTTGCCTCTGGTCCGCCCACTCTGCCGGCCCGGCCCGGCCCGCCGGCTCCCCGAAACCCTCCCTCGGGGCGGGCGGGCGCCCAGTATAAGGGCGCGGGGGCGGAAGCGGCCCCGAAAAGCCGGGCGGCGCGGCCCCGGGCGCGGCAAACACTCAAAGCGGAGGCCCGGCCCTTGTAGTGACCCGGGCGCTAAGAATTTAAAGGCCCGAATTAAGAATATTTAAAAATGCGCGCGTCCCGGCCCCCGTTGGGGCTTCTGCGGCCGGGCGGCGTGCGCCTCGGCTTACTGCTGCCGGCCGGGCGGTCCGGAAAGCCCCGCTCGCCCGCCCCCCCGCCCGGGGCCGGGAAAGGCCCGGAGGATAACGGCCCGAAAGACTGGCGCGGAGGCCATTCGGGCGAGAAAGGCTAGCGCGGGCCGCCGCGATCCGCCGCTGCGAGATGGCTTGCGGGGACGAGGTTGCGAGGGCGGTGGAAGTAAATAGGGCAATGACGGGCCTAAGGGGCGCTAGGGTAGGGCAAGGAAGAGAGGACCAAGCAATGTGGAGTTGGGAAGGAATGACTCGGTACGCTGGAATAGCAAAAGCGAGGTTGAAGGATATTAAGTTCCCCACGAGACGACACGATCGGAGAGTACAGAGTGAGAATAACAATAATAAACGGGGAGAACGTTGGGAAATGGAAAATAGGCCGCGTATCGGGAACAAGGACGAGGATCATATGCGGTGCGTTCCGGTACGCGCGGATATGGAATGTCACCGTACCTGCACGACGTAAACACCCCCCCACACACACACACACAGCATAGTGCAGAAGAAAATATCAGGATTCTTGTCGGCAACGGAAGTTCCATCGTCGGTTGTGTCAAACGCAATACCAAAGCACGCCCACAGTAGTAGGATGTAGCGCGATTTTCGGTAGAAGCAGGGTTTCTTTCGTTGAAATCAATCGTCACGATTTGGTTACGTCCTGTTTCACTCGGGCGCGCGGCGACAAAACCTCGCATCGGGAGAAACGAAGCATTAAATGTCGATTCATTCTTCCGCCGGACCGATTCAATTGCATTTCGAAACGCAATGTCCCAGGCAAGCCACCTAACTGTCACTCCAAGATACAAAGAGGTTATTCAACTTTTTTTCGCATATTCCATTGCGCAAAAGAGCTAAACATATACGAATACAAGTTCACGATGATCCACACGAAAGAAATCGCAGAATACAAAAAAAGACACTAAACTATATATCTGTAGCACATCACATTAAACCTAAAAATATATTACTAATAATGACAATATTTATTTGCATCTTGTAGAACAGAGATCATGATCATATACATTTTAATTTCTTGGAATTACTAACCATCGATAAACAGTTGTGATAGCTAGTAATACTGGTTTCAAAATTTATTACCTGCATACTTCTACATATGACTTGTTAAGTCTGGCGATTTTTTTTGTTTTGGTGTGGTTTTCGT
Organism: Gryllus bimaculatus; assembly: GCA_017312745.1. Lineage (NCBI taxonomy): Eukaryota > Metazoa > Arthropoda > Insecta > Orthoptera > Gryllidae > Gryllus > Gryllus bimaculatus. The sequence continues at coordinate 1,337,362 of BOPP01000042.1, forward strand.
TTTACAATCGAATATTAACTTCACACTCACTCTACCCAAGGGAGGACACACTTCTTGAATTCCAGAGCTTCGTCATTCAGAATAACAAAATCAAACTTTCACCTCTCCGCCCCCCCCCCTCGGCAAGAAGCCCTGGCGCAGTCGATGGGAAGGTCCGCTTAGTTCCCATCCCGAAGCAGCCCAATGGGGGCGTTTCCCTGCCCCTCCCACCCGGAAGACTCCTCGCCCAAGCGACGCGACGCGACGCGACGCGACGCGGCTTGCAAATCAAAGCCACCCACCGCCGCGCCGGTAACGGGCCATGGGATTCGTTCCGGCCGCCATACGTCCCGCGCGAGAAAGTCCACTCACTCTCCGCGGCCTTCAATTCTGCTCGGTCGCGAGCGCTACCTTTACATACGCCGCGTCACAAAACAGGTGAAGGCGGCGCGCCGCGATCCTGATACTCGATATCTCGTCGACCTGCCCACGTCGGAAAAGGTCAGGGCCGAAAATTATTCCGAAACGGGCGTGAACGGACGTGAGCACGTATCAAATGTGAAAAGGACGGCTGCGAGGATTCGAAGAGACAGATATCATCCACTCGTTTAATCTACGAGACAGAACCATCATCGGAATACTGGATCCGCGAGTTTTGTTTCCACTGATACGGCGTTTTAAATAAAAGGAAATACAAGAAGGCGACTCGAATAAAGGTTAAATTTATGCAACAGGTCTATGCGAATCGACTCCAAAGAAGCAGTTGGCATTGAGTGTTTGAAACAGATCCACCGGCGGAGACTCGTTTCTTGCCAGACGTGATGCTGTGACTCATCGCTATGATAGGCTACCTCCGCCCGGTTGCTCTCGTAACTTCTGTAGCTCAGCAGGGAGCCTCCAACGCTCGCCGAAACCTCTCGGCCTCGAGGTTGGTTTTCCCAGAACCGACCCCATGAATGCCGCTACCTGCTATTCACAACATGCGTGGAGGAGATCGCATTCAAGGATTATCTTTCAAGATCTCTGCATATTCCTTGGCGCAGAATATGCGAGGAATAAAAGTTATCATTGAAGAATATTTAGAGATTAAATTATGAGACGAAACTGAAACAGCATTAATCAGTATTAACATAGAAATACTATATTTACACGTTCATTTTCAGAAAATTGCTAGAATTTATACAATTTTCTTCATAACCTTCTACCACATAAACCTCAATTACTATTGCTGTTTCATGGCAAGTTACCGGGATTACTAGTTTCTCTCTTTTGAGGAACATAAATAAAAGTTTGAAAGGAAGGACAACGTGTATTGAAGCAAAGAGGTTAGAAAGATTTAAAAACCTGGGAGAATATTGAAAACAATGAACCCGGCCAGTGAGAAAGCGCACACGAAAGCACAGACAACTTACCAAATAGCCTCTGTCAGACAAGGTACAAAAGTTTAATTCAAGATTCTATCAATGGCAAGGAATAGTTACAAGCAGAAAAACGAGATTTTTCGCAAATTTAAAATATATTACATGATGCAGTGACAATAGTGACGATTCACGAACGATATACAATAATGAATATGAATGATGGCGGTGGAATGACACAAATGAAACCACAGAGAGAACTAGTGATCACATTCTCCAAACCCAAACTTTTTCGTGGTAGAGCACAACAGCGAAGGAAATGTGGACAGTCTGTAGCCAACCCTGACCACCACCCGAACGCGCTCGGACCATCACTCAAACGCTCTCGTACCACCGCCCGAACGCTCTCGGAACACTGCCTGAACACTCAGACCACCGCCCAAACGCTCTTGGATCACCGCCCAAACGCTCTCGGACCATCACTCAAACGCTCTCGGATCATCGCCCAAACGCTCTCAGACCACCGCTCAAACGCTCTCGTACCATCGCTCAAACGCTCTCGGACCACCGCCCAAACGCTCTCTTCCCACCGACCGAACGCTCTCAGACCGCCGCGCCGCCCGAACGCCCCCTCTTCAAGGAGCGCACACGTTCCGCGCCTGGCGAGCGATCCTCCGCGGCGACGGCCCGTGAAACCGAAACCCGCCCCGCTTTTTATTACCCGCGGGGGCTAATGAGGTTGTAAATTCACACTGTCGCTCGGCGGGCGCGCCGCCACCGCCGCCGCCAGCGTCGTACGCGCCGCGCGATTATTTGTTTTCCAAGTCGACAGCAAATCCGAGGCAGGCTCCACCAGCAATTAATAACAAAAAGAAATCGATACAATATATATCGCATCGCGTCGACGAATCGAACGGGCCCACCCAGCAGGCGGGGCGTCGGACGTATAATTAAAAGTGCCGAGGACTGGTGGAAAATTTGCGATCGACCGGTGATCTCTTTTTAACGGCTGCGCAGGCGCGCGGCGCGTGGGAACGCGGGCGCCAATCTGGGTGGCCCATTCGGCAGGCGCAGCGGCCGACGGCTTCATTTCGTTCGACGACGCTCGCGCAGCGAAGGGAATAAATCTTTACGATTTCTTTCAAGCCGATGTTCCATTAAACACGTTACGTGTGACAGTCATAAAACGTATGTGATATGGAAAACGAACCGAAGTAGTTCCGTTTATCTGAACATTATTAACAACTGAGTACATGATTTTAAAATATTATCACATATCTAAATCAGATAGCATTTTCTGTCTCCTGACAGACTGAACCAAGTAATTGCCCACAAATTGCATTAAATAGGGAAATTTTGGAAAAAAATGTCACTTTTTAACTATTATCTCTGACTTTTTTCGATTTGTTTGATAGTAATTACTAAAACAAGGATGATAAATAGATATTGAAAATTTACCAATAACAATCGCAATCACTGCAGCCAGTAACGTGAGCAAACAGCGCTCCGATGGTTCTCCCTAGGAGCACCAGAAGCTTCTCGTATACACTTTGAACCTCCCCGCGTCAGCTGCACGAGTGTCCGGGGTGGAGGGTTGAGGGACGGCGCCTCTTCGCAGGGCGGAGGCGGCCGTCATTAACGGCCCGCTTATTTTACGCGTGGGTCGTAACGCGCGCGCACCTTGCTCGGACGCTGAGCTAATCCTGCGCGCGCGCGCACGGCCTCCCCATCCCCCTCCACCAACCTCAGCCCCCCCCCTCTTCGGTCACGTGGCTCGTCCCGCCGTATCCGTCTCCTCGCCGGCGCTAAAGCCCGGGGCGTAGTTCTTCCCCGGCAAGCCGTTGGGGGCGCTCCGAAATGCGAATAAATTAGAATTGTTGAGGTGGGGGATCGTCAACAGTGGTGATTCAAAATGCGGTGTACATTACAAAAGTACGTCTTATTTGCCATGACATTTCAGGAAGATTTATTGTAGATACTCGCGATTCAAATTTGTGAAACAACACATTGTTGAGATCGTACATTGTTCATTAACACATTCTCCGGAGTAAATTATTGAAATCACTGGTCTTCCCCGCCGGGAATCGAACCCGGGTTTCGTGGTTTACGCCCACACGCTGAATATCCCGACTTTTTTCTTTGAAATTCTTGCGATTAAAGTCAGATTACACCTTTTTCGGTAGCGGACTAACAAGAAATTGGATTGCAGTTTGGTTTTGCCATGTTTTGTCACATTGGTAAGAGATTTCTGGGATGTGTTCGATTTGTAGATTAGTTTGTACACGAGAATCTGTCCGTCCCCTTGGCGCGTAGAGGAAAAAAAATCAGTACCTTTGTGATCGATCCGCGAGAACACTTTTCTCACATCGAAGTAAAATGGCATACTAATCATAGCTGTGTGACATTTTGCCTTCTCCCTTCCTTCTTTCAGAGAATCGCCTACGACTTCTTATCACTTGGATTATTTTTTTTAGAACCGCTCTTTTTTTTCTCGTGATCTCTCCCACACCTTCCTCTAATGATTATTTGCCTACGAACTTCCTTTTGCAGAACTTGTCTCATCCTCGTCCCTTTTCCTGCACAGTTGATCTATCTCACGTTTTCATATCATTGGTTCTCTTCATAGGGCCACGAGATCCATTCCTTTCTCATTCTTCCATTAGCTGCCTCTACACATTACACCCTCATTCTATTTGCTTCTCTCCTCTTGGAACTCATCAACCTGGCAAGAACCACATCATCCAAGCAACGAACCTAAAATCCATACTCGAGCACAAGACCTTCATTCTCGTCACCGTCACCATCACACAACACAACCCTTCTCACCCTCTCCCTCTTCCTCCCCCTTCGTCAACCCTGCAGCCCCGCCTCCGCGGCACTGCCCAGTCGCCGGTCCGTTTATAGACCATAAAAGGTCCTAAGCGGGGCGGCGTAAAAACGCCCCGAATGAAATTGTCCCCGGGGACAAACGAGCTCCGAGGCGTCCGGGCGTCGCGACGCTGCACGCCGGCGCGGGGCGTCGCGACGTCGCTCCCAAGAATCAAAGCGCCGCCTCGCGCAGACACCTTCCTCTCACGCCCACGCACCTTCGGCACCTCCCGCGCCCCGCCCCGCCCGTGCCTCCCTGCAGCTAATATAAAACGTGCATAAATCAGAAAACGTGCCCGGTGTGCCTAAGCAGCAGTCCAATTTCAGGCTCGAAGACGGCGCATTTTACGGTGTCGCCCCCTTCCGTCGCGCCCGAGCACAATCTCCGCCCGCGGGGCGGGGGCGGCGAGCAGAGCGCCTGGCGACGGCTTCTGCTGGCGATAAGAAATTGATATAAGACAAGTGCCGGTTCTTCTGCACGAAGAATGTCCACGTCAATGAACTGCCTAGCAGCGACCCTAATTTATTTAAATGTACTATATTCATGTGTGTCCATAATGTATATTATCTCTCTCAATATATATATATATATATATATATATATTATATATATTATATATATAATATTTAAATATTTAGTACATGAATAGTTTGACACTTTTATGTTTAGTTAGTAGATAATCAACAACATCCTTCCTGTTTGAAATGGTATTTGATCTTTGATCGCGTTTAGATGTGCTACCAAGGCGATTTCAGCTGGCTCCCGAACGACGACCGAGTTTCCAGTAAAGTTTTCTACGACGTACTCGTACACGTCTACTGAAAGTGACAACGACACAAGTATATAACGTCTTCATTTTTATGGCAATAGTTGTTCACAGTTTTCTAAAAGATCATAGTGCGGAACGAATCATGCTGCACGAATATCATTTAACGCTTTTCCACGCACATCAATTTGAAAAATGTTACGATGCCGTCAAAAGACGTCTTTTTCTTATCAAACGCTCCCTACCTCACAGCGGACTGAGAAGATTTTGATCGCACAGGCAGATTTCCTCTTTCGGAAGGCCCCCGCATCGGGAGAACTAGTTCCCTATGTCACGCGTGTACCACCTCCCCCCCCCCCGCGCGATGCACGCCCAGAGATTCCGAACGCGCGGTAGAGCCGAATATCTTCGCATCCTGTAATTATCACTTACGTAAGTTTCTCCTCCTCTCTTATTAAAGGTGCGGGTACGAGTCGTTCGCCCGCTCTCTCCTTCGCCGGGCCGGGCTCTCTACGGGCGGCCCGCACGCAGAGAAGCCGCGCGGCCGAAATCTCAAGAGGAGAAGAAGAGAGGGGAGAGCGCTTGAAAAATTACGATCACCTGGAGTCACGTAAAAATTAAAAAGAAAGAATGAAAGAAAATGTTTCTGCATTAAATCAGGAGTTGTAAAAACTCTCACGCCGTAGGAGCGGAATAAAGTATACGTGAAGAAACTACGATGAGTTAAAAACGTATTTTTTTTATTTTAGCTCCTTCTTATTTTTTATGAAATTTATATCGTTCTGCGAGAACATTATGTTAAAATGATCGATTTCTATTGTTGTGTAGCTGTGTAGCTTTTGAGTTTTTTTTATAAAGCGGCTTTCCAGAAATCTAATGTTTACGGTGCAAAAAGAAAAATAATAAAACGTTCCTGAAAACAGGATGATGTAAGACTCCGCACAACTGCGTATCAAAAAAAAGAAGACTATAAAGGCAAGAACGCGTACTTGTTGCTTCGGAGCCAAATAACCACGACCCCACACGCTGACGCGTGGTCTAAAAACGCTTGGCAGAAGTGAACAGAAGAATTAAAGACAATTCGTCCTGCTCCAGTGACCCTGCGGAACGCCCAATGAGCGACGAAATGTCGGCCACTGCGGTCAGACGGACGTCGAGGCCGCCTCTGTGTTTTTAGCGACGATGAATTACGTGTATTCAGGTTGTAGCGCGCTCGCTTTAATACATCTGTGGTTTTCGTCCCGCGTCCGGGCGCATTGAGCAAACACACTAATACGCATTACACGACCGCGTCGACACGCCGGAGAGCAGGTCTAGCTGAGAGACTTGGCGCGGAGGTAAAGGGGAGACCTCGCGACTTTTATTGTATCGCAGTTAATCGATCGATCGATTTGCTCCGTAATGCGATGTAGCGCTTTAAACATTCATGTTCCTTTTCTGGTCGAGACTATCCATTATGTGGATACCGCCCTGGCATAGGCGAACGAGCAAACCGCTAATGCACAATTTATGAACTGAATGATCAGAGGCAGCAATGCGAAGTTAAAAATTTAATGAGCTGTTTTTAGGCAAAGATTTTTTATAGTGTATCAAGAGTGGTCAATCCTCTGTGTATTGCGCATCTACACGAAACCGAATCGAACCTTTCTTTTGTGTGTTACGTGCGCCATGTTACGCTTCAAAAGCAGATTACGAGTTGAATATTGTAAAGCTATTAGAGTCGTTATATTACTAAACGACTACGTTTCACAGTGATAATTACTTTCCACTCTAATACAAATAACTCTCTGCGATTGTTAACAGAATATATTACAAACGTATTTAAACATAACGTCGTTTTCACGTATTCGAATAATTGCAACTTCCATTCGGTTAGTTGTTTCATTGATTGCAACTTCTATTCAGGTAGTTGTTTGTGGTATATTATATCGGTACAAATCACACATAATGAGCCAGAGCCTCACTATATCATACAAATGAAAGGGAAACTCCATTTCGCTACATTGTATTTATACTAAAAGAAACTAACATAAAATTTGCCGCAACGTCAAACAGAGTTTGTATTTCAAGTTTATGAGCAGGCAAGCAACTTTTTAGAGAAATTTATCTAAACATATTGAAGAGTTCCATAAAAACAAATAACGAGCAGCTGAGAAAGAACGCCGTGAGGTGCAACGAAGCTCAGAAATGGCACGGAGCATACTGCAGTTCTTTACACTTGGGCCGGACGCGTTATCGGCCATTACGCGCTGCTCGGGGGCACGCGTGTTGGTTATTCCCCTACCGCCCCCAGTGGCCAGCCCCGTGGGCGCATGCAGGCAAGCTGGAGGCGCAGTGTGCGTGCGTCGGGGTGAGAGGGGAGCGCCGTGCAAGCGTACAGACGTGGGGGAGAAGCCCAGGCGCACACGTCGTTAAGGGCACGGCCTGTGCAATTGCTCGAGTTGGAGAAGGTGGAGACGGGAGCGGGGGGGGAGGCGGAGGAGAAGCGAGGAAGTACCGAAGAAGGGGGGCGAATTTGAAGCTGGAGCGTGTGGTCGGCAAATGAGGAGGAGGAAGCGGAGCTGAAGAGGCGTCTAGGTGAGAGAACAGAAGAACGCAAGAACGTTGGAATCGATTTAGTAGAACCAGAGCATTGGCGTAATTAAGGCATCTGCATCACCCTTTGGTAATAGCAGCGAGCTTCATCAATGTGGGAGCCAAAGAAAACGAAAATGCAAATTAATATTTTAATAGAAAACATTTCGTTTATTTTTCAATTCTTATTCCGATAACTTCCTCTTTACAGCTAATAAAGTGCATTATGCGGAAAAGTGACACTTCAATATGTCTATTGGTCCTAATTGCATGACTTTCAATAGTGGTGAACATAAATAATCTGCTTCTACGTTAATCACTAAGTATTTGCTTTGAACCAGTATTTTAAGAATTGAGTAGCTTTACGCTAAATCACAAGTCTTTGCTTTGATCAGTATTTTAGAAGTGGGTAGCAACACTCACAGCAGTAAATAAAATAACACAAAAAATAACAAACGGTAAAACTTAATTCTCAATTTTGCTAGCAATATGAATTCGTGTGTTAACAGAGTCGGGCGCGGGCCATTTCATTTGCGCCCGACTGTTTGCGCAGGCTCGCGCCGCCAGCGAAGAAGCAGCGTCCAGGCGCGGGGTTGGCCGGGGGTCGGGGGGGGGGGCGTTTCTGCGTGCGCGTCTAATAAGGGCGACCTATTACTCACGCGCGCGTCGCAGCGAGAAGAGCGACGCGTCCCGCGCTAACGAACACGCGCGCCTCACGCACGTGCGGGCACGCGTGCGCTCGCCGCCGCCCGGGGGCCTTTGCCGGCAGTCGCCGTGATAGATCCCAGACGAGGTGGAACGAAATTGGAGTGGGGTGGGTCTCTGCGGAGAGGAGCGAGCTGGGCGAGACATTTGGGCGGAGTGGGAGATGAAACGGCTGGGTGAGGTTGGTGAGGCGGAACTGGGGCAACGGGCAGAGGGCCGACGGGACGGGACGACAAGCGAGCGGGCTGACGGATACGGTCAGGCACGGAGCGGAGGCCAAACAAAAACAACGAGGCGGCAGGGCGACGGAGCGGAGCGAAAAGGGAAGCAGGTCTAAGTGTGGCGGAATAGGACGGAGTGGAGTACAGAGCAACAGAGTGCTGCGAGAAAGGGCGGGACCCCGTTGGGGTGGAATGGTGCTGTATTGCGAAGGGCGGGGCGGAGCGGGCAGGTTGGAGGCGAGAATGGACGAATGAGGCGAGTAGAAACGTAGCGGTGCAGGACGGGCGGAGCGGGGAGGATGGACGAAGCGGACCTTCCTGAGGCGGAGCGGAGTACTTAGAGACAGAGCGGGGAAAGTAAGAGCAAGGCGGGGCGGAGCGGGGCGGATGGCGGGACCTGGAGTTGTGCAAATCCAAGGGGATCCCTGCTTAAGGTTAATACCCGAGGGTAATGTTCCCTGGGGTTGGCTGTCGCCCGACTCGGAGACGCAAGTGTGCGGGTGCTGGATGCTGAGTTGCAGTGAGGTTCCCGGTGTCATCATTTAGGCTCAAATACGGTGAACCCGGATACTTTCTCTTGGAGCTAGCCGTTAAAAAAGACATACAATTTATAGAAGTAATTTAGAACTAACGGAGGATTACTCCACGGTGCCCTCAAGGCGCCTTAATGACCTAGGAGACGCGTTGCTTCTACATAGACGCAACATAAAAAAAAATACTAAAATGACTGGCATTATCTAAATAATTTATAATAAAAACGGATTCGTATATAAGTAAATAATAAATGAAATTGCGAAATAAAGAAAAATGTTCGGCAAATATTGACCCTACATAAAGCTCCCTTTATAACGACGCTTTTTGACAAACATATACAATTAACTACAAAATTGTACAGTTAGAAATATTCCCTCAGGGCTGCAATGTTGCTTTACGAGAAATAAGTCGCAGGAACTACCGAATAAGAACCGAATAACTACCGAACTACCGAATAAGAATTTTTCGCAAGTAACATTATATACGGCAACGGCCACATAACCTTCACTTTAAACTCCCTTTCCACGTCGTGACCGAGAACGGAAAGATTGTAAGTCACAATAACACGACCACCATCGTCAGATGCATTGCAAATAAAACGGCCTCCTGCCATTGATCATTCCCCCTGAGCACCCGCAGCAACGCAAATGCGTTCGTTGAAGAAGGCGACGCCGTCCCCGGCAGCCCTCGGTGTCACGGTCCGCGTCCTTATTACAGGACGGCGACCGCGGCGGAGGAGCTTAGGGCAGCCCTCCAAGGTCTGGTCCGCTGGAAGGCCGCGGAGGTGGTGGGCGTGGCACCTCACGCGTCAGACGCCTGCCCGCCCATCGCCCACGGCCCCGCCCGCGCGCTCGTGAGCGTTGAAGACCGCCCGCCGCCGCCACCGCCGCTTGCCACCCAAGCGACCGCCCACGTGTGGGGGGCAACACACGTACGCACACAAATTCATCCCAACTGATTTTCAATATCAACATGCACAAAGTATTGAAAACCGCTGATAGATTTGAAACTCTAGCAATCAATCACACTGATTTTGAATTCAAAATATATCTCTATTTGTTACTTATAAATCGACATCAACTTTACCGAATAGCATTATTTCAGCATTATTTACCGAACAGCACGTTACTCGACTAATCACTTACTAATATTTGACATTAAAGAAAACTAATTTTCGTGCTTTATATATTACAAATAAGAAAAGCGTCATTTTAAACAACATTGTCTCACTGTATTTTGCTTCCCAGAATGTCTGGTAGCATCGACCACCTTCAGAGGCCCACCCACGCTTTAACGACCGTCCGCCGCTCGGCCACGCTCCGCGCCCCCTCTTCGCCCGCCTTCCGGCCCGCGCGCGCCTTCGGGGGAATCGGAGCGCGTGTGGTCGGTCGTGGAGACCTCGCCGGCGCAAGCGCCCACCCGCGCCACAACCACTGGGCCACCGCCGTTATCATCCCGGTCGCCGCCAACGCCGCCATCCCTGCCGACTATCGTCATCGCCTACTGTCTCCGCCACTGCCTCACCTCCGCCTGCACCGGCACCTTCGGCTACCAGTTCCAATCACAAACTCCTTCCTCATCGGTACAGCTCGCTGACTGCGCAGTCTCCTCGATGCCACCGCCTACCCCTCCCTCTCGTGGCTGATCCCTTGGGGTAACCCACCATCATCACCGTTGCCATAACGTTTCCCGCCTTCTGGTCTACGAACAGCTTCGACTCCGACTGCCTAGCCTTCTCCGCAGCGTCTCAGTCTCCTTGCCTTCTTCCAAGTACACCCTCACTATTCCACATCATGACTGAGACCATGTCCTTCTCACCACTCCTTCGCTACCAACGTCGCAATCTGCCCCTGACTGTACTCGGCGTCTCCATTGCCGCAATCTCATCCAGCACCACCATCCTCCGATCCACAGCTACAATGTGCATCCACCTCCTCGCGTTCAGCCAAGTCCACTCCACTTCCCGCATTTCCATTCCCTACAGTCCACCACCATCGTCACAGTGCCCACTGCCGTCACCACTTTCCCCTCCCTCACCCCCCACCCCAGTTGCTTTCGTGGCGTAGGGGAATCGTGCGGCCCCTCGCCCTAGGGAGCGCTCACGGGCATGTCGAGACCTCGATTCAACACGCCGCCCGGCCCTCTAATTTTCCGTGACATTTCAATCGTTTGCTTCACGGACGACATTACCTGCGGAAGCCCACCTCGCCCGCCCACGCGCCAGCCGAGGGGCGAGCACACGCGGAGGGACGGCCGCAGGAGGGGCGCGGCCGGCACAATGCCGCGCTCGTACACTTCCGGAGAAAGACCTAATGGCGGTATGCGATAGCCGCCCGTGTAGTTCCCCAAATTACCTGCAACGGTGCTGGATACTTTCCCTCCGAATGTCAAACATTTTTTTAAAAAAATAAATAAATTTTAAAAGCAGATTTTAGTATAGCGTGTTATTATAATAATAATAATAATAATAATAATAATTATCATTATCATTACTATTATTATTATTATTATTATTATTATTATTATTATTATTGGCGTGTAGGCCATTACTGACCACGCTACACGATTAACGTGTGTAATTCTTCCAGGATCAGCTTTTCAGCTGTAACCTTGGATTACAACAAAGTTGTTACGCCTTGAAGTGTGAACTATGAGATGATAGGTTGATGATGAGGGGTGAAGGGACCATCACAAATACGACCATGTCTACGCAGGACTCGAACCTGTAGCCTCCTCGGCACAGACGACGGCCGCCGCAACCGTCTGCGCCACGGGGCCGATATTATTATTATTATTATTATTATTATTATTATTATTATATTAGTATGTGAATATTATAATGTTTGATTGTTTGTTGGGTATATTTCAGTAATTGCATTTGGAATGCGCTACCAGTGGAAATACTACTTAATGCATCTCCGAAGTGTCATAATAAATAACCTATTGTAATCTATTTGATTTTGTTGCAGACAAAAAACAGCAAAGCACTATGAATGAAAACCACATTTATTCGTTGCTCAATTCTGCAGTACACATTTTCGTTAAGTTGTTAATGGAACGCTTATACAAAATGTAAATACTTGTTCAAAATAATCATGCTTTCTTAGATTTGTGAATGCCAACTGAAGCGACTGATGATGATATATGTTATGTCGTTATTCTTCATTTTTTCGTTAATTCCACAGAATCTTTGAACGAGGTTTGGTGGTACTTCCAGCCTAGAAACAAATCTGTCTCGCGGCATTCAGTTACGAGAAATCGATGATCCTTTCTTTGAAACGTACGTGTTTGTGCGTGTCGATCCGCATTTTTGCGTGAGAAACGCGCACCATTTCCATCCGGGAAACGCCAACGGTCGCACGCACATGTGAGCTGTCGTCACAGTGTTACGGAAGAGAACCTTTCCAATGGCTTCCTGAAACCGTCAACACATGGACAGATCTGCAGTGAGCCAAGAAACGTCCCATGAAATAGAGATGAAAGGAGGTCTGGTGGAGTACTTGACCAAATATTAGTACAATCTTTCAAATTAATATGGGAAACATAAATTGGTGTAATAATAAATCTATCTTGAAATCACACTTGTGTTAATTATTTGACACGTACGATTATTTGATTCCAAAAAACTAAATTAATGGATACAAATGACTACAACTTTGTTGTTCACTTAGACTTTTTAATGAAGTTAAAAGGTAGTTACTTTATTCTTCATATACACAGAATACAAAGTTCTTGGAGCTCTTGTTTAGATTATTCTATAAACAAACTATGTGAAATATTGAGCTAAAAATAATAAATACTTACCAAGAAATGCATGTTATTATTTCATAGAGTACACAGTTATTTTAAATACTAGATTAAATTATGTTTGGAAACCTGCGTTGACCAACAAATGAACAAGTTTTTTTATTGTACAACTATGTAAAATAACGCAGTGCACCATTTGACGAAGAAAAAATATCAAATGCAAACAGCTTATGTTGTGTTAATGATGTATTTGTATGAAACTGAAAACAGATTCATTTCCCAATAGTGCTGCACAAATATTACCAGCTCTTGGGGGCAATTCGTGTTGCAGCTCTGAAAACAGATGATTTATAAAGAAATTCGAGTCGTATTCGGGGGAAAACAACCCTGGGAAAGTAAATATAACGAAATGCTGCTACGGATGTGTTAAAACAAAGGGATTCTGATAGTTTTCTGTTTACCAATGCAATATTGTTTTTATAGAAGTTCAAATTTTCACTGCGCTAGTTTGATTACTGTTAATATTCTAACTAAAAATACAAGAAAGAAAAATAATAACTCACCAGGAGTTCAACTCATTTGGAGCAATAGGTGAAATTCGATAAGATTATATTACTACTGAGACAATAATAAGAAATATTAAGGTATTAAACGCGAATGTGTTCTTTCCAATAGATCCCTTCTATTGTTTTCCTTTAAAATTATAAGAACTTATTTGAATTAAATTGTTTCTCATTAATCGCAATTAAAGGAATAAACTTGGAAGAACTTTCTAACATTACATAACAAAACGAAGCATGAAAATTCAATTGAAACATGATCGTTATCTTTGGAAAATATTAAAAGCGGCATACTACACACGCAAAAACCTTCACTTTGGAAAGCAATTAATCCCAACATTCAGCCACTACGTTTCGTAATCATGACTCTAAAGAACCGCAAGCAACACAAGGTACACTCTCTTCCGTATGTATGCATAACTTGAGTGATGTTTGGAATGCCTGTAAAATAATACCATTCTGAATAAAGATATCTTGACAGTGATTAGTTATAATTTGGTGTCTCCGAATGGCAAGGTCCTAATCGACTTTTGAGAAATTTTACAGAAAATCATTTTGAAACTTTGGATACGTTTAAAAATTAGATACCGCAAAATTCTATCCCATTTTGTTCATAGGAAGTTTACAACCATTTCAAAACTGTTTTAATATAATTTTATGTCTAATAATGGATATTCCGAACATGTAAAAACTTAATTCTCGAATTAAATAATAATGAAATAAACAAACAAACAAATAAATAAATAAAGCGGTAGAATCGAGACTTCCACGATGTTTTAACCCCTGAATGCATGTACCAGGGAAACTACTGAAATACATCTGCAGGACCTCCCGAAGCCTTGCGCAATACGCTCTCGAAAAATCCATATGAAATTGTTACATCATTCTTAATCACTTTCATTCTTCATAATTTTAATAAAAGTTAACTCTTAATGTTAAACAAATCATTATTTATATAAACAACTATTAAGAAAGTCCCATTGGAACCTGAAGGACGCAACAGACGCCTCCGCGCACGTGACAACCAACGAGCTGCGAACTAACTTGCTCGAGCCCGCGGGCGATGGAGGCGGCGGTCACGCGACCGCGAACCGCCCCCACCGCCCCCGCCAGCTGCGGCGTGCGGAGATTTTCGCCGGCAGTGGCACGACGCCCCACGCATCGTTTTATGCAAGACGCCCTCTCCGCAATTACCTGCATTCTTCGGCAGCTGCCTGAGAGATGTGAGACAGTGACAGGCACCGGGAGCAGCGAGGTGCGTTCGGCAGTGAGGTGGAGAAAGAGGGCGAGAAAAAATTACGTTTCATTGTTTTGCTTTGTCGTTTATGTTAATGCGTGCTGAAGAGTGCTTTCATTGAATACGGTTCCCGTGCCTGAATTCTGAAGGATAGAAGGAAGGATAGAAGGAACAGTAACAAAAGAAAGACATGAAAACCACCACGATTTTTATGTTTATCAGAGTTCTTGAGAATGTGGCAGTCGGCCGATGTTTTAGCAGTTGAATACTATCGCACCTATGTTCCAGACAAGATTATGTTACTCCAACCCGTCACGAAAATCTAAAATCCTATCATCTATGTTTCTACTAGATGCTAATTCTACATTTCATTCACTTCGTTTCTAATTATATTCTTGCTATGCCATTTTCTTTCATTTCTATTTCTACGTATCAATGTATTTTTCAGTCTTCTCTGTTTTAGTACTTAGAACACGACACTCTTAAGTATAATTACTCTAAAATAATTTTTCGCAACAAGAAGAAATGCACTTTTACGTCCCAAAAATTATTATGTAGAGCATTAAACATCTTGGCTCATTCGCTGCAAAATGACGTGTTCCCTGTTTAGCATGTGCCTGCTGCGCCCTTGGCTTTGTAATGCGAAAACCGGCAGCTGCACGCAGAACATAAATGGCGAGTGGACATCGTTTCCGTGACACACCTGTCGACCCTCCGGTCTCTAATTTAGGTCTTAAAATTACGTTTTTAATTTTGCAATTTTCGGGAGGATACTATGATTATGCAGAAATGCATTTTATCGGGCGAATATTCCTGATTCGCAATCAGGGAAGAAATATTAGAATAATGCCCTTTGTTATATATTATATTACAATGACATTGCAATCAATACACCGTATTAAATTTAAAAATCAAACATTCCAATACAAAAATTCAAGCGTAATTATGAAGTAATGAAAATAAAAGGGGAAAGTGGAAAGTGAACGCTTTTGTTTGTAATAATAATCAAAATATTTCCCCGCAAAGTATTATGAGGTTCGCTTCCTTCAGTGGTTTAGCAAGTGTTATGAATGAACCGTCACTGCGAGAAAGTTTTATTGTACCTCATTGTTATCATCCAGCATGAATGGAGAAAGCGAATAAAAGACTGCATCCTCGGATCCCGCAAACAGATTGCGAACTTGTATTTCAGGAGTGTAGACGATATTGTTTTTCACAGTTTTATTTATTGCGCTGGGAAGAGCTTGTTCTTCAGGCGAATACCAAGTCGGCTTCCTCCCCCCCCTCCATCCTCAACGAAAGCGAAAGGGAGGGGGAGGCGTGGAACTGAAAAGTTGAGCGAGCACGAGCTGGTAGGCGATGTACTCTGCCCGTCCCAAGCACCCCCCCGCTTCCTCCTAACCCCCTCTCTCTTGGTCCCTCCACCGCCGGCAGCGACTCCATCTCCCACCCCTCGCCTCCACCACTTCGCTGTTTTTACGGAACGCTACTCAATTTCGCCCCCATTTATATCCACGAGCCCCAACTTTCGCCCGGCAGGAAACGGAAGTGTCGGGGAAAGAGGCGTGCGGAAGGCGGCGAGAGCACCTAAACGGATCACGCATGGCTTAAAGAACTTTGACATGAATCAAATGTGTCGATACGCGAGCTCGCACGGAGCGCGCAGCGAGGGGCGGGGCGGGCTGGGGCGCGGACGTCGGCGACTGCTCCTGGTCATCCAGCTTGCAAGGGCGCGCGGGCGGAGGTAATATCGAACAGCCGCCCCGCCCTGCGCTCCGCCCCAGACAGCTTTCGAGCCGACGAACGCCACAGCGCACGCGGAATAAGTTCATAAGCTATCAAGGTCTCGGCCCCAAACTACATTAAAACCGATTGTACAGGTCTACGATTTTTCCGCCACACAACAAACAATGCGGGCGCTCCTTTTTTATTTCTCTGCAATCTACCTGTATGTCTTCCGCTCCCTTCGCCTCACTCTCGCTCTCTCCTCCCTCGTTGGCTCTCCCTTCGCAGTTACGTCTCTATTTCCGAGCGACAGACGACGACGCGGTGTTGGGAGGTCTCGCCAGAGATGGGGCGATATGGCGAGACGGAGAGGGAATAAAACGGGAGAAACACCGCGGAGGGTGGGGGAGTTGGTTGAAGAGGAGGAGGAGGAGGAGGGGAGGCGAACGCATACGCACAAGTCTCGTCCCACCCCCGCCGGCGGCGACGGAGGCCGCGGCGGTCGCGTGATTCGCGGGACTGCGAACACGTGCTCACGTTCCATAAACACGCGCGCGCGAGACAGAGCTCACGGTCGCAGACGCGACGCGAGCCTTAATAGGCCGCCGCCCCCGCGCGGATGCCGACAAGCTCCAGCAGATACAGCGGGGAACTCTGAAAGGGGACCTCATTTCAGCAGCCCATTGTCTCGCGGCCCTTTTTCTGCTTGCGGGTTACAAAACAGCGGAATTGTCAAACTGCTTTTTCCTTGCATCAATTATATTTGCTCCGGATTCGGAGATTAATTTTTCTGACAAAAATGGTGTTACAGTGGATACGGTACAAAATAGAAGCTGCTGGAGAGTAGAGTTCCTAAAAGCCAAACTCTGCTAACTGGGGAAGTAGTAGAAGATTTTCTTTTCATAAAATCAGGAGCATATAACCTTTTTAAAAAGTACGTGAACAACGTTTATGTTAGTTAAAAGACAGTGCTGTCGTTGATGGGAATGTACAGTAGATTCTGTCTACCACTAGCCCACCTCACCAATATTCGCGCCACCCTCCCTCATCCGACTCTACTCACCTGTTCTATCTCCCCCCTCCCCCCACGACTGCCCATCTCTACCCTTTCGCTTCACAGGCATCCGTCTCTACCATGTCGTCCTCCTCACCCCACACCGGCATCGTGCGTCTTAACGTACTCGTTGTCTTTCCCTCGCTGCTCGCCATCTCCTCGTCTGCCACTCCCCCATCCCCATTCCATCCCTGCGTCGCGTTCTTTGGGCGGAAATTGTCTCCAGTCGGTCGACTACGTCTCGATAACAACGCGGGTCAAGTCAATTTCGCCGCGGGGCCTGAATGATTCCGCTGCTCTCCTCGTTAAATTGAAGTGCGGAGATTTTTTTTTTCATTTTTGGGAGGGTCGCGGTGATTAGTTTTTGCCCTTTGTGTGCGTGAATTTGGTTTACAAAGGAATTGCGAGATTGGAAGCGATGGGTAGGCCTCGTGCCTTAGGAGGTAATGGTGATTTGTGCGGACTAAATGGAACGTAAATGTTTTATTCGTTTGTTTTCAAATCAAAAATTATCGGTCAGACAAGAGAGCACATCCCTTATAATTAGATCTACGGATACTGCGAGTTCAATAATCTACGTAGAAATTTTAAAAATTAAAATGAAAAAGCTTATAATACAAGTCTGATACTGGAGTGTTAAAATGTTCATATAATGAGGTGAAAGAAGACGGTAAACAAAAACGAAGTAAGGTGACTTGGCACGAAGACCGAATATCGATAATTTTAAGCGTTTTTTTTAAATGTATCAATAGTTTGTATGATACGTTGTCATTGCTGCGTATGTTGTAAGTTGAATTTCAACAGTGATGCTGCGCGAATAGCGCCCGGACAAATCACGACGCATCTCCGATCTCAGCCTTCTTCTCCCTCTTTCGTGCCAGCACATCACATCCCGCGGGCACATGTCGCTACCACGCGTATCCGTCTTCGACGCTGCATCTGCCGTCGGGCATCAAAGGCTTTGAATAATTCACCTCACGTTTGGCGATGGCGGCGGTGGCGGCGGCGGAGGCAGGGGCGGTCCTGGTGCGACAGCCACCGCGCCGCCACCTCCGTGACAACAGGAAGCGCCATGTCCGCATCTACAACCTGGCAGCCCTCCGCAACGAAGCGAGCGCATTCGGGACTCGAACCAAGGACCGGTTCGAGTGTGGAGCGCCAGCTTGGTCGGTGTTCGTCAACAGCAATTCTACCCTTGTCCGTTCGCGTCACTTACAGCGTAACAACAGATTCACTCGTAACCATATAAATCAGTCCAAAAGATTCAAAGTAAAACTTAATTATTTAATTTTAATCTATGTATTGCATCTACTCACTTTAGACTATTCATTTTTTCTTTCTTTCTTTTTTTATTTATTTATGTATTCTGATTGCTTTGGTATGGTTTATTTATGGGTTCCTTTTACTACATTATTACTTCGTACGGAACATTCAAATTTACTTTCTATTTTGAAGTTAAAATTCATAACCATGCTCCTGAGTGATATTGTAAACAGTTTGTTCTTGGTCAATATGATTGCTGCACTCAAGGGAATTGTATTCTGGAAATATAGGCGCCAAAAATAGTGACGCAGCAGTGTCTGCCTTTCTAACAGTAAGGTTATTTTTAACCTACCACTCTCAAACACGTTGTCCCGAAGTAAGTAACTCTTTCGTCATTCCCGTCATTATGAGTCAACACCACCTTTTCCTTGACACTTTTCAAGTGAGTACAATTCTGTTGTAACTGCTTTCTTCCAATATGAAATGCCCGAAATGGACACTTAACAGACGACTGAGGCTCCACTTCTGTTTCTGTGCCCTTCTGACCGTGTGCGAAACAGAATCAAAGCAACAGTTTATCAACTAGACAGACTTATCAATAAAAATCATAATACTGTTCAAAAAAGGTTTTCTTAACCAGTATTTCCTGTGTCGACCTTCAGAGACCTCAGTTCACTAGTGTCAAACGTTTGCTAGGCACGGCTCCCGTTCGCTGATGAAGCTCTTGGTGATTCGGCTGCTATTAAAACTATTCTGAAAACTTTGGCCTGACGGTGTATGAGCTGTAGTATGTTTCAGTATACGTACCGAAGTTTCTTTTAGCAGTCTAAACACGATCCCATCGTAGGTCGCACCGCTCCCATCACGATCCCATCGTCTCGAAACTTACGGCACACGCAATAGTGTTCTTCTGACAAACCAATGACTTCCCAAAGCTTCCCCAAACCAACGCCTGCTCCTCTGCCGGAGACTGTCGACCGCGCTGGTTCAAGGTCCCACCAAAGGCGCTGCATCGTCCGCAGCAGGGGCAAGCGCTCCGCCCTCTGCATGCTAAGCGCCCTCCTCCGCATTCTCCGGCTGCGCAGCGGCGCAAACACGGGCGGGCGCTTGTCCGCGTCGACGTGTGAAGCGCCCCCGCCCCCGGGCGCTCGCCCGGACGTCGCCGCACGCCGAAAGTATTCGGGCGTTTTTATGGCGGCAGAGGATGGCGGGTGGGAGGGCGGGACGGACGGGCAGGGGTGGGTGGTGGGGTGGGCGGGCGGGGCGGCACGAGCGACGGCGGCGGGGCGGCGGGGCGGGCGGGGCGGGCGGGGGCGGGGCGGGCGGCCGGGCGGGGCGGGGGCGGGCGGGCGGAGCGGAGCGATGGCCGGCGTCTGTGGAGGGCGCCGCGTCGCCGCCGGCGTCGGCGTCGGCGGCATCGGCGGCGTCGACAGGCTACGCTATCACGAACGCGCCCCATCGCCGCCACCGTCGATGTCCTCGCACTGTCGGAAAAGGATGTGGCAAAGGCTACACGATACCTTTCACAGGCACAGACGTGTCCAAAGGCAACGGTTAGGGCGATGACGTGCAAGGACACGTCTGCTTTACGATATGTGGAATCACGGGCGTAACGGTATTTTTCTTTTTTCTCTTTTCCCCCCCGTTTTTTTTTGACATGGAGATATACAAAACTTTAAGAACTCTTTTGACGGTACGTAACAAACATACGGTTTGGAAATTTTAGGCGAGGAGTGGGTAAATCCCCGACCACATTGCTGAATAAATGGAATGGGTAGAAAATGTTGGCGCGGAAAAGATAAGAGAAATATCACAAGTTTGAATAGATAAAATGGTAGGGAATTATAAGCAAAAAATATTTTATTATATTATTATTGTTTTTTTTTTAATTTCGCTTCTTTCTATATTAGTGCTTTATATTACGTGGCCACATGTTACACTACAGTTTGTGTACTTTATCTTCCAAAACGCAATCGAGTGCAAATAACTAATAGTGACGTTCTCTCGCATGTATTCGTTTCGTATCTCGTGTAATACGTTATCTCTGGCATACCCTGTCGTTAATCGAACGAATATCTGACCACTGATTCTGCATCTGAACGTTCCAGCACTACCTCTCTGCAGAATGCGATGGACACGCGGTGCTAATCATGCGAATATATGGAAATGTTGCAGATCGAGTCCTGCAACGCGTGAATAGATTTGGTCAGTATAACACGAATGTGCTGGCGTGGGAGATGTGTCGCGCAAGCACATGGGCATCCACATTTTCCCTGTTTGTTCTCTAAACAGTTCGTCACAAGCAACGCTGCTGAGCGGAGGGGCATCATACACACATGTTCCTCCATAACCCCTCCGACCTATTCGAATGGGCAAGAACGTCTCCGTGTGTATGTAACGACGAGATCGACGCGTAACACGATACGCGAGTCGTATTAAGATAACCACAATACACGGACTGACGAAAGTGTGAACTCAATCGTGTTTCAACGTACAAATCCAACCATCACCCCATTTATACAGTATGTTAACACATGAAATTAAAGGATGAATGACAGATTTTTAGGGGTAAGTTCAAGGAGATGCGTATTAGTTTGAGACAACCAGACCGCGCTCTTTTGGTGCTTTATAATCTAATGCGAGGAACGAGTGGCTATCGTGCGGGCTTAGTAATTTAACGTTGCTTTTGATCAATACCATCTCCCGAAACGGCATTTTGCTGTGAATGTTCTCTGGGGTGATGAATGCCTGCGTCGACAGTCCCATTACCTGGAGTAATGAGAACACGTTCGATGGTTATCACAAGGCGCGACAAAGGTCAGAAATGACTTTTCATCCATTTGCTCGGAGAAAGTATGGCTTCGCATTAGCATGTACAAACACTGAAAGTACTCTTGAACCTACATAAATGAACATATACGAAACTACTTAAATGCACAACAACAAACCGATTTAGAAAATTGTTTATACCTTCAACGACTCGGCTATAATAGTACCAGCGACCGATCACAAAACAAAACTCATTAGTTCCACAAACGTTTAAAGAGAGAAAACAATAAAAAAACTAATTTCAGGAGGCCACAAACTCGTATGAAAACGAACTTGCTATCACAAACTCTGAGCATCCAGCAACTTATCATAACTAACAGTGAGAGTGAGTAGAAATAGAACAAAACGGGAAGTTATAATAAAACGTAATAGATGAGCCACTACCTCCGTAAGAGCAGAACGATAAAACGTAGTCGCGCCCTTTAATAGCCTCGCGTCCAAACCACAATATTCGCGTCGCCGAGCGAAATAAATGGTTGGGTTGCTCGGCGGCCATTGCAATATCTCTCGCTGCTCCTTCTTGTAGCGTTCGGGTAAACAAACCCGCCGCATTCGCTTCGCGATAGCAAATCGCGCAACGGCACGCGTGAGGTCTGCGTTTGCCACTTTCGCTTTGAAGCGCGTTCCGCAACGCGCTTACAAATTCCGTAGTTGGTATCACTCGGCACCGATCAATCATCTACTAGAGACACGTCCAGGGGACCATTTGAGGCAGGAAATTGAGATAACCTAGCAAAAATATGTATGCTGTTCATAGTCCGTATTTTGATTGAAAAGTGAAAAGTTTGTTCAGTAATATTATTTAATGCGATCCCTGCTGCGCGAAAAAGTTTTGCATCCGAGGAAGCCTAATGACCGAGCTCTTAACTTGGTCTGTCTCATAGATTTTATTCGAATAACCTTTGAAATGTTCGATCGATTGTAGAACGATTTATTTAGTCGTGCGCTTGACGTAAATCAACGTTGTTGCAGTTTCATCCAATTGGGAGCTTATATGTCGCTACAGTGACGTCACTATGGTCGCTACAACGTCTTACAGTGACGTTCAAGCTCCCGATTGGATGAAATCGTTAACAGCTGATTTACGTCAAATGCACGGTTAAATAAATGCTAGTAACGTCTGCCCAACAGAAAAATTGTTTCAAAATCTCTCGGAGTGAAAAATTCATTATTCATGATTGTTCTATTTGGCCCTTTGGTTTAGAACATACCGTTTCAACTATAGTTGAACGGTTTCAAGGATCTTTTTGTACTCATCATGAGGCTATAAAAATATTTACATTAGACATTGGGTAAATATCAGATTAAGTACATTGAATTGTAGTACAAAATTCATTCGAAATGTAGACAATTAATACATTCATCAACTCTAGACTAATAATTACACAATATAATATATTAATAATTTCGAGCGTCTAGCCGTTAATTTAATGTCAAAAGCCATCAACACCCCTCTCCTTTTCCTCGAAGACACCTAGACCTTCGAAGAATCGCCCTCGCTAGCCCCTGTGCGTGGGCCGCGCCTCCGCCGCCGTCGCTCCGGATTCTGGCCGTGCCAGCGGCTTCCAGGAATCCCTTTCGTGCCAACCTGCTCCCGCCGGTGCGCTGGTATGCGCTGCCAAAAAGCCGTCGTCTCGCCCGCTGCTACGGTCGCCGCCGCCGCCGCCGCTGACGTCGTAGGCACCACCGCTGCCGCCATCGCCATCTCGAATGGCGTTCGACGGGTGGCCGCGTCCCTTCAGTCAATTGGAGGCCTCGGATTAGAATCCCCCGGTTTAGAAACTACGGATTCGAACAGCCGGATTCGAATACGAGACGCTATTCTATAAATAATTGAATATTTCGACTAATAAAATGCGTTTACCTGACAAAGCGTGCCATTATCCCTTCTGGAGCTCTTGGCCTCAGCCTTTATCAGTTATTTTCAGTGAGTGGTTGCTCGGCATTCATCAGCAAACCACATTTTGATATTTTATCAGATTCCGTTTCTCAATCCACTACCAGTTAGTGGTTTTGTATTGATGTAAATGAGGAGTTCGTATGAAGGTCATCCCACAGGAATCAGTGTTTGAGCAGTCAGACATCAATATGTGTACTATTTACTTACTACGATGAATTATGGCAATGCAACGTAACATTCTCTATAGAGCCATCTGAAGGCGTAGCGGCGCTGAATACTCCATTTTCCCACGCGCGTTGGGTCATCTCTGGAGAGCATCGTGGATGTCTGTCTTCAGGCGTGCTAGTTCAGTACGAACAACTGTAGTAACATCGCGTCTGGCAGTATGTGACAATATACAGATAGAGAATAACAGAGAATGAATATATTCAAAAATCCAATAGTTTTTTATCATAGTAGATATATTAAACATAATTTTTTCTTAAATACCGTTAAGCATTTTTAAAGTAAAAATGCATAAACTCGAAGATCATCAATTTTTTCTCATACAAAAAGAACACGGCATGAATTTCCGTTACATTTTCATAAATATGTATAATTCTATAAAAAAACAACAAATAATGGAAAAAAAAACCTGTTTCCTCATTCCGGCTAGCGAAAATCCCGAGATTGTAGCCGCTTCTCTCGGAAGGAGTAGATGACTAACAATCAGGCGCACCGAACAATGCCCTTTTCTCGTCAGTCATGACAATGGCGTCCGTTATTACTGCGCCGCCGCGCCTGGAGAGTCGCCCGGGCGGGCGGCGTTCTTAAGAAGAGTGCCTGCCCGCTCGCTCGCTCGCCCGCCCGCCCGCCGGCGATGCGACGTCGCTGCTGCGCTGCCTCCCGGCGTCGTGTCGCTAGGGCACCGGCACACTGGCACGGGGCGCCCCGCACCCTGGCCACAAAGGGCGAGGCGGGGAACACACGTTTCTTTTTAATTGCAGGAAATATTTTTTTTTAATTTTTGAATTTATTTTAAATAATATATTATTCTGTTTAATGTTACTATATATTAAATGCATTATCCTGTGTATTACTTTTATATTTGTATATTTTATTTTATAAACAGTTTGAACATTAAATTTCTAAATGAAGATATATAAAATAACAATTATAACAATATCAACTCTACATTTTATGACTGTCCTGCATAGATATTTTAACTAATAAATACACTTTTTAAATACACTGCCCCTTCTACTTCTCTATTGCACTACAGAGTTCGCGTTGTTCGACTTTAAACCCTCGAATTTTGTCCGCATTTGCGGGCGTTTCGTCGTCCGGGGCGCGGGGGCGTCGCGTCGTCGCGCCGCAGGGGTCAGGGCTCGCCCGCCGCCGCCGTCGGCGCCCGCGCTCCTACGAACCGTGAATTTTTTAAGACGAGGTCTTGCGGCGGGGGCGGGACGCTCCCAGAGCGCAGCCTCGGGCCGCAACGACGCCCGCGCACTCGCGTTCGAGGTGGGAATGGAAGGGCGAGAGAGGGTGCAGGCGAAGACGGCGGATGTGAGAGTGCAGGGGTTGCAAGGGAAGATGATGAGGTTGCAGTAAAATATATATATATATATATATATATATATAAACAGCGCTTGGTAGAATCGTCGCACCGTATGGGGTGTAGTAGGGGCAATAAATTTTCTCGGGCCACGGTCCTTTTCGAAATCTCGCTTCTGCTCAGAGTCGTCACCCGTATCATGTTTTCTGCACACTTCTAGCAATAGTTCCACATTCGCAACTGAATAATAGGGATAAATACGAGGCAGAGGGCACGGAGTAGAGACTCCCGAGATATGAATCAAACAGTTATCAGAAATGTCTAGTCTCTACTACAGTGATGTATCATGAAGAGAGACAAGAGAGACAAGGTACACAAAATCAACTGCATAGAAGGACAATACAAGGAAAGTATTTTAAATAGATTTGGCATCTGAACGGTGGGATCACTAAATCAGATCATATATTCAAAAAAATCCTGACTTAGTGCTGAAGTCTGCGCGTATTTGTCACGGTGAGGCACGCTGTATGAAATAACGTTTGCAGAAGTGCATTGAAGGGGATATCTTACTTTGCCACCTCTAGTCATATCGCGTCGGAAACCGGACCAGACGGCGTTTATACAAAGTTATTTTTCCAACTTCGGAGTCACGGATGCATGAAAAGACCCGTTCGCGCGTTTGATATCGCCTGCAGTCATGTTGCGTATCCTCGTTTTTGAAGTATACGTCCTCTTTGTCCCCGGCAGACTCTTCGACGCTTCGTGTCTGACACATGGTTTGGACGGTGACATTACACGCGAACTTCTAGTCATTCTACAGGAAAATACTTTATTTAGGCCGAAATTGTAGTACATTTGAGTGAAGATGTAAATATAAACTGCTGATCCAATATAGATTGTAACAAAATTGATATGATATATCTGCATTGAGATATATTTTAAAATTAAATTGAAAGGAAGTTTATAATAATTTTACATAACATAATACATTCATTTCATTAATGAATGTTGTTGACAGTGGAGACTGCTTAACTGAATAATTTTGTTTCCCCGTAACTTAGAAATGTATTCGAGGCACAAAAACCGAAATTTTCTTTTTCAACCTATGTAAATTAATTCTTGAAAATCCTATGCTTTGCCTGTCTAAACTACTCTGTTCTCCCTGTGAATTAAAAAAAAATATGTTGGCTTATTTAACTATGGTAAGGCCTGTGTAAATCAATATTCCTAATTTCACTCAAAATTATGATCTTGGTAGGTTTATTACTTATGCAGAGCAATTAAAGAGCATTGAGCTCAAATAATTCGTAATCCGTGGGCATCCACAAATTTAAGAACGGTTCAAAGTTCGGATAATGATTCAGGATTTGACCCACCTTTAGCAGTAACGTGAAAAAATGAAAGCCATTCCATAAACGTTAAAAGCGGAGCTACTTTCCTTCTGTCTCCCAGAAACAAGGAAGTAGAACTACGAAATTCTGCACAGGAAAGCGATCCGCAACGAATGAAAATTGGGCACCAGACCCACACTCTCAGTCCGCTTCCTTTCGCTTTCTCTCTTACGCGCGTTTCTTGGAAGCATTCGCAGCGCTCACGTACCTCACCCGGGCTGAACGACACGCCGCTGGCAGGGATTCCTTCTCTCAGGCGAAACTAAAGGACTTTCCAGAAGTCTTTTGTAAAAGAGATGCATCTGTTTACTAATTCATCAGGCAGCAGAAACATTTTGCATTAAATTACTGGTACGCGCTGGATACCAGCGGCGAAGATAATTCATTAAAGGAAGAGTCAGATAAAATAATACACGTCAGACTAAACACACTTGAAGATTACTTAGGCTTTGCAACTATGCAACAGAAGCTGCAGTCAGAGTACAAAACAATTATAATAAAAGTAGTATTGTGGGCTAGATACGTCTCCTGACCTGTTCAAGTAATGCATACGTGACAATCACTTCCCTGAGTGTTTTCCAAGAACACAAGGCTCACTAAAAAGGCGAGATTTTAATTTTGCATCCCTCCAAACACTTTTACCTACTGGTTATTTTTTTTCCCAAAAAAGCCCTAGTTTACTCTTCTCTTTGTCGCGGACACCAACAAACAATTCTAGACTAAAGGACACACTTTCGTCGCGCCCCCTGTCAACACTTCCTCTTTTTTTCGCTCTCTCTCTCTCTCTCTCTCTCTCTCTCTCTCTCTCTCTCTCTCTCTCTTTCTCTCTCTCTCTCTTTCTCTCTCTCTCTCCCTTTCCTCCTCCCCCTCGAAACTACGGGAACATTCATTTCAGCACGAAACCAAGGAACTTCCCGGGAGCGACACAAACAGCGAACAACAACAAGCAGCCGTCCGGCTTTCACGGGACCAAGAGCAGCGAGCCGCGTGCACCCGAGGTCCAAGTGTCGTCTCCGGGCTACGCCCCGCCGTCCAACGCGACTCGACGCGACGGCACGGCGAGCCCGTTGCCGCGGGCCGCGCGTGCATATTTAAACGGTTACCGTCTTTTGTCTCGGCGCTCGCCGCCTTTTGTTCCTGGGGCGACGTCTTGTGTTTGTCCTCACTCCCCCGCCCCGCGCCCTCGCAGGTCCTCGCGACTCGTCTCTTCCTGGAGGCTCCTTCCTGGAGGAGGCGACCTGAATTATGAAGCGACACCCGTGTGTCTCCTTTTTCTGGAGCGCTATTATCCGTTCGTACAGAGACGTCGTTGAGACATTTGTCCCGGCAGGCGCCAGGCCTTTCGGTTTGCTTTCTGCGGGGGCGGACGGAAAGGTGAAAGGGAAAGAAGCAGTCAGGGGTCAACGACGCGGCCTCGAGGTGAGTCTGTGTGCTCTGTGCGCCTACTGAAAAGATGCATCCCTGCCTTTTTCTATGCATGCGAATGAGATTTACACGTGAACAATGCTTTTTTCTTGATGGACACATCTCGAGTTATGGACGCACCTTATTGGTTATTCTCATTCCAAAAGATTCATTTCTTTTCTTCTACATCGCGTAAACAGGGTGTCATTCGACAAACAGGACAATATAACTTTCGAGACCTCCAAGGCTTTGAACAAAGAATGATTGTGTATTCTCAGACCATAAAACAAACAAAAATGAAGCATGCTAAATCAGCACACGACGTGAATTTAGCTCCTAGAAATGATTTTCGAAATCCATTCATGTCCAGCGGGTCTTTTTGTGTCCGTAACAAACCGAAGGCGAACTTGCTAATAATACCAGCCGCCGCCTGCTGCTCACATTTTCTTGTCCCTCATCATTCCCATCATCCTCCTCCCCCAACCACCTTTTTTACAAGGCAGTTGAAGGAACCCGTCCGACAACTGGAGCAGACACACAACTGGAACCCAAATACCAACAACGCGGGGCTGCGCGCCAGCGTTTCAACGTGTTTAGGAAAACTACGTGTGTTTTCCCGAGCGTGAAAACAGCTCTCGGCCGAGGTGTGACAATGCGTTTCCGCCGGGGGGGGGGGACTTAACAACCGCACGGCGCGTGCGCGGACCGCCTCGTGCTCACGCGCGGAGACAGCTGCGCGCCACGAGTACCACCTTCGCTCCGTTCCAGCGCAAACGAGAGTTTTTTCGCACGGGGGATGTGGATACCGTGACCGACCACGTTCTAAGAGATGCTCCTCTTTCCAGATTTAATTCAAATGAGATTTTACGTTCAATGGTTCATACGTTTTTTTTAATTTCATATATATTCAATACGTTTCTGCTTTACAGTTACCATTTAATACACGTTCGTTGATATATATCAGATTTGTTTACTTGTTGAAACTTAAACATGCACGTTGGTTTAACTGGTACATCTGATTGTAAAGCAGTGATACTAAATCACGCCTTTTGTATTAAAAATTATATTCAAGAATTTGTAGTATGTAGAAATAATTATTTCGAGGCATCATCAGATGCTGTCAGCAGTCAAGAGTTGGAATTGCAATCCTTTCCTGGTACAGCCAGATGTTTCTGTTGCTTGTTACGGAACGAGGGCGATTTGGGAAGGAGACATCGATACTCAAGATCCTGGGTTAGTTTTTAATAGTTAACCAACAGATTCTATTACTTTTTCGGTATTATACCACCGCAAATGCTAAAAATGCCGATAAAGATATTTAATTAATACTGTTATACTGCACTTTAAACAATTTCGTTCAATTTATGTTTTTAAAGAGTTATGAAACATCACTAAGAAATGTTCAGGAGGTTCCCTCACTCATCTGGAATATACAAATTCCTTGATTAGAAACGTAGCCCTCTTCGTTCCGATGTCGTCTAACGCTTGCGAAATACATCCACAACTAGCTACCTAAGAGTGAACACACACTGGTGTGAGCGGGAGCGCGACGTAGTTTCCGGAGGGGCGAGACGGCGCGCAGACTTCGCATTGTGACCCCACAGATTGCTCTGTATTTGCACGGAACGCGCGTCCGTGAAAGGGAGCGTAGCAACGCACGCTGACTCGGCAAGAAACGTCTTCGCCTCCAGGTGTTTCGTCGGCAGAAGCATTCGAGGTAGCGAGTAGCCAGTGAACGCACGCGACATCTTCCCCATCAGGGGAAGAAAGTGCAAACTCCCCATTTCATTTCCCCCTTCCACAAACTAAGAAGATTTGCTAATTTCAAAACGCCTAGCTTATTTGAGGGAAATTTATCAATGCACGTTTTCCTCAATCGCATGTTAAACTCCTAAAAAAAAACTAATAGAACTCTGTTCGTTACTGACTAGTAGAAAGGGTGCCAATTCCCCGAACAATTTGGCATTCCAGAAGTTGGTAGTAGTGTGTGGGGAAAGAGGATGTTTTTTCACGCGAGGTGAGTGACTCACGGAGATCGCGGCGTCATTAACTAGGAATGTGCGGACCCTCCGGGACAGTGCCACAACCGCATTCACGCGGGCGGAGATGAGGAGGGGGGGGGGAGAACGATGGATTGTGAGGTCGCGCAAAGCGAAGTGGAGAGGTTGCGGGAATGGGCGTGGACAAGTGAACACAACCGAGATCAAAACACGCGCGTGGAAGGGAAGCTTGGGTGGCATGAGTGGGAGTGTGCGGGCGGGATGCTATAAGTGAGCCGAGCGGAATGAGGAAAGTGAGAGGGAGAGGGCAAATGCGACTGAAGGGACAAGCGCTACGGGTAGGACAAGCGTGACGAGTGGGACAAACGAGACGGGCAGGAAAAGATTAATGGATCGAACGAACGTGACGGACACGTACTAGTGTATGACAGCGTAGGCTTCCGCGGGCCGGCAACAGGAGCTGCTTGGCTGTTCGGGAGACGCCGCGTCCTAGGCACGGGTCGGCCGCCATTCTGCGACCTTCCTCAGGGCAAATCAAAACACAAGTCGCAATGGCGGTCGAAACGTGGTGCTGATGGTGCGCG
>BOPP01000042.1:1369762-1391507 GCA_017312745.1 Gryllus bimaculatus
ACTCAGCTGCTCGCGATTTATCGTTTCGGTTGGGAGAAGACACAAGAATCCAATATTCGCACTGCGATATTCGTAAACTGCCCTGATGTGTTTCCTGTTAAGCGATTTGCACGCGTATTATTGTAGTTATTTCTTCACATGAATGGATTGCATCGATATACTGGGTACAATCAAATTTGGAATAACACGAAATACGTTTCCCAAAAATATCAATTTTTTATATTACGGTACATCAAGCGTGGTCCACAGGGTGACTATACATAGCTTAACAGTTCTAAAGAAATAAGATTACTCTCAGACTAGTTTAAATCAATGCGAGACTGCGATAACAGCTAGTGTAATAACTCACAAAGTTTCTGGTACATTAAATTTATAAAACTACAATTATGACGAACGATTCCCATACATTCCGATACAATGGATACCCGTAAAACATGAAATAGCCTACGGGTTCAAATGTTCACTCAATTTGAATTCATCTTCACTGACTAATGCCTTATTAGGCAACGCAAAACATGCATAAACACAAAACCCACAGAGTTCAAGAGATATTTATTCTGAATTCCAAATGATGCGATCTATAAATACGAACCAAATTCAATATTCACAAGAATTCCGCTTAAACAAATACACTTAAAGGAGAGGCAACACTCAAAAGAAAATTAATTGCACATAACGTTCATCACAATTATCCCAGAAGAACAGAAAATAACGCGATCATATTTCTAGCACGAAGCTCGCAGAACGTTTGCGTTCCCACCAATGAAAGTAAAACCGCAACAGACACCAGTCCGCGACCGTACAACCGGAGATGAACGCATCCGACATACGAGCAGTGCCGCCAACCGCGAACACGAAATTCTCCAACCCCAACGAGTGACGCCACGCGGGAGGGGGGGGGGCGCGGAAACCGCAACATTCACAGCACCGAGAGCCGAGAGCAACCGGCCGCGGACACACATTAAAGTTTGAAACCCCACCCATCACCATTATCGTTCCCTCTTTAAGCCGCTCGCAAACTCACCGCCTCGACGCCACCGCAAGCGCAGAAACAGGTCCGCCGGGAGCCGGAGACACTCACCTGGAAAGCAAGAGAAAAAAAAATGAGCGTATGTCATTTGCAATCACAGAATGCCCTTTCCCATTACAATTATGCCAATTTGCGGATGGGTTGAGGAGTCCGGCTGGGGCAGTAAAGGAAGGAAAAAAGGGACAATAAACGACGGCCATTAGACCAAGCAGACGGAACCTGGGGCACTCTACCGCACTCACGCAACTTATAACAGAAGTAACGAAGCAGACGGAAACACGTGAATCCGCATCCCTCCGTATTCGTTCACCCACTTCGTGAAGGTTTAACTCGCGACAGGAATTTAAAGGCTCGAGCGCTACCACTCGAAAATCTCTCGGCGAAAAGCGCTGTCGTTCCTTTCTCGTCATTACGTTCAGAGCAAGTGTTCTCGGAAGAAAAGCCTTTCGAATGCCTATCGAGAAAGAACTGCAGCAGTGTGTTGGAAGTCTGTTGACCGAGTCGAGATGAACCGGACCCGATGAGCCACACAACCCACGCACAAAACAAACAGTAATCGAAACGTAATACGAAAGGAATCGAACGCGGCTCGAAGAAGGCGCAGCTAGGGGGAGAGAGAGAAAAGCCAATAGATGAGAATCGGGTTTCAAAGGGTTACAGTCTTTGGAGAGAAGAGTGTGCATGGTGATTTTTCCAGGAAATGATTATTATGCGTGACTTGAAGCCTATAATAAGCGACTGATAAACATGTTTCAATAATAAATGGAGGGAAAAGATAGAAACGTACTATTTGTAAAAACTAGACAGCGGAGTTTCCGAGAAGCCAACAGCAGCAGACATTACAGCAGGTAAGATTGAGACTATAACGATCAATAAACTAAAATGGGAGCAGGTACGTCACAAAAACGTAAGTCAGCGCTCGGTAATAAGTATAAAACAAAAGGAGCCTTCAAGCCAAATTAAGTCTGTGGCTTTACACAAGGTAAAAGCAAGAGGAAATCGATTCTAATAGAAAAGTGCACGAGTGTCCATATGATGTTTTATTCGTTTTTATAATAGACATAAAACCAGTACGGACGTTAAAGTAACATACATTTTATTAAACGTATTGAATATAAGGCAATGAAATTCTGCCAGTACACCTCATGGAGGAGTACTAATCTTGTCAAACACGTAAATTAGGACTCTTTAAACACCGAAATCACGAAACCCCAACATTGGTATAGGGTGCGAATTTGTACTTTCTTTGGAGATGACATTTAGAGCACAGGAGGAGAGGCACTAATGGAAGAGTGAGACAAAGATCTTCACTTACGCATCCCAGAAAGTTCAAACTTCATGGACATTTTTGGCAAAACTGTACACTCAATCACACGAATTAGTTCAATATCTAATATTTCCTTTTTCTTTCATTCAAACACGTTCATTCCAACTGCGCTATTGTTGTTGAGTGTTTTTGTCGTGTAACCACTCCACCACAGGCCGTGCAATATGAACAAGTGCTCGATCTTGCTAAAAGATGCAATCGCCATCCCCAAATTGCTTTTAACAGCAAGAATGTATTTAAAACATCAACGTAGGCGTGCGCCGTGATAGTGCCACACAAAAAAACAAGGGGTGCAAGCCCGCTCCTTGAAAAACACAACCACACCAAAACACCGTTATGTACGTGGCCGGATACTTTAGATCACATAGAGTACGTTGGAGCGGGAACGGCGGTGTGCACATAGCTCGCTCACGTAGGCCTTTCGCGGGCGTGTGTGGGGGTGCGGGCGCTCAAGAAGGCGGAGCGCGAAGGCGGCAGGCCGGTACGCAGCGCGGCCCCGCACCGGCCACCCGTCGGGGCTTACTCACCAGAGCCAACAGAGCCCCAAGGCGGCTTATTGGCCCCCCAGCGCAAACAGCACCCCGAGACGCCACCGCCGCCACCGCCACCGCCGCGGCGGCGACGGCCGTCCTAAACAAACCCGCCGGCCCCTCGCCGCCACCCTCCCACCTGCCATCGCCACCTACCGTGACCGCCCACAATAACGCCATCCAACGCACTGTTCGACGCGGAGGGGTGGAGAGCGATGGTGGTAGCGGAAGGTGCCTGGAAATGGGTTTGTCTAGGGAGGGGTGTGTGTGTGTGTGGAGAGGAGTGAGCTAACGTGGGGAAGAAAGAGTGGCTGGTGAGACCTGGAGAGGGCAAGTGCGATGCCCAAAGCACGGGATGGAGACGAAGGGCGGGTGAAGATGAGTGAGGAAGGTGCACGGATGGGGACGGATGATGGTGAGAGCGGATCCGCAAAGATGGGCGAGAAAGGGAGAAGGTTCGCTCAGACGGGTGAGGAATGAGGTGAAAGAGGGCGAATAAAGAGTGTACACCCGAGGAAGGGTGCATAACGGCTGCGTCTGTCAGCACGGGTGAGGAGAAGGCGGTCGTTCGGCAGTGGAAAGGAAGCGGGCGAAGGCGACAGAGAGTGGTGGGCGGGGTCGAGCCGGACACAAAGGAGAAGGCCCACTACCATCACACCCCCCCCCACCACCACCACCATCACCACCTCGATCCCAGAGCGCATGGAGACGGCGAAAAGTTCGCTGACCGCACCAAGAGACGCGCGGTCAAACCCCGGGCCCTGCTTTCCATACGCGGCGAGGCGCGGCCTTCCGGGCTTCAGAGAGCGCGCGGTCCGCGCGACGCCGAATTCCAAATGCCGTCGAAGAGCATTAAATTTCGCTCGCCCGCCGTTACAAAGGGCGGCGCAGTTATTTCGAGAGGAGCTCCGCAGCTTTAACGTTGCGCCTCGTGAGAGGCAGGCGAATAAAAGCGGCTTCTTGCCTAATCTGCTGCGAAGCATTTGTTGTGACTCGCAACTTTTGTTCGCGGAAGAGGGATTAAGAGAATTTCATTTTTATCATTCTAAAAATCGTTTAAATAACCCGCTGCTGGTAACAAGGATGCATTTATTGCGATGAGTCGCGTTCCTTCAAAGGCATGTAATTTGTTGACGCAGACTGAGCCGCGTTATCTTCAGTTTTTATTCCGTGGCCGTGCAACGGCTTTAGGTTTCCACGTCAAAGCTGAACCGTGCATACTCGTGGTATTTTCTGCAAGAAGGATACACCGTTGTCTCCTTTTTAAATACGCAAAAACATCAACAATACCGGGTGGAATAATCACTTTACTGAGATTGTTTTCAGAAAACGACAACATTCACCAGCAGTCGCAGAATCCAATCCGGGATAAAACAAACCTTGAGATTCGAAATAAAACCGAGCGTTCCGTATACAAATAAAGCTAATGGGAAATAGCTCATCCGCTGCAGAAAGCAATCACTCAAATTTATATACACGCATGCAGTGTTTGACCGCAGCACACTATTTTCTTAATTGGAAACGAAGGATTCAACAATTGACGATGTGGAATAATAGTCACAAATCCGCGCTGTTTCTTTCTACAACTACGCATTTCAATCCGAGAAATGTCCGCCCGCTGTGATCCAACTTCGTGTTTAGTGCCTGCAATTGTACATGACTGATGCTATTAGTGTTCACGGGTATATAAAAAATGAGCGAAGGAAAACAAGAATGAATGAAATAAAATAGATGCAGAAAGTTAACAGTTTAATACAAGAAAGTAAATTAACTTTTAAGAAAAGAATAACAATAAGTGGAATGCAAACATCAATTGCAATCCGCAATCCATACTATGCAAACAAGTTATACTCCACAGTTGGCATGTGAAAAATAGCGACCTTTAGAATTTCTAAGTAAAAGGCATTTTCCCCATTTCTGCCATTACGATAATAAAGAAATTCTCACATGTGCGACGCTCGTTCAAAAATAAATAAAAAAGAATTCCGTTAGTTCAAATTCTCACTCACACTGCGACAATTTTTCCATCAGCTCATTTTAACCCGATGTTCCTACGACGGCATTAGTGCAATGACATATTGGTTGGTTGTACTATTTTATTTTCCTACTTCAAACTACACGTTTTGGGAACACCCGTTCCGATGCGATTATTCCGGTTGGATTACCCGCTCCCCACTGAATAGTGACGATGACACTTGTGTGCAATTCCAGGATCTTACTAGCAGCGTGCCGGCATCGCCAAGTAGCTTCATCGTCGGTTTTACCGAGTCGGCCGATAGCGGGATTCAATTTGCGCGCACAAAGCGGAGAGAGACGCTGTTCCCCCGCACGCGCGCGAGGCGCTGCGCCGCAGGCGACGGCTGCAGACGCCACGCCGTCCAAGTGGCGTCGCGACGGAGGCGGGAGTGATGGAAGAAGCGGGGAGTGAAGCTCTGGCGGGCTGGAGACGGCGGGGCAGGACGCAGATGGGGCTGGGGAGGTAGCGGGGGCAGACAGTGGGAGTGGGAGGAAGGTGGTGGCGGATGTGAAGACGCGGACGCCACGCCGTTCAAGTGGCGTCGCGACGGAGGCGGGGGTGATGGCAGAGGCGCAGAGTGAAGCGCCGGTTGTGAGGGGGGGGCTGGTGATGGCAAGGAGGGGGGGAGGGGGCGATGGAGCTGGGAGGCTACGGGGGCCGGGAGTGGGAGGTAAGGTGGAAGGCGGATGTGAAGACGTTTGGCGGACAGGAGCGGCAAGAAAGAAGACACTAGTGGGGGTAGAGGCAGCGGTGGGCGGCAGACGTGGCAGGGACAGAATTGGCGGGAGGGGTGGTGTCGGGCAGGGGTGCGGAGAGGGAGTTGAAGGTGAAAACGGGAGGTGGGTAAAGGCGGGGTGGGCGGTGACGCAGGTAGTGGTAAGGTGGCAGCGGTGCCGGGCAGTGGAGGCGGTTGCGGATATGGAGACGACAGGCCGGCTGGTGGAGAAGATAGCGGAAGCTGTGGCGTCCGCTGGGAGTAGAAGTGGGAGGTGGCGGCGGAGTCGCAGGGGTTGCAGTTGTTGAGGAGTTGGAGACGAAGGCAGACGGAGATGGAAACAGGGACTGGGTGAAGGGAGAAGGCGGGGAAAGGGGCACGGACAGAGATGGAGGAAGCGCAGGCGGAGACAGCGCAGGACTCCGTGCGTCGTTTGCGAGTGATTCGAGACCTGCCTCAACACTCGCATCTGATGAACGCGGGAAGAAGTCGACATGTAGCAAGTATAACAGGTGAGCGTGTGGAAAACGTACGAGGTGAAACGTGTATGATGACATTTGCACAAAGGGATATGAGAATACAAATATTCAGAATGAGAGTATCATGGTGTACGTATGCGCAGAAGTGCTGGTTATGAGTGGCACCACAAAGATATTACAGAAGAAATAATGAGAATTGTGGAATTGCGAGTAACAACAACTACGAAGAGAATTGTGGATCCGAGAGATTCTTTACCAAGGCTTGCCGTGTTCAAATACTCATATAAATTTAATTTTCAGCATAGACAAAAATACATTCTTTTCAGAAAGAATGCAGAAATCTAAATAAATATAAAACAAGTCCGAAAATGGTAGTGCTTCAATGAATACATGTTTCATTACCTGTTCCTTTTCGTAGACAAACAACAACTTTCATGAACACCGAACAATGCATTTTCCCAACGAGGGGCCTTTCGCTTTTAAAGCAGCGCCAACTACACTTTACGCCTTCAAGTAGCGAACTAAAGAGCTCCAAAACCGTCGAGGAAAGTGTATCATCTGCTCCGCTGCACCGTGGAGAGCAGCAGATTGAACGAAGCGCGCGCAAACGGCGACTTAGACAAGCCCTGCGTCCGGGGCTAGTTCTCGGCAACAAACTCCGCGTAACAAACAGAGCACTTCTCATAAAGTCGCCGCGCCCGGGGGGAAAGATCCGTCGCTTAATCCCGCCCGTAAATCAGAGCGGAGAGGGGGCGACGCGAGATGCGGGCGGGGCTGGCGGGAGAAGTGAAGCCCAGGAAAGAGTTGGGTACCAGGAGCTCGAGGAAGCCGGAGAAGGCGACGGAGAAACTGATAAGAGACAAGTTCGAGAAAACTGCCTGGGGTAGATGAGAGGGAGGGAAAGCTGAGAAATGATGGGAGAAATATGTTACTAAAAGGGTTGGGTGAAGACAAAGAAGAATAGAAGGAACTAAAGGTGCGTTGTAGTTGAATAGCGAACACCAAATGGATCGTCGGATGGAGAGAGGGTGAGAGAAAAAATGGACAAAGTGCCAGATATGTGATGAAGCCCAGGAAATACATACGAGATTAAACCAAGTACAAGACAACCAGTTACAGTAATTTACAGTAGATTTCAGATCTTATTACGTCGTACTTGGTGATTTTCACTCAAGAAACAGTATCGTATAAGTCTCTTGCTTATTCACAAGGTTGGTTTAGCGCCTCCGGCGGATATTTTCATGGGAATAAGTTTTATTTGTGCTTTGCAAATTCCTGATAAAAACAAATTTCAAACATATTAGTGTTAGGACTCGCCCATTTTCGGACAAAAATGTTAGTTCGTAAAAAAGTTTCGGTTAAATCTCGTATTTATTTTTTGTTTCTTTACAAAATTAGGTTTAATTATCGTTGTCTACCGGAAGTCTAAAGTCGTAAACATTCATGTAAATATAGGGAAAGAGAACAGCAATTCATAGCGTTTTCCTCTGTACTCGTGAGTGCGTGGAAACCATAAAAAAATGTGTTATTCTGGAATTCTTCCAGAACAACCTACCTGCAGTTCCGAACTGTGCCAATCGATTTGTATAGTCGAGAAAAATCGAATGAGCTATTGATCACCTCTGCAGTGACATGTCGCCCCAAATGCATTGCAGTTGCTTAAAAAACGAAAAACACGTTTTTTTTATTCGAATGACACCTTCAACGCGTCCCGTTCTCATGCGCACAGTTCGACTCGATTGGTGAACCAGGAAAGGGATAATTGTGGGCGATGGAAGACGGACGGGCGGACGGAAGGGGGCTGATTACTCCATTAGTATACTCGGATTTGGCCCAAAAGAAGTTAGGCACATGATCACTACCACAAGGACACGCGTCGTTACCAAGCAGAGATAGCGGAGGGTGAACATGTCTAGGCGCAAGCACGTGTGCAATCTCCAGCGCTCGCTCAAGGCGGCGCGAGTGCAGTACGTGCGCAACTGCAGGCGGGGCGATATGGGGCGGATTAGAGCGAGCGTGGGTGAAACGGGCCAGACAGACGCAACAGACACGGACTGGGTAGGATGAGGAGGGTCAGTTGAGAGGCGGGAGGCGGTGAAGACGCGCGGGATAATGTTAGGACGGGGAGAAGTCGAGGGTAGCAGGGTGGAATCAGCAGAAGGAATAGAATCGAAGCAGAGGATGAAACTGCAGGAGGAGAGGCGGCGGGGCGGCCGCTGGTCGGACGTGATCATGCGGGGGGGTGTCCCCGAAGGTTGGCGGAGGGCGGGGTCAGGTCGGGGCGCAGGCGGGGCGGTTCATCGAGAGGGGAGTTGCAATGGGGTAGTCTGCTGTCACAGGGCGGGATAGAATGGGCTGGAATAGTGTAGGGTGCGCGTGGGGCGGGGTTGGGAAGGATGAAATGGAATGGATGAGAAGGGGGCGGGAGAGGGGCTGGACTAAAGACGCGGCGGAGCGGGAGGGAGCGGGTGGGGTGGGTCGGAGGGAACGGGTCCGTGAAACAAGGTGGGGAGATTCGACAACGGACGGAGGCGAAGTGCTTGCGGGATGGGTTGGTGGGCGGGGATGGGACGGGTCAGCGAGGCGACGTACGGCGAGCGGCGGGTGCGCGGCTCGGTCCGTCGGCTAGCAGGGCGGGCCGGGCGGGCCGGGTCGGGTCGGTCGGGTCGATCCGACGGGGCGGCAGCTAAGCGGCCGGGGGCGATTGCCCATCGGAGCGGCGAGCGCGTGGCCGCGGGCCGCCGCGCTCGGGTCGCCTGGGGGGCGGTGGGCGCGGGGCGCGGAGCTCCCTCGCCGGCAGGGTTTATGACGCATACCGCCGGCTAACGCGAGGCAATCAAGGCGCCGGCGGCTCCGTGGCAGCGCGCGTCGCCGCGTGGATTGGGCTTCTCCTCCGCCCCCACCTCGCCTCGAGCGTCAACATCTCGCGAGTCAGCGCCCGCGCGACGCGACGGCGCGCGCTGTGGGCGAACACTCGCCGCTCGCGGCGACAACGCCCGGACTTGGGATGTTTACGCCCACCTCGCAGCCATTGCGGTGTATTGGATGAATAGGAAATTCTGCTCATAGCACGAGTAACTCGAGCAACACTCGTAGACAACGCTTTTCGGAATAATCGATGTTAGAGCAACTGTTAACGAGTGAAGGGAATAGAGAGAGAGAGACGAGAGGGGGGGGGGAAGTAGACAGGAGAATAAGAAGACAGAAAATGCATAAAGAGCAAAGGGCTAGAGGAAAGGAGATAACCAAACAAAAAAAGAAAAAAGCGAGGAAGAATGGCGATGAGGATTTTCCGCAGAAGAAGAATATCCAGGAACACGGACGACCAGACGAAAAAAGTGGGTTAGAGGATTGAATTCGAGCTTTGGTCCATGAAACGTGACGTGAGTCTTTAATTTACTAGTTTATATTCGTCTCTTTGGTAAAAAAACAAAGAGCATTACCATACTTTTGACGAGGCGGTAAATAAATGTAATAATTTCTCTGGGCATAATTCGTTCTGCTGATTGTTTGGTATGACTATTTCCATGGGCAATGGTAATGAATCCCAGCACGTTGAATTGCCAGGATAAAACCAATACGGTTAACCAAAGAACGTGGATCATCTGCCTCAACAACCGCCACCGAGCAGCGAGGAACACTTCCTGCACCGCGCGCATCGCCAGCTCCGGCGCAGCCATACGGCGCGTGCTAACGGTCCCTCTGGAGCCCCGCCCACGCCACGCGGCGCGTCGCCCACGCGCCCGCGCGCGCCGCGCGCCCGCGGCTGGCCTCCGCCCGCGGGTGGGCGAAAGGAAAACGGGCGAGCTGGCGGGCGGGCGGGCTGACGGAAGTGGGCGGGGCGGGAGGGAGGGAGGATGGGAGTGAGCGGGGCGGGTAGGCAGGTGAGTTTGGCGAGTGAGTGGACTGCCGGGCGGGGAGGCAAGCTGGGGCAGGGCGATCTGTGTAGGCAGGCGGGTGAGTGGGAGGGGAGGCGGGTGTGCAGGTGAGTGGTTGGCGGGGGGGCGAGCGGGCGGGCGGGAGTCAGGCGGGCGGGAGTCAGGCGGGCGGGCGGGCGGGCGGGCGGGCGGGCGGGCGGGCGGGGCGGGCGGGCGGGGCGTGTGCGGGCGGGCGGGCGTTCAGGCGGGCGGGCGGGCAAGGCGGGCGCGGCAGGCGCGGGCGGGCGGGCGGGCGGGCGGAGGCAGGCAGGCGGGGCGGGCGGGGCGGGCGGGCGGGCGGGCGGCAGGCGGGCGGGCCGGGCGCGGCGGGCGGGGCAGGCGGGGCGGGGGGCGGGCCGGGCGGGCGGGCAGGCGGGGCGGGCGGGCGTTTCGGGCGGGCGTTCCAGGCGGGCGTTCAGGCGGGCGTTCAGGCGGCAGCGGGCGTTCAGGCGGGCGTTCAAGGCGGGGTTCAGGCGGGCGTTCAGGCGGGCGTGGGGCGGCGTTCAGGCGGGCGGGCGGGCGGGCGGCGGGCGGGCGGGCGGGGCGGGCGGGAGGGAGGGCGGGCGGGAGGGAGGAGGGAGGGAGGGAGGGAGGAAGGGTCAATGGGCTGTGGGCAGGGCGGTCACAGGAGAATTCTGAAAGAGGTGCATTGGTATACTAGGGGAAGGGTAGGGTAGACCTGCCGGAGGGGGGGGGGGGGGGGGTGGGGGGGATGGAGGAGGGGGGGAAGGGGGGAGGGGGGGGGGGGGGGAAGGGGGGGGGGGGGGCCACGGCGGGAGGGGGGGACGGGTTTGACATGGTTAAGGGCATTGACAGAAGGACAGACAGTGAATTGGACAGGTTGGAACGGAAGTTGGCAGGTGAATGGGGACGAGCGGGCGGCGGTGACCGGCCTCCGGGAGCGGAAGTGTGGAACGTGGACTCGAAACTCTAACCGGTGTACTCCGGAGCATTTGTGTTTATGGGTTAATAAACTCGGGCGTGGCCGTGGCGTGGCGGTGGCATGTCTGGGGGGGAGCGCAGTGGAGGGCGGAGGGGAGAGGGAGGGAGACACGGCGAAGTGGGCGGCGCTCGCGACGGGAAGAAACTTCCAGAAGCGCCACGAGAGGCGGTGTCGGTCGCGCACTCGCGAACGGGAGTACTAAGTTTGCAACGCATCGCCTGCCGGCGGCACGCCAGATGCAGCGCATCCCTTTTCACAAAGGGATGCCACTGCAACGGCATCATTTCACACGCGCAACTCCACCAATGTAAACTATCCTTACGACAATAGATTTCCTTACGTATTTTCACTAATAGAAGCATATGACGGCAACGCGCGCAGAAGTGGGCACGTTTTAATCGCGGCACATCAAGGAAGCTCCGAAACTGTATTGTCATTCTGGGCGAGAATTCAAAAATTGCATGTCAGAGATTTAATGCTGCGCGGCAGCGTGGAAGTTAACACGTCGCGTAATTTCGAGGCGGCCTCGTCCACGGTTTGACAAAAGGCGCTAACGGTAGCGTGGGGTAAGAACACCTCGTGTCGGCGGAAGACGAGAGGCGGTAAAATGCGGGAGGCGAAGAAATGACGAAGGGCAGAGGGAAACATGGCGCGGGTCGTAATTACGCTCGCTGTTGCGGAAGGCAAGACGGTGCTGCAGGCGGACGGGGAGGGGGGAGGGGAAGAATTCAAAGATGGTGACGCAACGGCGTAGCACGCTGGACGGGGAGGAAAGTGTAAGGGGGATTTCGAATATTCGAGGGGAGCGTTCCGTTGGAATGAACGAGAAAACGGAAATACGAAACGATATTCGTGACCTCGATACGAATAGAACTTCACATTCACACAAACAAGGGCGGTAAGGAAGGAAACGCAACACAATTGGTTGTATGGGATTACGAAATCCACAGTGATGTAACAAGGGAAATCAGGAGGTTGAGACCAAAAACAGGGCCAAGAGGGAACAACGAGAAGCCGAAATAAAGACGATAAGGAAATGAGAAAAGCAAATATAAGATGAAATAAGAACGCAAAACTGTGGGAAACGCCTAAAGAAAATGCGACCTGCCCGGCGCTGTCGAGAAATGCAGTTCAAGACATGCAACAAGACGCCAACTGACGAATCCTACTACAGGTCCATAATGAGACAAGGAGGAATTCAAGACTGACCACCGAGGAACGGACCAGAACAGGGACACTAGCAGCCCAACCAAGGACGCTCCTGTTCTCGATTAAACAATACGCATTACGCAACAAAGAAAATAGACAAACGAGGAGGGAGTCACGAAGTCGCCCGGGAGACGCAGGCAGTCCAACGCTCGGGAGTCAGCGCGCGGTGGGGCGGCGCGAAAGTAGGGCGGGTGGGGCGGGTCAGCGGGGGGAGGGGCGGGCGGATGGAGGGGAGGGCGACGCGCGGGCGGGTCAGGAGGGGCGGGTGGAGGCGGGCCGACGTGGTGCGGGGTTGGCCGCGGTCGGGCGGGGGTGGCACGGAGAGGGGGTGACGCGAGGGCTGCGGCTAGAGGGGAAGACGGGGCGAAACATAGTTCGGTCCCGCGGAGGCGCGCGGGGCCCAGGTGCCTCTGCCCCTCCGCGGGCGCCAACAGCGCACGCCCTAATTAAGGCCGAGACGCGTCGGCGGGGGCGGGGGGGGGAGGGGGCGGGGAAGGAACCGCAGCGCTTTCTGCCCGCACGCCCTCCCTCCATATGAGGCACGCTGCGGCCGCGCGACCGCCCGGCTCTGCGTCACGCCCCGTAGGCAGCCGCGCGATATATTGCTTTAAACTTTCTGACGCGAACGGCGGCCTTACCAGGAAAAAAGAAAAGCGAACGCGAAATTTCTTGCGGCCTCGGCGCGTGAGCAACGACTCGCTTCTTGAAAACGTCACCTGTTTCTGCTCCTCGCATACTGGCGTGTTGTTCTTCGGATGCGACTACTAAAGATTCAGTCTAATAAGAAGGCAGAAAATAAAATATAAATAAAATACTGATCGCTTCACGATCGAAATACAAAGTATTTTGGTGGACGGCAATTGTCTTTCATTTATCTACAAATTTTACAATCTTCCCCTAGGAAGACAATCGCGTAAAATCCCGCCCCGCGTCTACTACCCACTGGCGTAAATATCTCTCCTGAGCAACGTGGTGAAACGCTATTAGCTTGATTCCACTTATATAGTTCTCAAGGATCGCAGCCGAAGCGCGTCACCTTTGCCGACAAAACAAAAGACTGGCTTCCTTGTTCAAAAGGTGGAAAGAAGACGGTGCAGCAGCGTTATCTCGCGCGCTATCTCCAGAGGCAGACCAGCGCAGGAAGGGCGGGGCAGAGGCAGAGGCAGCGGAATATTGTGCCGAATGTACCTCGGCACAACCGCCTCAATCCCTCACCCCCCTCCCTTTTCAGGCCTACACCGCGCGTCGCTATCTCGAGCAGTTTTAGCCGGCGCGGAGGGGCCCCATGACGACACAGGTAAGGGAAACTGGCGGCGACAATGGAGCGGCTGGTACTGACGAAGGCGGGTCGAGACAAAAGGGAAAGGGGCGCAGGGAATAGCAAACGAGGAATAACAAAAGAGGAAAGATAGAAGTACAAGGTATGAAAGAGGAAAGGAAAAAGTTGAAGGGACCAAAGACGAGAAGGGTGCCGTGACTGTGAACATGGGGTGAAGAAAATACGAGAAAAATAAAGAAAGAACAATTTTTAGAGTACACATGGAATTTAAATAAAAAATTCAATACGGTGTACAAGTTTGAACAGATCCAAATGAGTCACAAAGAAAGAGCTAATTCTCCAGGAAAGACAGTACATGTTTAACTCACTTAAAATTTAAAAAAAAAATGAAATGAAAAATGCAGGAGAGTGGGACAGAAGACTGCCAAGGCGAGATAAAGTGTTAGAGAAAAGAAAGCCGCGGCAAAATAAACATCAAACGTGCAAGTGGTGGGACGAAACAGAGAGAGAAAAGGTTCCGAATGGAAGACCGAGCGTCAGATACAACCTGAAGACCAGCAGCGACAGCGGGCGGCGGCGGCGGCGACCAAGGCAGCGGAAGACGGCTCACGCGCGGAGAGGAAAGAGGAAACGCGAGCGGGAGGAGGAGGAGGAGGAGGCGGAGGAGGAGGAGGCGGAGGAGGAGGAGGAAACGCACGCGCAGGGAAGGGGAGAGAGAGAGACAGAGCGAGAGGAAGCGAAGGAGCGGCAGAACAAAGTGGCGGCAGGCGCCGCTCGCCAGCACAATGCACGCGTCAGTTAGCGTCGACACGCATTCACGGCGGCCGCGTTGCGAATTTACAATGCGGAGGACGCGGCGAAAAGTTGCGGCGGCGATGGAGGCGCAGTAGGGAGCGTGTGTCGCCAGCACG
The DNA here is from genome assembly GCA_017312745.1 of Gryllus bimaculatus. Classification (NCBI taxonomy): domain Eukaryota; kingdom Metazoa; phylum Arthropoda; class Insecta; order Orthoptera; family Gryllidae; genus Gryllus; species Gryllus bimaculatus. The sequence goes on from BOPP01000042.1 coordinate 1,384,120, forward strand.
GAGAGACACAGAACCCGCAAAGACAAGGCGGTGTAGGAAGTGTGGGAAAAGGGAGCGAGAGAAACGAGTGTAACAGATGAAGCACAACTCGTGGGGATGCACTGTTTAGCTCAAAAAGGTTAGAGTAAATTTATGTGAAAAGATATTAAGAAATTTGGTGAAGTCGGTTACGTTCAGCCACGCGAACATGTACAACCCAGACGGCAAAAAAAAAGAAGATGACCAGTGAGTGAAGCCTGAAAAGGGTCAGTGAGTGGAAATTAAAGACGAAGTCAGAGATGTAGAGAATACATTGCAGCGTTAGGAGAGAACTGAAGTGATAAAAGGAAACAAGAAATAAGGATTCTAAGAAACGAAAGCGAAGACGCTAGGCGGTACACCTTTAAAGTTGAAATACTGAAGGACAGTCTGTAGGATGGCGTTGGCAGAACCTGTGCAAAAAGAGAGAAAGAGAACGATTTGTTAACGGCGTCAGGGACACGAATGGCTGTCACATTCACTGTATTCTTAATCCGTAACATGTGTACCACGGAAGAATGTTTAATAATGGCAGCAAGAAACCCAGACACCTAGGGTCGTTAACTCTCTGTTAAGGGTGTTGTCTCCACCTGTGTCAGAAACCAGGAATTGTCGTGGCCTTCTCGTAGTTAACTGGGCTCTTTAGTGAATGCGACGATTCTGGACTACCGCATTCAAGATCGATTCCAGCAGTAGTAGAACAAAACTGTTCTTGGACGTATGTTCAATGTGCATGTCTCAGTGATGACCTCAATGCATTTATGCGTGCCTACACAATGCCCCATTGCACAACGAGCAAATTTCCGTATCCCGTACTTGCTTGCCCTGTTGAGGGTCGTAAAATACATGAAGTCATCGCAAGGCTCCTGTTGCAAACGGCAGGATGTCGATCGGTGCCAAGTTCTTGAGTGCATCAACCCTGGCCGAGCTTGCCATATAGGATATGACAGCTGTCCTTCAACCACACAGGGTGCAAGGTTGAATCAGTCATACGTTGCTTTACTGATTGGCACACTTACGCAATCTGATGAGTTAAACAAGAAGTAATGTAGTACCAGGAAGAGAATGGCAAGGCAATACATGGGCAACATAAAAGGAATTTATGCATAAAAGGAACTGTGATACTATGGTACTGCTAGTTCCTCACATTACATTTTGTAAGGTATAATTTATGTGTATTACATTGTAGAAACATATTTATATGATGATATATTTTTTTTAGGTTCTAATGAAAACCAAATAGAGAATTAAATGGAATAATGAAGAGATGGTCTGAAAAACCACGTAACGAAAAAACATGAATTAAAGAAAAGAACGAAAGAATAGAACCAACTAGAATAAAAACAGGGAAAACGTGAAGTGGAGATAAAAATTAAAACAGAATTTAAAACAATACTGTGCGAACGAAACCAAAAAGAACACCAAAACTTGGTCGACGTTACAAAATAATATTAAAGGGAAACACAAGAAAGAACGAAAGAATGGAGGAAAAAAGAAGTAAAATAACGCGAGGACGATGGAGTCTCCTCTTTTGCGAGGCGTTTGGCACGGGATTGGTCCTTTTCTATCGACCCTTCCTTCCGCTCTCCGATGACCTATTGACGCAGCCTATGAGCCGCAGGCGGCGGCGCCGGGTTGGGGGTCGAGGCGGCCGGATATTTTGGATCAAATTGGACGTGTTTTACGGCCTTTATTCACGGCGCTCCCCCGCGCGGCGCGGCGCGGAGGTCGTCTTTCGAAACAGTCGTGCCTTCGGAACGAACCACTTTCGCGGGCTTAGTACGCTATTCTGCTACCGAACGCACTAATTTGGCCTCCGCCGAAACTACGCCACACGGCGGCACGGCACGCGAGGCGACGCTAGGGACAAAGCGTCGGACGGGCGATTCAGTTTTTAACGGGAGAGCCGTTCGCCTCGGCTTTTACTGCGCGCGCGACGATCAGTTTTTTGTAGAACAAACACACGACGTGAGAAACTTAACGTTTTGTTTCGTTAAACACTTACGAGAAAATATACCCACGTATGTTTTGGAATTAAAATGTGAGCGACACTAGCTATTTACAGAATGTAGGTATTTAATTCTTTCGCCACTTTTTATGATTTAGCTCTGTTATAGAGTTATGGAACTATACAGGAATTTTTTTAAAAAATGGAGAAAGTTGTTGAGATTTGCTTCATCGACAATTTACGAAAAAAAAGATCCAGTTTTAATTACAAACGGAAGAGTGTAGATGTATTTCGTAAAATTCATAATGTGGCACCTTCAAATAGAAAGGTATAGGTAGAAAGATTAGGTAATCAATGAAGTTGGTATGATTCAACTGCGAATTTCAGTGGACAATTTCCATCGATTGAATCACGTATTATTTGACAAAACGCAGTTTTATTTTGCTCACAGAAATTCAACGATGCGTGAGGTAGCAAAAGATTTATATTTGCTGTTACTTCCTAATAGGTGCTTTATACATCATTCGTTCTCGCAAATGTATAAGCGCGTCCCACCCCCAGGGAAACATTCTTCCTTTCACAAGACCGCCGCCGCCGCCGCTTCACGCACGTAGTCACGCACTTTTTTTGTGCGTGAGCGCCGCGGTCTCAGTCCGCGAAACCCAGTTACGCGTCGCCGCCGCCGCCGCCGCACCCTCCGCGTGCGTCTACATCCACAAAAGGCTCCCGACAACGCGTCACCACACACGCTCGGGGCCACGCCCCTCCCACGCATCAAGGCGCGCGCACGCTCGCTCGCCACTCGCCTACCTGGCGCAGAAACGACCCAGCTCGCGCGCGCGGAACTTCGCCGCCGCGCACATTTAAATGAACCACCGCAGACTCCCCTTCCCCCCCTCCCCGCCCCCTCACCACGACCTCCGCGCCCGCCCCTCGCCCCCTCCTCGGTTACCCCCGGACAAACTCGGATCCAAAACAACAACAAAGCGAAGCAAGTCGCCGCTACACGCGAACCGGATTAAATTTGGAATACAACAAGCTTCCAGCGCCCCGACTATTAAGTTAATTAACTTGATAAGGGCGAAGACAAAATGGAGGCCCGGCGAGCTGTAAGCGCCGCTGCCGACAACGTATACGCGTGACGTTAAACAAGAATTTCGGGCGGCGGTTGATAAATACATAAACATTACAAAATTGGGGGATTTAGTCTGGGGCTTGTAAACGGTTTACAAGGGGCAAACAAGCCAATCAAGGGAGCTTGTGACGAAGAACATGATTTCTTCTTGTTATAAAATAGGATGCAAGTCTTCTAATGGACGTAAGCTTAACATCAAGGTATGTTACAATATTCTGGGAATCGACTGTTGTTGCTACTAAATCAAAGTCGTATTAAATACAGATATTTTGACCCCAGCATTGAAGAATATGGATGTAACGGTAGTGTGCGATAAAATGAGGCTTTAATTTAGAGAGAATTTAATTTTCGTTTACAAATAATTTAATGTACCCTAAATGAATAGACGCGACGTGAAGCTTGCAAATTATGCACAAATAATCGCTTATTTCAGAAGCTTTGAACAATCATTAGAATTTTTTAACAAGTTTATAATTTTAATATATTTCTTCTCCTATCAATTAGAGGAATGTTTAATCAATGTAACAACTCGGCTGCTCTAATGCAGCTCCATGTCCAAAAAGCGACCATTAAACTTTTGAATCTCGTTACTTCTCAGCTGCCGTTTAAGCGCTCCGCCGACCCAATCCCCGATTCCGTACGCAAATCTTCACGCTCGAGACGCCGTGCACACACACAGAGCATCTCGTAATGGCCGCCGCTCTAGATTGGTGCGGTAGCGGCTCTAATCCCTCGACAGCCATGTAATACCCGCGGATTCGTTACGTTAGATGCGATTGGCAGAAGAAGTCGTGCAGTTAGACCGATTGGGGACCACGCTGTTCAGTAATGGCCTACGGACGCTCAGTTCCAGCCCGAGGTGACATGGGAGGAACCGACAACTTGGGAGAGGGGCGGCGTCTAAATGACAGGGATGGTGGGTAGGGAGTTTAAAAAACGGCGAGAATGCTCAATGTCACGGAACCAGGTCAGGAGGAACATTGTGATCGGACGACGGAACAGATGTGGAACAAGGGAGGTGGGGGGGAGGGGAAGGTCTCGTATTGAGGGATTAGACAAGGTGACGTACGAGAACTCACTGAGAAACAAGGGGGAATGGGGCGATTATGCAACGGATGCGGACATCGAAGTGATGGATGCCAAGGCGGAGACAGAGGTTGACGAATCGACTCGAAACGGTAGTGAGTCGACCTTCTGTGTCTAATCGTTTCTCTCACTCAAACAGACGCATTCGATTTGACATTGCTTCTCAAAGCATTGCAGTATTGATCGAAAACGCACTGAATCCGTTATTGTTATCATAGAATAGAAGAGCTAGATAATGAATCATAAATAAAAGGGTAAAAATAGACAATATAATTGAAATGTTAGCCATGAGTATGGGCCCTTTTTGGAAAAGTACGTATAATAGTATACAGAGTGTTGAAAGTAAAATTATTGAATGAATAGAATTACAGGTTTTTTTTTTTTCAGATGTATAAACTGCGTTAACGCCATGAATTAACATCGCACAATTACACACGAATAAAATTTAATGATGAAACTGTGGCTTTATTAATTCACGTGGTTACGACACTCACACGTATAAACGTACATCAATTCCACGAATACACGCAAAGCCGTTTTCTAATCAGATTGCAACGATTCGGAGTGCTTCTGCCCCACTCTCGTAAACTTCCACTCAGCAGCAGCTACGTGGCAAACACTTCAACGGGCTGAAAAGGCACCTCGACGGAAGGGTGGGGGAAAGCAGGCGGTATCAAGAGGAATTTTCAAAATCAAATCCCGCGGGGCGCTCGATTCTTCCAGCACTCCTTCTTCTTCAGCTCCCTCCCCACCCCCTCCACCGCCGGGCGTCTTCTTAATCTCGTTGCCGATACAAAAGCCCCTTTATATTGTTTAGTCAGCACGGCCGCTTCGGTGGCGGCGAGGGCGGCGGCGGAAGGTAAGGGGGGAGACCGTGGTGGGAGGGGAAAAGGGGGACCAAATAACGGTCGCAAATCAAACTATGCGCGCTGCTAAGTAGAGTATCTGTCGCGGCGCGTTTGGCGAATCGGATTTTGCTCCGATTTCCAAGTCCACTAGACTGGAGTCGATCGGCCGCTGGCTGGCGTAGGGAGAAATGAGGGGCCCCGGCCGGTGGGGGAAGAGGAGGGTGAGGAGGCGGGAGGCTGTGGGGCGAGGAGGGGCAGATAAGGCGGGAGGAAGGAGGGTAAGGGCTGTAGGATTATAAGGCAGGGGCTGGAGGGAGCGGAGGTGGAAGCGCAGGGTGAGGCGGTGGGAGGCTGTAGGATGATAAGGCAGGAAGTCCTGGAGGAAGAGATGGGAGGAGGAGAGTGAACAGGTGGGAGCGGTAGGATACGGAGGGGGAGGGAGGAGGAGAGGAAGCGGGAGACTGTAGGATGAGGAGGTTGAGCAGGCGGGAGGCTGTAGGATGAGGAAGGGTGGCGGGGGCAAGCCTCGACAGAATGGAGAATTGTGGAAGGCCGTGAGACGAGAGGTTAAGAAAAGAAATACAAAAATTGCGAAAGGAGAAAAGGCAGAAAGAGAAGACTTGCGTAAGCAATGGAAAGAGAAAAATGTAACGAAGAATCGTCGATGTGAGAGTAGAAGGATTTTATTAAGTGTGACGATGTTACACGGTCGGGTATAGAGTTTGCATTTGATACCGAAAATATGTTATCGTACTAAAGAATATTCAATGACAGACGCATCAAAAGTATTTGCGAGACTTCTATAATGTGAGACACTATGGATGGACGTACGTCTATCCAGGCCACTTTTATCTCAAGAGATTAGTGCAAAATAAGGCGAACGTGCAATGCTTAACTGAAAAAATATTAGGTAACCTAAAGTACGTAAGTTGAAGGGAAATAAGATGACGAAGAGGCGCCGGGAGTACGAGTCAAATGAAGGCTGTAACGCGGCGGGAGAATCTGCGAGATTCCTACTGTTTGATAGCGGGCAAGATGGTTGCGGCGACAGTGGAGAAAAGCTAGGACGTCCTGTTGAGCTCAATTTTCAGAGGACAACCGGTCGCGAACGGACGGCGAAATTATTTCCCAGTTCCAAGAACTTTACGAAGCACTCCATTCAAACGGACGGGTCTGAGAGGATGCAGCGACATCGTCACGATCACGATACTTGATTTTCAATTTCCTTGCGTAAGGCTCGTATTTTTTCAGAATCGACGGCGTTTCACACAAGTAGCTCGAACTTCACAAAACATGGTCAACTAATGCGGCGAAATGGAACCGTTTTTTGATGGGCCCGTCAGAGAAGGCGGAGCCATTAAATTTAAGCGCAGACGAATCTCGCAAGTGAGACTAAAGCGAATCAAATTCAGGAATGCGTACGTACCGGAGAAGCCCAAAAACGGTAATCGCGGAAACCCATAGAAATATTTTTTTTGCAACCTTATCCGCTAATGATGAAGTCAATTCAACGTCCTTTTTCAAAGGTTTGCTTCTACGCCAAGTGGTTGACAGAGAACGGATAGAGGAAACCTAGTTGAAAAGAAAGGCATGTGAATGCTTAAAAAAAACCCCAAACAGAACTGTTCGGGCCGGCAAGAACGGTATTCTGCACATAACTCGCTAATAGAAAAAACACTTTTGAAGAAATATTTCTCAACATAAATATCACAAAACCTGATAATTTAAAAACGAAAAACGTGCGTAAGAACTACATTAGAAAATTAGAGAAAAACTAACAAAAAATGGAATACGACAAAAATACACTGACAAAATGGTAGAAAGTGGAAAACACCACGAAAGCAGCTGGAATATAAAAATGGAAAGGGGAAAACAAAAAGAAAAATTATTAATTTCATGAATACTTAAATTACATTTTAATATAAACAATTGAGGAACACGAGAAGATGCGATTCTCCGATGTATACACACACAAAGGAAAGTTATAAAAAACACTGTATGTATGTATTTCGGAGAACGACACCCTCGCCATCGAGAACAGCCGAAGACGAACGTTTCGACCGCGACTGCGCGAAGGGACAGCGCCCGAGAAACGGCGGAATGAACGCCAGCAACGAAGCGCCCATTCGCGGAACGTGCCGAGCGCTCGCGAGTATGAAACTCTCCAGCGCGCGGGGGGCGTTCCGCCGCGAGCGACAGTCTAGGGCAAGAAAACGACGCCCAGGGCGCCGGAGGCGACCTCCACCAAGGTGGGGATGGGCAGGAGGGGTGAGGATGGCAGGGTGGGTGGGGGAATGGGCAGGGGTGGGTGGGCGAAGGGAGGGGGATGTTGTGGCAATGGGCAGGAGGGTGG
>BOPP01000042.1:1408754-1418817 GCA_017312745.1 Gryllus bimaculatus
TGCGTCTCGCGGGCCGTCTAAATTAAGTGGGGGGGAAGCCCGGACGCGCCACGCGCTGTGACGTGAGGCGACTGCGCTTTTCGTCTTCCACCCCGTCCGCTCACGACTTTAAGGCGGCGAGAAGGGGAGGGGGCGGGAGACTAAAACGCAGCAGGCCGGGCGTCTGTGCGGCGGTTGGGACGCAGGAACGCGAAGCGGGCGTAGGTGGTGCGTGGTGGTGTGGTGCTGGAGGTGATGGTGCTGGAGGTGATGGTGCGTGGAGGTGATGGTGCTGCAAGTGATTGCGTGCTGCACGGTGATGGTGCTGCAGGTGATGGTGCTGCAGGTGATGGTGCTTGCAGGTGATGGTGCTGCAGGTGATGGTCTGCTGGCAGGGATGGTGCTGCAGGTGATGGTTGCTGCAGGTGATGGTGCTGCCAGGTGATGGTGCTGCAAGGTGATGGTGCCTGCAGGTGTGATTGGTGCTTTGCTGCAGGTGATGGTGCTGCAGGTGATGGTGCTGCAGGTTGATGGGGCTCAGGTGATGGTGCTGCAGCGTGATTGTGCTGCAGATGATGTTGTGCTTGCCAGGTGATTGGTGCTGCCAGGTGATGGTGCCTGCAGGTGATGGTGCTGCAGGTGGATTGTGCTGGAGGTGACGGTGCTGGCAGGGTGGGACGGTGCTGGAGGTGACGGGATGCTTGCAGGTTTGGATGCGTTGCTTTGCAGGTTGCCATGGTGCTGCAGGGTTGATGCGTGCTTGCAGGTGATGGTGCCTTGCCAGGGTGGTGTTGGAGGTGGTGGTGGTGGTGGTGCTGTTGCGACACGGTGATTAGGAGATGGTAAAGATGTGTCGGTGTGTGACGGATCTTCTCCTCTTTTTTAGAGTGAAGCCGGGCGCGAAGAAGAAAAAAAGGCGGCCGTTACAACGCGACGGGGGTACGTAAAAGCTGAAATAATGCCGGCCGGAACCTCACCCGCCTGCCCGCATCGCAGACGCCTTCAAAAGCGCGCGAATCTAGTGGGTGGGGCGGCGCGGGAGGCCTGTAAGTACCCGTTCACGCGCCCGTGGAAAGAGAGAAACAATGTGCAGCCAAACGCGCCGAGATAAATTTAGAGGAATTTGGAAACGACTGCCACGCAAATTTACTACAACGACGTAATGCGTCTGAATCTGGTTGAAGGGTCGTGTTTTGCAGTATTAAATCTCTTTCTAACTGGAATCTCCGGGGGGGCTTTCGCGTCCGGAACCGACTAGGGGGCTGGCAATCTTGCACGCGCAGTCCGCGTCACGGGGACAAAATACGCCCGGGGAATATTTCCGTCGGGGCAGGGACGCGTCGGGTCGTATAATAGAGCTCTGTGAACTACGACGCTTCGGCCGTGACACTTCGCAATTGACTCCCTTCAATTTCCCGGCCGTAAAAGTCACTCAGTTCGCCCCCGCACGGGAAGGTCATTATCGATCAACACCGCACGCGAGGGGGGAGAGGGGCTCGTTGGGTCGAGTCGGGGACGGATTGAGCAGGGCGCGGGAGAGGGGTGGTGATGGGCCGAGGGGCGGAGCGGGTGGGAGTGGCGGAGAGTGTTCCCGGCGGATGGTACGACATACATCTGGGTGGAGACGGCAAGCGGGATAGGGCACGGCGCGAGAGGGTTGAGCGGGGCGGAGTGAGTGCATCGGGTGAAGCAGGGCGGGGAAAGAGCAGGGTCGAGAGGAGTGGGTGAATTGATTAGAACGGGGCGGAGTGGATGCATCGGGTGAAGAGGAGCGGGGAGGAGCGGGGGCGGGGTTGGTAGATATGTGGTGGAGCGGGGCAGAGTGGGTGATTCGGGTGAAGCAGAGCGTTGAGGAGCGGGTGCAGTGTTGGTAGATATGTGGTGGAGAGGAGGCGGCGAGTGGGTGAATGAGTGGAGTGGGGCGGAGTGGGAGCATCAGATGAAGCAGGGCGGGGGAAAACGGGTACGGGCGGAGTGGGTGAATTGTTCGGAGCAGGGTGGCACGGGTACATCAGGTGAAGGAGAGCAGGGCAAAGCGGGGCGGGACTGGTAGGAGGGTGGCAGAGCGGGGCGGAGCGAGGTGAAGCGGGGCGGGGTGAAGCGCAGCGGGGAGAGTGCGACGCGGTGAGCGTGCGCACACCATCTGCACTTCCTGAAAAAAAGCGCGCGCACCCAGGCACGCGTGCGTGTTTCAACCATAAGGCAGCTTTACGAGCGGCGCGTGCTTTGGCTCATCGTAGCGCACGCAAAAACGCGGGATGCGGCGCGCTTTTGCAGAGCCGTCCCACAGCTGTGCGAGCCCTGCAGAGAGAATTTGACGCGGTTACATAATTTGGTATAAAAACACTGGCATGCACTGACGGAATATCGGCTGATCTGTCGGAATTAAGTAATAATGAAGAGCAAGGAAGGGAATCATTGAATTGATTAGATGTCATCAGCCAACCAAATACAAGATTAGTGATCAGTCATTGGTTAATTGACGAGTCGATACGAATTGTCTAACATAATCAAATAGTGTGCCAAGAGGAGGAAAATAAAGAATTTCGTAAAGCTTCATACACAAATAAAAGTATATTTAAAGCAGATAATTCACACTACAAGTTGAAGTTTTACGCGTGGGATTAGGTAAAAGGAAACGATGCGTTGATCTGACGAACGCGTTAAGCGACACGGCACTTCGATCGAAGCCAGCAGACAAGCCGACCGCGCGGTAAAAATAACAGAGTCGGTTGACACCGCAGAAGCGACATGACAACGAACGCGGTCGCGTCAGCGGCGGAGCGACACCCGTAAAAAAGCAAGACGCGGCGCGACGTTTGCGGGGGCGGAGAGATGCCGGCGCCGGCGGCGGAGGAACGGCGCCGCTTAGTGCCGTTAGAACGTCTCCCCTCCCCCTTGAGCACGCTCCGCTCCGCACCCATTACTACCACGCCGCGCTCGCTTTCACCCACCACAATTGCCCCCTCCGCCGCTGCTGCCCGCCTCCATCCCCCTCCCCCCGGACCCCGCCTACCACGCTCCCACTCCACGCCCATCACGCCACCCACTCTCTCCGCCAGCGAAAACCCTGCCCTACCAAATACCCCTCTCCCTCTTCCGCGAAGCCACGCCTCCACTTCCGCAGCTCCACTGCCAGTACGCCTCACCCATCCCCACATTTGCCCGCCAGCCGCGCCGCGTGCACGCTCCATCTTTTCTCCCCTGCCCCGCATCCCACCTGCCCACCCCCCCGCCACTCTGCAGACCCTATACCCATTGCACTCCGTAGCGCCATCCTACCAGACTCCCGCATTCACTCGAGACTGTCTCGCGTCCCCGCTCCACTGCCCTCGTGGTCTGTTTGTTGCTGTGTCCGGGTATTCGAAAGGCGCGCTTCCGTCATCACTCGCCCATCCATTTATCTGGCACTGCACAATGACGCGACGCCATCGCCGTCTCTCCCTCGCCGCCTTCGGGGCAAAGCCACGCCTCCAATATTAATCCTTAGGTTCGCGAATCGTATCTACAAATAAAATCGGCGCCCGGTCGGAGAAGGCGCGCGCCTCCGTTAAGGGCGTCCCGGAAGAAACGAAAACGTGTGTGGGGAAAGTGGGGGGAAGTGGGGGTGGAGGTGGGGAGAGGAGCAGACACTGCCAGCGAGTGGCGCGGAACGCAGGCGGTAAAGAGAAGAGTGAAAGGAAGGCGCCGCTGTAGAGACGCTGTCGGTTGTAAAGAAGTCGAGTGGCTGGCGTGGAAGAAGAGGCTACGGGGCGAGGAGAGAGGGCGAGAAAGAAGCAATGGATGAGGGAAAAACGCAAACTGGACAAGAGCGGAGAGATTTGACGTACAGGAGGCGAGAGATAGTAAAGAGCTTTTCACAATACACATTATCCAAAAATGGTGTGAATATTGAAAAGAAATCCAGAAGAACAGTCGCCAAAAAATTACTTCAATTATAATAGGCAGCATTATTGAACGCAATTATTTAAAAAGGGTACAAACATATATATTTTAGGTGAACACATTTTTTATGCACAATTTACAATAGAAGCGAAATCAAATACACGCGTTGAAAGATAAACAGTTTTCTTCTTTATTTAAACATACATTTCACTATTCAATACACTCAACTTTACATTTAATTCACAACACAAGGACTCAGTTAACATTTCTGAGTATCATTCTTCGTTACGCGAATAATGTCATTAATGAACTTTTGACACATGCCCCTTTTTGAAATAATTGATTGAAAGGTAATGTAGTTACGTTTCAATAACGCAATAATTGAAATCAATGAAAGCTGATAAACAAAAACCGCGAACGGAATGACTGTTTCATCTGACCGCGAAGTGCGCCCGCCTCTTCCAATTGGATTCTCCTCCCCCCCAGCCCCTCTCACTCCTCGCCTGGGGGCTGCGTGCTTGATGGGGAGGCGCGGGAACACGCCTCGCATTTTCAGAAGAATTTCCCGTCTTCGCGGCAACAAAAACGCAGCCACGCCAACAAGCACAGTGGGCCGAAGGGACCGAAAATATCGCGATATTTTCTGAGTTTGCAAAGTGCGACATTTAAACTGTTGATGGGGATAAAGTAACTTGTACGAACTCGGATAAAATGAATATGACTGTCATCCTACACTGAGCCGGTTCTGTCAAATATGAACGAAGAAATAAGATCGACTACGTGGAAATCCACATAGTGCTGAAACGTTAGCAAATAGAACATATATTTTTTATGCTATCTAAACAAGCATTTTTAGCATAAAAGTAAGTCAAGTGTACGGCATGCTTATTAAAAACCAAAACATTACGAATGGTTACTTCACTTTAAAAGGTCCCTATTTATTTCAAACTTTTATTCGCATGGCAGAAGATAACTGAATGCTACTTGTTCACTCTGGGGTCTCAAAGAAAGTCATCTCTTAATTATTTTTTCCCTTTATTTGGTTTAACAAGAACATTTTCGTACATGCGTATACATTTCTTCAGCAACCTCAATTCCAAAAACAGGTAATCAAAAAACACGAACATTGCAAGCACAAACTAAGTTTTTTTAAAAAATAAACTTCAGTACAATTCCGATAGACAGCAATGAAGATGTAAAAAAACTGATTAATCATATTACGTCAAAAAGAAAAGGAAGAAGAAGAAATAAAATTCGCGATATATAAAAAATCGAGATGTCAAGCAATTTGCGTTATCAAAAAAGTTGAGATATCAGGAAATTTTAAGTTGAAAATGTTGAGTTTTAATTCGAATACTTTAGTACATTTTTCATTCTTCTGTCTCTTTTCCTTTTTTCGGGCGCCCATCGCTGCGGTTCGGCCCACTGCGCGGCCCCTCGTCGCCAGAGCGCGCTTCCATCGCGCGCCCGAAGCGAAAAGGCCGAGAGGGTAATAAATGCAGAGGTCCGTAACCGAAAACTGTTACGGACAAGCCCCGGGGCGGTATTGGAGCCAATAGCAGTAAAATGCCGACGGATCCCGCGGCGACGGCGGATGCGACGGAGGAAAGTTGGGGGGGGGGGATGATGNGTGCAAGAGATGGGAGAAACGGTGGAGGAGAGAGAGCAGGAGAAAGTGGAAACACGGTGGTGGATGCGGAACATACTGGATGTAAGATAGTAAGGAGAAGTATGAATGGATAACGTTTTTTTGAAGATGTGGGGTTCTCGTATGAATCCCCATTGATGGCAAGTAAGGAGGAGGCTGAAGAAAGGAACGCAACTTGTTAGGATCGACAAATACATGACATATGAAAATCAATAAATGCGTTTACAAGTGTATCTTTTGATGTAAGTAAAAAATAGAAATATGTTTTAAATGTCATGGAAAATTACAGAACTCTATACGAGTATCCTTCGTCTTCGAAATTAGTCCAACACCTGACCGGAAAAGGAACAGTGGTCTCAGAGGTCACCGGTCAACCACCACACGCGTCCTCTGTAAGACAAGACAGCGTCATAGAGATGAAGACTAACCGAAGAGCAGGCCCGCTGAAACACACGTTTCCGTCTTCCGGTCGTTACAGAAGGGCTACGCTCGGAGGAAACGGAGTTCCGCAGGGGCGACATCGACGGCGACGAGGAAGGCGACGGCAGGGGGCGTGAAAAGCGAAGCGCTGCCATCGCCCACGACGCCAATGGCCGTTACGCACCACGCCCGCTCGCCCGCCCGCCCGTCGGTCCGCCCACCCGCCCGCCGTACAAATATTGTGCGTACGTGTTCCATTAGCCGATATTGCCTCTGATGTTTACGCGACGTTCAAGAAGGAAATGAGAACGCTCCAGAACTTCGTCGTTCGGTCAATACGAGTCGGAAAAGCGGCGCCGCGAGCGAATGAATGCCGCCTCCGGAAGCACGCGTACGCACGCGCGTGGTTGCCACGCGCGCCGCTGCGAAAACAGCGCCCTTCGTTCCAGGTACGCCCACCCACAGCGAATATTTTTTTCGATATTGCGCACACACACAAAAAAAGAGGAAAAAGAAATAAACGGAAATGTTTATGTTTAGAGAGAGCTTCTTTCTCGCAGCCTTCCGTTCCAAATTCACGCGTACAGAACAAAATTTCAGGTAGCAAAATAAAATGAATACAAACGATACTCCACGACAAATGCCACCGCATTCCAGAAACCATCGCATTCATGTTTATTGTTCTCATTTTCTCCCGTTTTCCGTACGGTTTTTGTTGTCAAGTGCAAGTCGTTCGCTTCCGAGTTGCCGAGAAGCCCAAGATGGGCGAGAAACTTTTAAAACGCCAACCCGTGGCGAAGTTCATTGAAAACTACAAAGAGAAGAAACAAAGTGATGAGGCTAACAAAGACAGTTCCTACAGCGATAGCATCTTAAGTTGAAAGTACTCTTGGCGCGGATCTTTAAGTTTTACAATATACTACGCTGCGCGCGGTTTTAGAAATGATACTCATCGGCGGAGAGGGGAGATCCAACCCGTGTGACTCGCACGCAGAAATAAAGAACTCGGAAAATACGGCGGCGGTGGCGCGCGGAGGGGGTTCGGAGGAAAACCGCCAGATTGTATCGCGAGGTGACGAGCCTGCCGCGGTAAAAGCACAAAGGACACAGAGGGGGACGAAAAGGGCTGAATGAAATGGAACGGAGGGGAAGAAGTGATATCAAGATTTAGAACATGCAAGAGAGATAATAACGAGTGACAAATGTAAGTATGTGCCAGAGCAAGATAGAGAAAGTGAGATTGCTCATGGAGGAATGGAAATAGAGACGCGGGATGTCAGATACGAAACGCAGTCAGCATTATTTCTACTCTTTATTTGAAAAACAACCATTTGTTAGATAGGGCGGTTTTATACCTTCCTAATTGCACTTCATCTCTATGACTGTTGATGATCTTACAATGAATAAGTTTCTGGTTACCTACAGTCTACGCGGACACACAGATGTTGAAAGAGACTCAATTTAAGAACTTGTTTTTCAGCTACTGATGTAGAGATAACATCTACTAATGAGTTTCGATTACAAAAGTTAGAAATGTTTGTAGAAAAGAGTTTCAGCATATTCTTCGTACTTCATGAATGAACTTCACGAACAAGAGATCCAAATAAATGTCAACATCGTTATTCGCTTCTTGTCAAAATTCCATCAAAATGAATGTTTACCCTTTCTTCGTAATTTGAAGAACGTCTCCGGCGTAAAGGAATAAAAACGTTGCTCAACGAGACACCGTTA
This sequence comes from Gryllus bimaculatus, assembly GCA_017312745.1. Classification (NCBI taxonomy): domain Eukaryota; kingdom Metazoa; phylum Arthropoda; class Insecta; order Orthoptera; family Gryllidae; genus Gryllus; species Gryllus bimaculatus. Next base: position 1,416,418 of record BOPP01000042.1, read on the forward strand.
CTTTGCCCAGAAGAGACGCGCCTCCACGCGACCGTATTGCCAGCGCCGCCCTGCACGACACCTGGTGGCTTTTCCCTAAAGAGACCTCCTTCTCAGAAAGGCGACATGGCTGCGAGAAGGCACAGGCACAGCAGAGAGCGACCGCACAGTCAGAGCAAGAAATGGCTCGAGGGCTGAGGCAATATACGTGCGACGGAAAGGTACTCGTTGGCAAAGGCGGAATGGAACGGACTGGAGTAGAATTTCGAAGGTTGGCAAAGGAGGCTGTAATGAATAAGAAAACGACGGTGATGAACAGAAAAGTGAACAGACAGACAGACAGTGGATGGCGGAGAAGCGAGGACAGGGAGGGAAGAAGGCAATAATGAAGCGGGGGGGGGAGGGACGAGAAGTAAGGAATTAGTGGAGGCAAGGAAGCGATATCGGCGTTAGGTGGGGGGAGGGAACGATAAATACGGAATGCAGGACAGAAAGGGAAGTAGCTGTGACGTGGGAGAGAATGGACGGGAGCAAGGTGGTTGGGAGGGGAGTCGGAGAGGGGCGGGACTGCGCAGGTGAGTGGGAGGAAAGTTAATGCGGGACAGGGTTGGGGCGGACGACAAACGAGGCGTGGTAACGCGTCACGTGAGTAGAGGCGCAAGCGGAAACATACACTAGAACATGCGTGGGAACTCGTAAGTAGCAGGAAATAGTGTAAGCAAATCGATTGAGGACATGGCGGAGGCGTCAATGATTTGGCTTGTTGTTCATGTTTCTACGTTCTGGGAGTGGGGGGTGGGGTGCCCCCAAGAAGGGTTGGACCGCAAAATATTATTTTAGTTGATTCAGTTTATTTGATAGTTCTTTAGGTTTTAACAGACCTATTGTCATTCCTGGGAGTGGGATTGTTAATGCGCATATTACAGTATGGAAAATAAAATTGATTGAGGTGATGATGCTGGGGGTGGTGGGGTGGGGGGTGAATGATTAGTCCGGTCGTTCATCTGTCTGCGCGCAGTGACGCGAGTCGGAACCGTGCGCTCGGAACCAAAGGGGCGAGCGATGGCAGGAGGCTCCAGCGACACAAGACAGAGGCGCCGGGGACGGCAGGCGGCGTGGGCGGGGCCGATGCACTCGTCCCCCGCACGATCTCGGGAACTCGTACCCGTCCCCTCCGTCAGTCTCCCCCACCACCGTCCACTTCCAATTTCCCGGCGCGGCGCGAGGCGTCTTTTCCAAAGGTTCCTGGTAGACGCCGGAATGAGAAGCGGAAATGTGGGGCACGCCACGCCGCGCCGCGCGGATGACTCACCCGCACGCCTCCGCGTAAACCAGCTCGGAGCTGCGCCGCAGACACTCACCTGGAACAAAGAAGCACACGGGGATAAGGCGCGGAACGACAGAAAGCGGACGTAATGGAAGAACACACTCTGTGCATTAAACTCTCGCAGCATTCAATTCAGAAAGCACAATATCTATTCAACCCAAAGGCTTATAAATTCACCAGGATCGAACGAATCAATGAAGTATCACAATTTAGCGATTCCTTATTTTGGGCACAGGTAAAGAACAAGAAAACCGTATTTCGAAACGTGAGATTTACAATTCATGAAAATCGTTATTGGTAGGATTAAGGCTGGACTTGTTTAGAATGTAATTTGTCGTCGTAAGTTTCTTCCCGTTTTAATATTTAGTCGAGAAAAACTGTGCACATCAGTCAAACCCACCACAAAAGTGATAACCAAGCAGGTTAATATCACTTCATTAGACACGCGAATACGGAAAGCCAACACTTGGGAGTGAAAAGAGGCCAAGAAAGCACATAACGCCTTCCACCACAAACACCATTTGAATAGCAAGATTTACGGAAACGAAACTCTGGCCTTCAAAAGGCGGCGTCGCATTTCTTTATTGCTTCTCGGAACGCACCGGAGGTCTATAATTCGCAGGCTTTTAGGATTCTCGGTTCGTAATATTTGCGGGTCCACCCCCTCCCTCTCTCATCACTCTCCTCCGTCTCGCTTCGGCGTTCCGAGAAGAAGGTTCTCTCTCTCCTGGCAGCCCGTCGCCCCGCGGGGGGGAGGGGGGGCGCACCGCGGCTTCGCACATCGTTTGGACTGGCGCCAACGGCGGCTCGGCGCGGTAGAGCAACGAACCGCTGCCGCCGCTGCAGATACGCCTCGCGCTCTTTTGTTTCGCTTTCCACCTGCGTTCGATGGCGGCGCGCGATTGCGCTTTCGAGGAATCGGCGTCGCGACGTCGGGGCGTCGGGACGTCGGCTCGCGGTGGCGCTTTCTGCGAGTCACCGCTCTGCGGACGCTATAATAACGCCGTCATGGATGACGCTACAATGGCGCTGCTCCATCTACAATGACGCATGTGGATGGAGCGGAGAACTGCGCTGGAGAGGACGCTGAGTCG
>BOPP01000042.1:1420826-1431258 GCA_017312745.1 Gryllus bimaculatus
AATACCAAAAAAACGGGAGAGGCCGGGGGGAGAGCGGGGAGCGAAAGAAATGTTGGCTCGCCTTGAGACCGAGGTTCGTTCCGCTTTGGTGTTTACGATCAACAGGGTATTTACGGTCAGGTCCGTTCTCGCCGTACGCTTGTTATTAGAGAGCAGCGAGTGGCCGGTGAGGAGGCGGGCGGCGCCTGCCCGGCGGTTGGTTCCCACCATTACCGCAAGCCTCCCCCTCCCCTCCCAGGCCGTGGTGCACAAGCACTGTGCTGCCCAGAATTCCGCGCTGCGGCAGCATCCAAGCTTCCCCCCATTCCTCTTCGTCTCGCCTATCCCTCACCCGCTCATCCATCATAATCACGCGCCCACACGTCGACCCTCTATGATCTTGAGGCGGCGGGCCGCTGTAGCAGGCAGGGGTAAGGTCACCGCGTGGTCATCGACGCCCAGGTGAGCCCCCGGCTAGCGGCGCCGCCGCCCCCCCGTATTGGCTTCACAAATCCCGCGCCCGGGCCCGGGGCCGAGACGCCGGCGTTATTTCGTGAAATGAACCGCGGCCGCATCCCTCGGCCCACGCCCCCGACCTCGCCCTCGCGCCTTCGCCCTCGCTCTCGCCCTCGAGGAGTTGCAAGGCGACGAGGGCCGCCCCCGCCGACGCACGGGCGGAAAGGAAGAAACACAGACGGACGCCGCCGGCCAGGCGTGGGAGGAGAGACGAAGAGGGAAGCAGGCTTCAGAAGCCGAAAGGGTTTACGTTCCGGAGAATCGCGTCAAGAAGGAGCGCGCCGAAAGGAATCGTCTGCACTGATTAAACAGCCGCTTTTGTGTCTCGACCCCGGAGCACCGGAACGTGGAAGCGAAATTGTGCGCGTTCCGAAATGTGTCGCGGTCTATGACTAAAGCGATAAGAAGTAGTAAAATGGCTTGCGCGGTCGTATACTTTTCCGAGACAAGGCGTCTGACGGCGGTAAAACGGCCGGCATATGTAGAGAGACGCGCTCTGCCCCAAACGCTTCCTAACTTACGGAGTGGAAGGGAGCGAGGGGGAAAGATCGAGTTGGGAACTGGAAAAAGAAGAAGAGAAAGAAGAAGAAGAAGAAGGAAGAAGAAGAGAAGAAGAAGAAGGAAGAAGAAAAGAAAGGGAGGAGAAGAAGCTCCGAAACAAAACATACATCACGCGAAAGCCGAAGTGGGCCTGTGATTGGTTTCCCGGAAGTCTGTTTTCCCCCCCCAACTGTCACGTGCATCTCTACACCAAGACCGCTTCACGACCCCTCCACAGTAGAACCCTGCGCGGCGGAGATATTCAAAACAACTAGCGCCTTCGGCTCGCCCCGGGACAAAGGGACGCCCGCCTCGAAAAAGGGAGCCGCTCCGCGGGACCCTTCGGGTCTGGCCATCCCTGCCCCGCGCGCACGCACACACATACACACACACGTCTACACTCTCCCCGGCTTAAACGCCCACTCTCTCTCTTTCTCCGCCTCTCCCCGCCGGTTTAAAACCGCGCGGCGTCGTATCTTGAGCACACACGCTATTGAGATATAAGGAGAGAGGGCCGCTGCATACCGAGGTTAATCAAATACGAGCACGGGAAAAAGTCGGGAGATCCTGTCTAAAAAAGAACGACCTGAGGACGTGGGGAATGGGGAAGGAGCGGCACACCACAGAAGCGGAACAGGCCAGGCGAGGGGAGGAGGGGGAGGAGGAGGAGGAGACCCGGGGTGCGGCGGGTTGACAGTTTCTACAAATGGCCGCCCCGAGCCGCGACGCCAGTGGAATGACAACGCCGTGCGACCCCGCCGCCGCCGCCGCCGCCGCCGCGCCCGTGTTGCTCAAAGACCGAACGGTGGCTGAGGAAGCAGCGGGGATAATTTGTCACAACGGACGTTACTCGGGGGGTTGCTCTCCCCCTCCGCCCCCCTCTCTCTCTCTCCGCCGCCCGCGCTTTATTTAATATCCTCGCCGCAATATTTCGCCCCTCCTTCCTTTCTCCCGCCCTCGCCCTCGCCGTCCTTCTCGTCCTTGCCGCCCCGGGGACGCCGCCTCGGCCGACGCCGCGGTCTCGCGCAGCGGGACGAAGAAGGACGAACCGTATTATAAATTCGTCTCGTGGCGCCCCCTCGGCAGGCGGCGTCGCGGAGGCGGCAAAGCAGCGGGAATCGTGTTGGGGAACGGGTCAGCCCGGGAAGACGGGTAACTCGAGACGGAGAAAGATGCTGCCGCGGTAGTGGAGGTGCACGGACTGAGGTAGTTGGTTCGAGAAGGAAACCCATTAGGAGGTATCACAATGTTCGAATTGGAGACCGAAGAAATAGGAAACGCTGGGTTTCCAGAAGTGAAATGACGAACGTAGGATTTGAAAAGAAAGAACTATAAATTTCGACTTTTAAGACAACGGCTGCGACGAAGAAGAGCGTATGATTAACAAGTTTACTCTCATATGAGTCATACGTAGTTCACAAAATGTAACACTCAATTAATTTAATACTTCTGTGAATCACACGTGGATCACAAACGTTTATAACTTCTAAGGCAAATATTTCCACGTAACTGCACGTACCCGCACAGATTTTCATTTGGACTTGCTACGACGGTCATTGAATTTTGAAATACACCTAGACGTGTAGAAAAATATGTTAATTTTTGAGAAAATACAATAAAATTATTATTATAAAGTTGTTTGGACGTGCGGATATATTTTGATGTTGTCATAGGGACAGGGAATGTGTTAATATTTTTATGTTGCTTCCGTGAAGTCAGATTTGCTTTTACATTACTAAATTAGTAGATGTACTGAACAGTAGTTTTAGAACGTATTAGTATATTGATGACAAAATGAATAGCGAAGCTTTCAACGAATGAAGTGGGGAAACGCCAAGATCATCAAAGAAACCCGTTTCGAACCTCGTAAGTTCAGCTTTGGGCAACCAAGATAAGAACCTTGTTACATAGATGTACATAATTAAGGCACAGTGCTCTACCTTACGTATCGTCTCGATGGCAAGCGATAAGATAAAAAACGAAGGTGAAAGGTGGACGTCATATCAACTGCACAGCAATCGAACGAACGCCATCCGCATTGCGGGTTGGACGCCACGCGGACGAAGCGACTGGGCTAAAGTCCGGAGAGGGACCGGGATAGGACGTCGAGGATGGCTGCAAGCCCCTAAGCGAGAAACGAACCGACAAAAAGGAAAACACATAAAACTGGAAGGAAATGACGCCAGTGCCAACGTCGCTGAGAGGAATAAGGAATAACTTTTACGACGGCCGCCGCGCCCGCCTCGCCTCGCGTCTGCTCTCCGGATACACGCCCTCCGCGGAAGTGCATCGACGTCTACGCGGCTGCCGGCCCTGCAGTGTACCTGCAGCCACTCCACTCGTCAATGCGGGTCCGATCACACAGACATATATGCACACACATGCAAACACATGTATGCACACACAAGCATGCACACCCACATATACGCATGCACACGCATGCATGAACACGCACATGCATGCATGCACACGCACATGCATGCATGCACACGCACACACATGCACGCACACGCACATACATGCATGCACACGCACATACATGCATGCACACACATGGACACACATATGCACACACGCACGAACACACACACGCTTCTTTTTTCTAGAGCTCTTCTAGGCTGCGCAATAGAAATTTCAGAATTCCCTCACATTTCGAGGTTTTCCCCAAGCAGAAACTTCATATTCATAAGCCAAACATATTTATTTTAAGATATTTTCACACAACTACGAGTGCAGTAGAAATAAGTCTACACGGTAAGGTCAGTTGCAGTCGCACAAAATTAGATAAGGGTTCACGCTACCCTTCAAGGAAAGTTCTCAGCCATTTAGATGTAATTCGTACGTTAATTTCATTGAAACCGATTGTAGAAATGTATTAAATAATGAAAAAGTAAATTTAAATACTGTTTAAATATTTTCTTTTGGTCTCTGTCTATTTACTTCAGTAGTTAAACAAAATTTGCAAGTGATTTAGTAAAATGTCGTTCCTTCTTCCAGAGCAGTAACTTTCCTCGACATTTCCAGTTTTTGCAAGTGCACAGCAGCCGCTTTAACGGCGCGCGTTTTTATAGTAGCGAAGGTCGCTTCCCTGGCGCAGTTCACTTAGCAGAGAGAAAAAAAAATGAGCTCCAGAAAACTACTTAATCGCTTTCGAATTCTGATATACCTCTAATAGATTTTATAGTCCAGTGAATGTGAAACTCGAGCCGCATGATCGACGGTGATCAATGGGGCATAACTCGTTTTCCACTCCAAGGCGCTACACACACTACACGGGAAATAAAAGTTCTGAGTGAAGGTTGTTGCATATTCAGCAGCGAAATGGGATTATGACGTCGTAGGGCCGATATGTACACGAGGGGTTGAAAAGTAAAAAAGACGAGGGGAGAGAGGGTTAAAGAGGGAGAGGTCGAAACAAGAAAAGGAAGCAGAACAATTGTAAAAATGTTCAGAACACCAGCAAGCTGAGAGCGGAAGCTACAATACGTATTGTGCACTTATACACCCACACACAGTCGTCGAAATACGATCCAATATGCAAATACGACCAGAAGCGATAACCATCAACTCGGAGTGAATTACCGCATAATAACGGCGAATTAAAAGTGTAAACAAGGGCCCCGCAGCTGAGTAGCAATTACGACAAGCGAACGAGAGCCGGGCGGGGAGGGGAGGGGATTTTCGTTTCTGGGGCGAACACCGACGACCGTTGGAACGAAGCGGCTTGTAGAGCCGGCACTTCGCGGTCGCCAGGGACCGTCGCGGGAAGCCCGCAGTCTCCTAATGGTGGCTCTGATAAATGGCGGCCTTCCACCAGATTCGGAGGATGTTCCAATGGAATAATGGATACTAAATCATGGCCTCGATTCGCTCTCATATGCCAGATCCTGTGCGTCACGAATGGGATGGCAAGCGACGGAGGGCTAGCTCATGGTGGCGTCGTGAGACACACGAATACACTGAACAGGAAGTATTTGTATTGGGACTGAAAGCAACCAACATATTGCGTTTTATCAACGATTGCAATACGTTGCAAATGATTGTTATGTTGAATCATCAACACGGCAGATCGAAACTGCTCACACATACTCTTACGTGTTGGAGATTCGTGACCATTTTGTATGCTACCTGCTTTCCCGTTCAATTTTTGTATTTGATATTTTATTGAAATATTATACAAGACATGGATACACGAAATGATCTACGATACACGAAACCATTATTCTCGACCACAACGGACCTCAGGAATTGTTTTAGATTCACTCTACAAACAAGAATTTGAGTGAGCCCACTGACATAATGCCACTAGTAAATATTAATAAGTAATCAAGACAGTTATTTCCAAATGAAATAATAACAGCAATCTCGCACAATCTCATCCATCGTAAAACGAAAGTCCACCACAGACATCTACCGTCCGTTAAAATAAGCGACACGGCCCTATCTTCCCATCCATCTTTCATGCATTATGGAAACATTTTTCCTCTCTCTGGCCCAAAGCGACTCCGGGACTTGGTAGAAAAAAAATGGGACTCCGAGTCCCACCAAACTAATAATCTCGGCTCGGCATTCCACAACCAAGAGATACGCGGCCGTTGCAACCCGCAACTCTGAATCTTTTCACGGTTTATTGTGGAAAACATCCAGCTGGTGCCCACTTGCGTGGTAAGATACGATAAGTTTCATCGGTACTTGTCAACAGATTTCTCTTTGCAAATTATATTTAGCTAGTAGCCTCCATCATGAATGGTAATATATAACATAACTGCTAATATTTGGTGTCACAAATGGTGTCCACAATGTTTACATGCATTTATCTGTACTTTTCTCAACGATAGGGGCTCGGTTTATTTTCTACTCACAATGACCTATCTTGACTAACGTGTCGGCAGATAAAAGAACCGTACACAAAATGTCATTGGTTGAATACAGACAATTGCCATTTAGAGATGGACTTTGCGAATATCGTGCTCCCGATTCACTAGCCGCGCGCGGCGAAACGCAAACTTGAATTTCCAGTCGAGCTGAGCACGAAGCGGAAAAGCGAGCGCATGCGGCGGCGGGCCCGGTAGACAGGAGAAGCTTATGCGGTCGAAGCGGCGCCCAGCTTTATATTATCGGAGGTCGGATTTGCTGGGGGTCTCCGAAGACGCAGCGACCCGAAGCGTTTGCCGAGTCGCAAATTAATAAAACAACAAACGCGGAACGCGAGCTGCGAGGCGGGGGGCGCGCTGAATCGATGGACTCGCTGCGCTCCGCGCGTAAGTAGCGCGATCGCGATAACGGAGGCGCAACTTCGCGCGGCCGAGGCGAAGGCGGTGGGCGGGGGAGCGGGGTTCGGGCGGGGCCCGGACACCGCGCGGGTTGCGGGCGGAGGGGTCACAGGAGAGGAGGTGAGCGGAGGCGTTCAGCCTCGGAGCGGCGGCGTGGGGCGATGAGAGACAGCCCCCAGATGTAGGCAACCGTGGTGCGTCTACGGCTTACAGGAACACGTTGTAGAGGACGTGTGTGTGCAGATGAAGCGGGGCCAACATGTGTTGACAGCAAAAATATAATGATAATAATTATGGCGCAGGAAACGGGTAGAGGTAAAGAACGCGTGATGTTTGGAGCTTCAGAATATGAAAATGGGAAAAGGAAAAATGAAGAAAGAAGAACGAGAATAGGAAATATGTGGGTTGGTGAGGTAAGAAAGGTTTCTATGGTCGATATGAAGACTGACTTGACAGCAATGCTTAGAATAGCGGAGAGGCGCGGCTCGAAGCGTATGAAAATAGATGGCGCCAAAAAAACGAGTCGAAAGAGCCGGGCAGCGTGGAGTGGCAGAGTGTAGCGGCGGCCAGAACGGCCGAAGCGAGGCAGCGTTACGCGCCGACAGCGTGCCAGCTGGGCAGCAGGGCTAACAACAACGGGGACCGGTGTATTGGACGTGTTGATAGACGAACCATGTATGAGAGTGAATCGGGCGAGCACGAGGGTGGGCGTTACCGGCACGGAGGGGTGGAGGAACGGGGTGGGTGGGGTGAGGGGGCTGGAGGAGCGGGTTCGCAAGTTCCGCGTCCTTCGCGCCCCGACCGCCGCAGCAGGAGCCGCACGCGGCGGCGCGCGGCCGAGTGCGATGGGCGGCGGCGTAACAAGGCTGTGCGTGCTGCGCCGTGGGCGCGGCGGACGCCTCCAACCCAAACAGAACGCGTCTTCCTTCTCGTCGCCCTCGCCACCCCGGGCAGCGCCGCCACGCCCCCTCCGCCCCACCCTCCCCCACCCTCCCCCTCCACCCGCGTCTTCCGCGGTCGCGCGCCGCCACGTGGGCTTCAGCCCCCGCGGAACCACGCATTTCCCTCTTGAATGCGCGGGGCAATTTGGGTTGCTGCTTTCTGTGGAGTGTTGGGAGATTCTCTGACGACAGGAGTTTTTGATTTTTGAGGAGACATATCGTACTAATCCAACAAGTGCGTTGGAAATAATAGATAAATCCACGAATACCGAAGTGAACAGATGATTAATGTGCTTCGTAAATGCTCAGTCCCTCTTGCATATGCCAGGCAGAGGAACATCCCTTGATGTGATAATCAATAACTAATAATCTGACATTAGTGCATTATCTCTGATTGGATGGTGTGTCCAAATTCGAGCAGGCTATTGGCTGAATAGAAGAGTGAAAGGATTTCGTGAATGGATGAGTTAGCGTAATTTTCATGATTTTTTATGTTGATAATTAACATTCTTATATTTTTTTCGTGGTTGAATAAACATAGATGAGTTTGCACAGCTACATGTTATATATAATTATAATTTAAAGTGTACGTTATCTTCTAATTTTATTTAATTTTCAGAGGACATTCCATGTGTCGAAAGAGATTATTGTTTCTTACTATAGACGAGAGGGCTCATAAAGCACCTGAAGAGACTTTATTGAATGAAGTTGGTAAATTTTTAATACAAAGAATTGAGAGTATCGATTCTTGATTTCAATCCCAGAAGTGGGATGCTTTGTAGATCCAAAAAACGCTGTCGGAATAAAAAAAAATTATATGATTAATTACGTTTACGATATTCAAGGTTGATATTTTTAGTGTGTGCCGGAAAAGTCGATTTTTTTAAATACAAAGTTCCTTAATACCTGAAAATTTTCAAAAATATTTTAAAATTCGGATTCTCTGCGACTTCCGAACACTCATCAAATCCGCTCGTCACCTCCCCGACCATCACCTCTTCTCGAAAACTGCATTACCTCACACGACCACTTTTGCGCCAGCTCATCTCCTCTCGCAACCACCTTCCAAAGCGGCAACGCGTCGCGTCGGGTCGTCTCCGGCTCTCGCTTCCTTCCTAACACGCTCCCATTTGCGCCTCTCGTCGCTTCGCTCCTTCACCCGCGGCGGCGATGGACGGCGCCGTGCGAGGGAACGCGTGTCCCGCCCCCACCTGCCTCCCTCCCCCCTCCTTCCCGGGGGCCTCCTGCATCGCCGCTAATCGGCGTCCGATCGGAGGGCTAAATTTAGCGCCGCCGCCGCCACCGCTTCCGCCACCGCCACCGCCTCCGCCATCGCCATCGCCATCGCCTCCCCCTCCACCTCCGCCTCCTGTCAGTTTGCCTCCGCTCCGAAGTCTCCGCGTGAACCGGTCTGCGTTAGCTTCACGCGTCGATTTCGGCGTGCTTGCCGAGATGAGAGACTAGGGAGTTTTTGGCACGTCATAGTGCACAACAATCGACTGCAATCTCGATCGAAACACAAAACTAATTCGATAACTCGAACTGTGCGCGCGCAGAAGATCGATAGAGCTGTGTATTGCTGTAACGCTTGGCCGTGCAAAAACTCCCTATTGTTAATAATTTCTAGATATGCCTCGTCTCGCACCTGACTATCCGCGCTTTAGAAATCTACCATGTTTCCGTGAATCTACGGAATGAAAAAAAAACTACATTAATATTATTCACATCGATGTCTTCCTTAGACAGTAGTCTCACTCTGTGCTAAGTCTGCGGATTGCATTTTATTTTTTATTATATTTTAATATAATTTATAGTTTTTTAAATGCATGGGCGCAAGAGTCATCTGCCGGTCAATTTATTTTCGCTCAGACGCTTTCCCGTAAACGGCATGCGTCGATTATAGGACTCGTGCAATGATGAAAAATCGTTAGTAACTCTTAGCCAAATATATTCACACTTCAGATGTCTATCAACCCTATGTGAAACATCCGCCAAATAAACGTCTGAAGTTTGAATCGATAACTTCTTTGTCTAGAACGTCACTCTGTGCTGCTCGCGTCTGAGATTTTTTAACTCCTCTATATTTAGTTTTTTTTATATACCCATAACGTAACTTCGGAAATAAGTTAATTTGCCAATATTATTTTTCTTGCTTTCGCCCTGTCATCTATTATTTATAATAAAAATCACTAAACTTTCAAGGTGTAATCTGCATGATGATGCTAAATCATTTTCGGTTAAATACGAGACGCGTTTTCAACACCATAGGCGCGTATTTATCCACAAAGATTTTGGGCTCACGAAGAAATTACGTTCCACACTTACATAGTCATCGGTCACGATTTAGATTACCAACGTGTGTTATTATTTTTCTAGATTGCACTGGTTTAAAATTAGCAATCGGCAATTCTTAATTTACTTCGGAACTTCGATGCCAGATAAATGTGAGATAAAGTCGTATACCAGTACCTAATTGAAATTTTCACGTATAAAAAGTTAGCAAATGACCAATTGCAGCTTTGCGTGCCCCTCAAAATCAAAGCTACTTAAATGTACCAGATGATATCAAATTCTAATTACCTAGATGTCAAACGAATATCCTTAGAATCATTTACGAGCGTTATCATTAGATCAAAGAAGCTGAACTCATGGTCAACTTTAAATTGAAAGGGGAAAAAGCTTATTTTCGATAAAATAAACAACTCATTATCATCTTCGTGAACAAGTTCTTGAGAAAGCACTACAGTATTTTTCTGGAATGTTGTTTATTTGTGTTAGGTCAAAAAACAACATAAACGGTTGTCTATTTGTTTAGGGGAGGAGGCAAGAGAAAATCATTTTCCATGAGGTTCTCGAAGCCCGCATATAAAAACAAAATGAGCCGAGAGGAATATGTTATGCAAAACACTGACAAAAAGCTCCTCTATTAACTACCTCCTATACAAACTCCTTTCATTTACAATCTTTCCCTTTCCCAGCCCCTCGGAAATTTTTCGTGCGTCTGCAGCCACACAAACACACCACAACAGAACGTGTCAACTGGCGAAAATCGCGCCACAATATAATTTAATTCGCCCACAGAAACAGTATAATTTTAATTACAAAAACACGATTTTCGCAGATACTCAAGTTCCTCGGGCGTAAATACGAAACAAACGCAGTGTACACAACACCACAGGCGGC
>BOPP01000042.1:1435250-1446458 GCA_017312745.1 Gryllus bimaculatus
CGGCGTGGGACTGATCGAGTCAGAGCGGGACAAAGCAGGAGAGCCGGGCGCGACGAGGCAGAGCGGGTCCGGTCGTGGCAGAGTGGGGGCGGGTCGCGTTGAGCAGGCGAGGAGGCGGTGCATGGCGCGTGTGTCTGTCGGTTGGCGACGGGGCAGACCTCATTCCAGGTCATTTGGTCGCACACACGCACGCGTGATTGACACGTGCGTGCACCCGCGGCATGCTGGCCACCGCCACCGTCACTCGGACAATTTTTTCCACCACACACCCACAGATACACACACAGACACACGTGCGGCACAGGGGTGGGGGTAATTGGATGCAGCGGAAATAAAGGGATACGCCCCCCGATGTCCTCTAATATCCCGAGAACGGGGGCGCAAATGACCTTTCATTAGAGGGGCTCGCTAGCGCCCCTACGGCAGATCTCTGCACCGCGATTAGGCGCGGCCGCGTCGCTGAGTAGGTGATGGTGCGGAGCGCGGACGAAGTCACGGTGTCGGGAGGGGGGCGGGGGCAAGGAGCGGTTTCATCGGGAAGGGGTGCGTTCGCACTGGTCGTGGCCGACACGGTGTTCGTTGAGGCAGGAGGCAAGTCGGAGAATGGGTATTGTTCGTTTGGTTGTTTTCACGCCCGCCAACTCCCATGGTCATTAGTCCCGTTAGTGTAGTGAATGTAAGATCTGGCGCTTATCTATAAGTCGATATGCCGAGAACTACGGTTGGCCTCGCGATACGTCTGGAAGTGCACGTAAGTGTGAGTGTGTATGTAAGGGGAAGGAATAGTACGAGGCAGAAGAAGTAAAGATAATACGTGGCCCGTTGATACGCTACTACTCGGCCATCCCTCTGATGGATCGGAGAAACCACGGAAATCTACCAATCCGATCAGCCAACCGCCAGATTTCTAGTCGAGAACCGGCTGAATTCGACCTAGCTACCGAAAATTCGCTACCATCGGAACTAAAACCCCAGGACCTCCCGGTCAGTGTTGCAACCGAGACAACGACAATGCTGGTTCTAAGCTATCTCAGCCGGTACAATGAGTATCGCAACGGAACCTGAACGATACAACGCAGGACGGGATAAGAAACGGGGATTTTTTTTGTAGCACGGCATTTGATTGCAAAGGGGTCAGGGAGTGTGCTGGAGGCTTTGTCCTATAGCTTCATTCGACCGTGTCGCATTTAGTTCGGTGAGACCGTCGCGTCGTTTGAGCCCTACCAAGTGGGAGGTCTCTACACAAAACGCCCGTCGCGGTGCTGTTAGCCCCCAAGTAATAAAGGTTATCATCATTAAGAAGCACGGCGTGAGGTAGAAATTACTGGGGCAGGTCTGTGGAACGCGTAACGATATTACCAAACCACACCGTAACAAAAGATGAGCAGTTTGATGTTACCGACGTATACGATTCATTAACTTCGGGGTTGACATTGAAAATGCTGTAAAAAGTGTGAACTTCAAACTCTGTCCTGGATAGTGAATCAGATAACGATATAAAACTTCCTTTAATGTTCTCCGCCAGCAGCATACGTCTTTCATATTTTATATCTAATTACTATGCGACGTTTACATCTTAATTCGGTAAATAGAGTTCTCCACGTAGAACCATAACTAACAGGGTAAACACCAGTTATTTCCGATCCAAGGTTCGTGAACCGTTTTCATTTCGACACACCTTCCAATCGATAATGATCGGAATTGGGGAAAGTGAGAGGTATTGCTCAGAACAAGATCGTATCTCGGGCGTTCGTCGCCGTTATTGTTGACACACTTCCATAGTAAGATGATTTTTTTTATCCAGCTTTCCATATTTTACTGGATATTAAGTAGCATCCGCACTAAGCTTGTTTGTGAGAAAAGTATTATGTGAAATGCCATTTCGACTATGAATGAATAGAAAACGAAAAGAGAAATTAAATGAAGGAAAATGTAAGAGAAGGATAAAAAAGTTAATTTCCTGAATACCTCTACACCGTCTGTCAACCATAACGATATACACCACCCTACGAAATCACGTGAAAAGGTAACAAGCAGTAGGACACGCCGTAAAAATAGGGAGAGAGGACGTGCAGGTTCACTAAGGCCTTTCTCATCCCACGATGACCGTACCTGCGTTAACCCTTCTCAAACCGCCTGCCCATCATCTCCCGGACAGAGTGGCCGAGATATGAAGAACTCCCTCCTCTTTCGGAGTCACCCCCCCCCCGCGTCGGGAGATCTCCAGAAGCGATAGCGCGTGTCCAGTGTAATAAACGACTACATGCGCACCCCCCACCCCCAGCCAAGCTGCGCTCCTCAGACATGCTAATGAACACGCGGTGTACGCACGCTCAACTGGCACTGTCACACGGGTAATGGCTACCTAGGGCGCTGCCGCCGCCCCTCCCCCCCCCGTCGCGGCCCCATCCCGGGGAGGCCAGCGTGTATCCCTCAGTATCTGCCGCGTTAAACACGGGTTCCATAGATCGTGTTGTTATGCGTTTGGGACGGCCTACAAGATGCTTATCGCTCGCTCGGTGGCGAGGGCGCCCGGCAAGGTGGCAGCGGGAACAGTTCGAGGACATTGAGAACTGTGAAGGCGAGGAGGATCTCGCCAGCGTCTACCCGAGTAGCATAGCGAAGGACATGCTACACCTAAGCAAGGACATAAGGGTTGAAAGCGGAAACTGCTGTTCAGAGTTAGTCAAGAGAAAGAATAACATGTCATTTGCCTTCTCCACTGACAGTAACACACAAAACACAAATCACACATTCATATGTGAAGCCTAAGTAGGATGGCTTTGAACACACGAGTTAACCATTTTTACTAACAGGTATTATGTTAACATATTGTGGATAGAAAGCTCGAATACGAAGTAACATAATGAATGAAAATGGATAAATAATAACACGTTTGGAGAAGCAGTAAAAATACTCACGCCATATTCTTCATTTCCACATTTCTTTGTAAAACATACCCTTGTATATTAACGAGTAACGAGTTTTAAATGTCTTCGTGATCCCTTAAGACTTGAAGCATAGAATAATTCACTTCTACGAACAATATCTCCCACAAGTACAAAAGAACTAAACCATATAAGCACTCTTCTCCCAAAGTGTCTTCAAAGTTATAACGACAAAAAACTTCCCCCTTAAAGTTACTGACCCACTAAGACGAGCAAGGAACACCCGAAAAAGGGGAAAAGACACTAAATTCAATCGACCGATTTTATGGCTCATTCCCATCACAAAGACTCTACGAAGTAACGGTTGGAAACAATCACAATATTTTGCTCCCGAGATTCCCCTCGGTCCCTTAGATTGCCTGCGAAAGCCACCACCGCAAAGTGGTCTTGAACTGAAAAACGTTAAGAGAATTATTTGACTGCGATGCAAGAATGAACTGCTTCTAGTTTCTCCTAGACGTAGCGCTTCCTCGCAACAATTCGAGAGGCGAATACCGAGAAAGTTCCACTACAACGCTCTCGCCTCTTCCCCCACCCCCACCCCCTTTTCCTTTCCGCCTCGCTCTATTGCTTTCTTGCTTCCCTTCTCGCCGAGCAGCTCAGACATAATCAAACCGCATCCCGCAGGCGGCTTCTACGCTCGCGATCACTCACTCGTCGACGCGCGCGCTTCCCGCGGCAGCAGCGCGCACTTACAGAAACAGCGGAGCATCGCGCTGCGCCCCGAAAAACAAAACGCACTCACCTCCGCATTGGCGGCGCTGTGCTACCCTCGCCCTGCCGCTGATACATATGTATAAGGGTAATCCATTTGAGACGAAACCAAACCTAACTGCACGAAATAAATTCCTCTGTCGTCCGTGAAAGAGATCGCGGGAGATTCGCAAGTTCTTGGGGATGGTGCCATTTTCTTCGTTTGTTAGATACGAACGCAACATTCAACGAACTGCGATATGCAAGAAAGAAGATTCATTAATCATTTCTGTCACTTCTCTTCTCATTAAAGTCACTAAACAACGTGTCCAGTTTTTCGTGAGTATGGGGTTTCAATATTTCACTCATAAAATACATGAAGTGAATACTAATGTGCAAAGTAACTTGTTTTTCCTTCCCACTTTTTTGTTAATCTATCACATTAAAGAGGCACTTTGTTTAATTAACCACAGAGTTCCAAATTCCGAAGACTTTGATTTACGATAAACCAACTTTACAATACTCTTTGAATCTAAAATGAACGTCGCTCCGTCTCTCCACGGTGGATGGACGATGAGTCATCTAGAAACTAAAAGCGTTCTCATACGTAGAGCTACACACAACAGATTATTTCTCCTTTCGTGAGTGAAAGTTCCGTCAGAGCTCTGTGTTTCGTTGACTGCTCAGATCTCTCCGCTAGAACAAACCCGTCAATAATGAGCACGACTGCTTCCGCAACCACTCGCGAGCGAGAAACTATCAAGAAAAAGCGGCTCTAAAATGAATCGAGGCGGTGTATAGGAGATCAAAGAACGAGAAATTAAAAAAAGGCGAGATATTGTGTTACAGCACTAGAATACAACTGACAGCCAAAATGATGCTTTTAGAAATGTAGCACTTTCAAATAAAAGAAATAAACGACACATACTTCGTGTGAATACATAAATACATTAATTTACATTTACATGAAAATACATTTAAAAGTTCATGATTGGCTCAAGAATAAAAAAAATTACCCACAACGAATTTTAAGAGTTTATTTTAGAAACGATTATTTTAAATGTTGAATGGAAAAAATTCTACCACTTATTTTATGCATGTTTTACAAATTTCATAACTCACTAGATAAAACAAACACGTTCTCGAAAACTGATCAAGTTAGTTCTGCAAAGCAGCTCATTAAGGCTTTCCTAACGTACATAATATTATTAGCAAATCGAGCATTAAATTCATAAGGAAAGAGACTACCCCTCTGTTTTTCCCATTCCGTTCTTCCTTGAAAAAAAAATCTCGGTCATTCAATTTACAAAATAAAAAAAAACTGTTCCTTTCAGTCTCGAGTTAGCAAGACTCGTCCGCAGCCGAGACCGGAGGCGGGCGGAGCGCGCAGTGAACCCACCAAAGCAAAAGTTGGGTAGACTGACGCGCACAATCGCGGCGCCACCGTGTTTTGTTTCTTCCGACCCTTTTTTTTTTTTATTATCGCCGAGTGGCCAAAGAGGGTGACGCGGCTCGGCTGGGAGTCGCCTTCTGAGAGCCGACTGCCGACTGCCGGCTGCCGGCTGCCGGCACCCCCCTCCCCCACTCCTCACCCCCCGGCCCTTCATCGCTCTTCGCAAAGTACACAGGTACCACCTCGCGTAGGATTTGGCAGCGAAGCGACGGCGGCTCCCGGAAAGTCGTGCCTCGAAAATGAGTAATGCCGCGCGAGGAGGATTTTATTTTTAATGAACGAAGTTTCTGAAAAGGATTATTCGAATGCCCGACCCAAATATTTATAATTGGCTCTCGACTTATTGCGCTCACGTGTACGTCGCTCTATTAGCCTCGGAAAAGGGGTGACGGGCGCTGCGCTGCCGTAGGGGAAAGGTATTACGCCTCGTGTTAGAGCGGGTCGCTCCTCCCCTCCACCCACCATCACGCTCAGTCTCTCGCTATCCCACTCTACACGACGCGACGGGACGTCTAGGCCCCGTCGTCGCATAATTACAGCACCACCGTTAAATGGCTTCCTATATATCTCATTTTCAATTTGGGTGAACCTACTTTGCATTCATGACTTCGGTTCTGCTGCCTTCTTCTCCGCCTTCCCTTCGCATCCGCCATCTCGACGGTCGCCGTTCGCGTCTCGTGACTGCCCCGTCTCGCTTCCTTCGTCCATCCCTTCCTTCCTTCCTTCCTTCCTGTGTGCCTCCAACCCTTCCTCCCGCCCCCACGTCAAGAAGGATGCGGGACGTCTGCCGTCCTTCTCGATCTACGTCAGGGGTCGGCAAACAGTTTAAGCGGAGGGTGGCGGTAGATTCGGTGACAAACTGTGAGGTCGGAAGAACGATCGTAGACTAAATTGAAATTGCCTTCAGTTTTACTGGCAAACCAGAGATCATTTCTGTCACCTAGCACTAAATTTGAATTTTGCGTAAAGAAAGAACTAAAAACTACATATTACAATGATTTTAAAGTAAAAATATCGTTATATGCCATTCGAAAATTCTGAACTTCGCATTCAATTGAAATATATATATATATATATATATATATATATATATATATATATATATACATAAATACATACATACATACATATACATTCTAGAAAACGTGGTTTGGTGACAAATTATTTTCGCTTTGATGTTGATAATTTAACCACATTAATTTCATTTAAAATATAATTTCAAATCTTTAATACATAAATTACAGTCAACGAAAGTTAAAAATATCTCTCTGAACGCGCTTGCATCACGAAACAATCAACAGAATTGTAATTGCAGGGCGTTGCGGTGCGCTGGCCTTGGGTGAAGAACCAGTCCGGCATTCGCTGAATGCTGACGAAGGTGAAGCCGGAAAAACCCTCATTCGATGTAGTATCACAAACGCCGCGCCCGACACGCAGGCCACGCACACAGAGGTCGCCCCGAAACTGACAGGTCATGCTCTGACGCGGTAATCACTTTCTTAATTCGCTCCCCGATCGTTTTCGAATCGACTTATCCGAGTTCCTCGTCATCAGCATGCAAACCACATGCGGTCAAGGCTTGACTGTACAATTTGCAATCCCCGCCAATTACAGGTTTTAATCCAGCCAGCCCTTGAAGCTTCAATGCCTGTCAGAGGTAGGTAATAATTATGTACCGATATGAAGAACGACTCCAATACCAAACTGGAGCAAATCGTGGGGTACTTCCACGGAAATCTATTCAATTCAATCGATCAGAGTTTTCATTTCGCTTTAACGTGAAGCCTTCATTACCGAAAATGGTATAGTGGCGTATTTCTGGATCAATTACACAAAAAACCGAGACTGGCTTATACTCCTTATTTTCAAAATGTGGAACGTATAATTAATAAGGCATAATCTTACTGATATTACGATATCTAACCACGAAGATACACAGGAATTAAAACATTTCGAACGCAAAATAAAACATTTAATTAATCTTCCTGAATTTATATAGAGGAAAACGGTAATCATGCAAATTTTGCTAAATAAACTTCCTAGTAATGGTCTCTACTTATTCAAAAACGGGTTGTTGAAATTTTTCATTCTGTATATTTCAGTTAGTACGTTATTAGTACCAACATATTTATTATAAAAATACACATATCTAACCTTATTAATTTGTTCATCCTGCAATTATGAATGACATAATTTGAATTATTATTGAGCATTTAATATCCACCATAAAATTCTTTAAAAATTAAACAAGATTTTTGGATCCATAAAAACGACCTTTTCGTGAATATAGCTTTAGGTAGGATGTATCCGTCACATAATTCAGCTACAGATTTATTAATCGAATTGTGAGAAGGAGCACTTCAAAAAAGTCAAAATTAAAAAGGTAGTACTAGAAAAATATTTCATATATATTTCAATTTTTTTATCCAAACTACGTAGTCATAAAAGACTCATCCCCATTTAATGACATCAGTAGTTTCCGCACGAACAGATCGCGCTGTGTTCAATGTATCTAAAGTCTTAAGATTACTTCATTTTCCTTCATTCACCATAGCATGTGTCAATGAATTATTCGCTCTCTTCAAGAATGAAAATTTAGTTCTTCCAGAAGCAAATAGAAAATCAGAACCCAGTTGTTCATTGTTAGCAGATAAGATCGCGTTTATCAAGTTATTTCTCGCACAACGCGTTGTTATTGTTGTTGTTGTTGTTGTTACACATCTTTACTTACTACTTATATTGTTTGAGGCAGGTGAATACTCAAAAATTGATTAAAATGTCGGGAATAGTGAATTATCAATTTTCAAACGCCATCTTGGATCATAAATATCCATCCAACGGTTATATAGATCTCAGATCTACATTCAGTCTTTTTTTAATTTATAATATTTATTTAGAAAAGTCCATTTACCGTATAGAAACAGAGCAACCGAGGAGGCTTACATGTGAATATGGAGGGCGCCGCGCCAATTGGCGCCGAGGCGGCAGCGCCTAACGGAACCGAACGCCGCCCCCGGCCCTGGCCTTTCCCAGCGCCACAGCGGCCCCCAACGACAGCCAGTGCGCGCTCCACAGTTACTCTGCCGTTGGGGAGGCAGCTTTCCAATCGACGAGCGATACACCACACGAAAAACATCAAAAGAAAACTACACCATGTAGTTTTCTTTTACATAACCTTGTTATGAGGATCCGATTTGAGGAATTTTCAAGGGAATAATGTTCAAATGATGTTGATATTTTTGTCTTCTTATGCACTAAGAATTGCAAAACAATTCTTACCAATACATTATTTATCAAAACTCGCATTTTTTCTTATTATAAATCTGTAACCATTTTAGTGGTTAGCTTTTCTGTATTAGGCATGCGAATCTCGTACTTTTCTCTTATTTCGGCAACAAAATCAAAACATTTAAGGATAGCCTTACTACGACTACGTTGTGGAGTTTCCCACCTTTCGGCCGAAATCAATGATATCGAATTTCCCCTCTAATGAATATGTGAATTACGATGCAGCGAGACGCAGGGCGAACATACAGTACTTCGCCTCTCACGAACCCGTTTTGCCCACCGCAAATTTCATATGTATTCATCTGGATTTCAATTCAAACTTTTTTATTTTTATTTCTATTATTTTTTTATGCCTATTTTGCTCCGTCGCGTGCAAGCGCGTAGGCCACCGCCGTGGCTGCCGCTGCCTCCGCGCGGGGCGCGAAGCCACAAATTAGCCGGTCGGCCATGGAGGTGGCGAACCTTGGGTCGTGCGCTTATGGAGGCGGCGACGGCAGTCCCGCTGGCGGCGCACCCGTGCACCGCGTCCCGCACGCGCGCATGTGGTCGCAATGCAAGCCACTGGGTGGCGGCCTCCGCCTGGAGGACGCCCGCACGGCAGGGGAGTTTTCGGGAGAGAAGGTTGGTGGATTGATTAGTGATTCCGGGCGCAACAACTCCTAAGCGCAGTAGTCCTGAAAGTGTAGTGCACGTTTTCATCGTGGGAGGTGACGGCGATTTATCCCCGTCGGGTGGCGTGATCCAGCGACGACCTACCCGAAAGGATCCGTTCGTGGCCCATATGTTATGGTACTGCTCCGGCATTCGCCTGGTGTTGATCGGAGAAACTTCGAATAACTCCGGATAAGAGCAGCCGGCAGCTTCTCCCCCAAACATCGACTCAATTCGATCTAGCTAGTCGAAAATCTGCCACCATCGGAACTCGAACCCTACGACATCCCGGTCGTAGGCACGGCAGTGATATCAACTGATGCCCTGAGCCACCTGAGCCGGTCGGGAGAGAAAGTAGGCTTCCTGAGCATTTTGCCGGGATCTGCATAAAAGGTCTTTCCAAATAAACGTAGTAAGTGAAAATAATACATTTAACAATCTGTTCGAAGTAACAGCAATTCTAGAAAACTAGTGACCTCAAGAAAACTGATAAAAACGTATCTAAAACTCCCGAACTACTAGCACAGTTGAAATGAACATTTTCGCGGAAGATTGAATTGATTCCTGAATAAGAGAGTCAACTGTGCAGTCATGAAATTATAAGTCCACGGTTCACCAACATACTCAAAGTCGCAACGAAAGTATAACGCAATGTAAAAAGCAGAATCGCAACGCCACAAACTATGCACACCTCGAATTCCTTCACATCATGAAATACATCGTGCTTCCTTCATCATCAATGTAGTGGAAATATGATTGGAACTTGGTATTTCCACAATAGTTTTGTCGAAATATTTGAAAACTTTAAAAATTGGGTTATCTTTCATATCACAAAACATCGAGAAGTCATGGCAATTTATTGCGGTGGCAGGAGGCTGACATCATTGATCTTAAATCCTTTAATATATTCACATTTACAAAAGTTGCCATCTATTTCATGACGACGATAAATTATTATGGCGTAGAGATACGATGATATTCAAATATTCAATCCTTGAGTTCCAGAATATATCACAGCAATTTGTTTCCAGTCAAAAGCACTCGCTGAACCCGTCGTTTCTTCCCGATTATCTGGAATCCATAGATCGCGTCATCCCGAAAGCTAGGAAAGACATATTCAATTTCCTCTAAAATAAATCTTACGAAAACAGGAAATGTATGTAATTAATCACAATAAACAATAAATGTTTAGTAAATGTTTAGTTAATTCAAATCTTTGGTTGGAACATTTATTAAGGAACTTTAAGGATTTTACATAAGCAGAATATAATTTTACTTAAATTTACAAGCACACTAAAAAGTTATGTTGAAACACGCGTCTTATAAGTTATTTTAGCAGTTTAAAAACATTAAATCGCCGAAATTATGTTTAAATACTTGCGGGACTGCCTACAATCTTCGCCATTCGCGACCGCTTGCCCACCCACCAGCCGGCAGATGACGACCGAGAGCGCCGGGGTTTCTACAAACACGAGACGGCGCCATGCTCAGGCGCCCACGCAATCAGCGAACATCACAAGGCCCGAAATATTTATACGCCACTCCTCCGGACTCATCTGCATAATTCGGCCACGAACGATCGGACGCGCCGCGTAGCGTAGCCCAGACGTCCAGAAATGTCAAGGCCAAGCTCCGGTACGTGACACGAAAACACCTACGAAACACACACACACATACACACACAAACACACACACACACAAACACACGCACGCACACGCACGCACACACACACACACAAACGAAGTCTCACGCGGAAATGGCACCGGCGATCAATGTAAAGTTACGTCGAGTTGTCACGGGAAGTAGGACAACGCGAGTGGTTCAACTGCATGTTTATGTTGTTTGTTCTGAACTTGGAGGCGGGTACTACTACTAAAAGTCGACCACGTCATTTAATATGTAAAAGCGCAAACCGACATTTGGAAAGTATTCACTGTCGACTTTCTGAGCAAGGGTAACAACTTGGTAAATGCAACATACAATTCTCAACCTGGAAATAAAAAGGAGAAAGAGGAAATTCTCAGAGATGAAGTTATAAAAACGTCGCACTAGATGCCAAAAAAAAGAAGCAATTCAGTGAAAATATTAAAATATTCACAATCTTTTACCATTAACCAAACCATTTTCCAAACAGTACATTAGACAACAAAAGAGTTTATATATATATATATATA
>BOPP01000042.1:1446639-1459720 GCA_017312745.1 Gryllus bimaculatus
GAGACAACGGCGGGAGAAGGAAGCGCAGCAAGAAGCGGAACGGGTCACGCAACTCGCGGAGCGGAGTCGCCACCACAATCCACCTGAAAGCAAAACGCAGTGCGGGCGGAACACAGCTTCGCTCGGGCGTTTTACGCAGAACGCGTTTCATAGCCGGCCAAACACCGGGGCCATCTCACGAGGCGAATAGCATGCCTATGTCCAGCATCAACGAGAGGAGTATAATCAACTGATAAAGGAATCGTACAGCTACTGAATAAAAGTTGGAGGAAAAGATGTTCACGAGATTACTAGCAAAGTTAATTTGACTTCCGTGAGTGATAAAGAGTAACGCAACGAGGAAAAGAGAACTTCATTGTTTCGAAAGTTTAGCGAGAGAAAGAAAAGTATTTTTGAGCGTTTCTGCGAAAGAGAATTCTGCACTTTCTTTGAGTTCGTTCAAACAGTAATGCGAGGATCAAAAAATAGCCTGTCGTTTACCGACTGACCTTATTTGTTTTTACGTCGCGAATTCTAATACTCTCATTTCGTGCCAGCAATACCAATAATTTATGCTATTAACATTCTATCAGCATACGTGTGTTGCCTCTATTTTGTGTCAGGAGATTAAAAAATATACTTTACTGTGTATACACTGTATAAAATCGCTGATGAAGCAATGTGTGGTTGCCCATTCACGAAAAACAAAACTGGGATGAAGACCCGGTCATCCTCAGAGAGCAGTTTAACAACACGACTCTCGTGAAACCACAGCCGATTCTTCGCGTCCACCTTGAGTACTGCGTCGGTGCACTGGACTCGGAGAGGGCGGTGGCGGAAGAGGTCAACGCCGCCTGCGAGAACTTCCGGACGCGCACAACAACGGGGCTGTGTGTCGAAGCGCGTCGCCCCCCCCCCCTTCCCACACACACACACCGCGAGCCCGCCCACGGGCGACGCCGAACCACGCGACCCGTTCACACGCAACGTGACCCCTCGGACTGGCCTCAGGCGGCTTCGGTGGCCGCTGGGAAGAGTTGGGTCCTCCAAATCAGGCGCTTAAACGACCTGTTGCTCTCGTCACGGTTCACTTACAAATTAAGGATACTTTGTTTCCGTACACAACCCTATTCTTCACCTGCACCTACAGAAGTCATACAATTATGCAATGCAAGGGACAATTCAACAACGATTATTCTCAAAATAAATCAATGCATATTGCTAAACCCCAGAAAATATATGTATTTTTAGTTACTGTTTAAAAGCATCAGGTAAGAGATCTACGACACACACTTAACGGAATATACTGAAGATACATGCTGATTATCTAAAGTAGTTTTTTTTTGCCGAATTTGCTTTGGTACAATTAGACCTGATATTGAGGGGAGTGGAACGGGAATTGCAATAATGATATCCTAAAGATATACAAAAGAGTTATTTTAATGCCTTCCCCTTTAATTCGAATAATAATATATTTTCATAAAGAAAACTAAGTGTAAGCAGATAGGAAATAAGTGGAAGAAATAGTATGTTTCTACAAATTCAAGTAATATCAATAATAGTTAATTGTTAGAAAATTGAAAAGTTTTATAAAACCGATCAATGCATTAAATATCACAATTCATTTTCATTTTACCACCGAAATGCCAATCAGCATATTTTGCATTCACAATCTCATTCAAAGTGAACACAAATTTCCAAAAGAAGCAAATGTATGAAATGATAAAGCTGTCTTGAAACGAAATCAGTCACATAAGCAACGGAAATTTTATTTAAAATTTGCAATATGCAACGCAGCATTATATTTTCTCTCATCAAAACCTTCATTACCAGTTGCTCGTGTTAAATATTGTCCTTTCACTCTGTTATTTTTCTCCACGTTTTAAGAGAATAAAAAAAAATTGCATACAATGTGCTGGGATGAAAATATGGATAGGGCGGAGGGGGAAATAAACATGTCTGGAGCACCCTCGTGAGACAAACAGGTGCCACTAATTAGCGCCTCGCATGTTAGTTAGACTCCCGCAAAACGGGAAGGTCAAATCTCTCCCGCAGCGGCATCTAATTAACGACGCATCCTGCGCCAGTCGATTAAAGGGAGACCGGCAGGAGAGCCGAGACAGCACACCTGCAAACGCCCGGCACCGACTACACCGCAAACAACGTAATGTACTTAAGTGGACCCACTTAAGACAAATTTGCCTCGAAATCTCCTCGCGACTAAAAGGTTTCGACAAGAGAGACGTAATCACAATGTTAACTTCCACGAAACCCATTAAAAGTCCCAAACTAACGTCTGCTCACGAAAAAACCAGTGCTGATTGCCAAAACTGATAAGTTAGAACCAAGAGATTGCTTTGCACATCCCACACCTCGTTCAAGCGGCCTCAAATCTTGTTAGTAAATAAAATAAATACGAATACGAATTATAATGATCACGGCTAAACACGCCACGAGAAAACGAGTTCCACGTTTTCCCACATGCCCTCCCAAGATGCGGCCTCCCTTCCAACACTCCATTTTCAACGCTCATTTTCTATAAATTATTATAATCTTAAGATACCGACAGGAGACAAATATCAATTAAACATAGGGATGCTGAATTATTCATACACACGGAGAATGTGATTCTAAAAATTCAATTAGGACCACGTCAGGCGGGATACAAGATTTACATAAGAATGTGGACAGCTACCAACGACGGATCTACCCCTGGCGTGGCACCACAGGGGGCCCGGGCAGTGGCTCGTAGAGTCCGAAATGGACTTCTGAGGAGGCAGCACCCCAGGGAAGGTGAAGACGGTGGCGGAAAGCAGGCGATGGCATTTGTTCTCTACTAAACGAGTCAATAAAAAAGACGACTTAAGACCAGCGCAATATGAGGATGGAATAAATTTGAATTATTTACTTCTCGAATTTCATCACGGAAGTTTTGGTACTTTGAAAATTAGTTTATTTTAGTACAATGCGTAAGACAGAATAGTCTTTACGTGGATGGTAGTAGATGGATAAGTAAAGCGCCTTCACTTTTCATTTCTGTCACTTTTACCGGGAGGTAAAGGTGTTCTCTTGCTGGATGGTGAGATCCGGGGCCGATCTACACATCCGATTGTGGGATTCCACAACCAGTTAACTCTCACCAGTGAATCAGTATCGCATTCTGGACAGGCTCTAAACTCCCGACTGTTGTGGTAGTGTAGTTCACATAAGGGCGTGTGCGTCTAAGGGTAGATTACGAGACAAGAATGAGGAAGAAATGCCACATGATGTTCATAGCCCGTTTGTTAATGTACTACTCCAGCATTTGTCTACTATTATAAAGGAAAAATACCAATCAGAGAAGCAGGCCAGTCGAATTTCCCTCCAAACAGCTAGAGGGAAACCTGCTGTTCAAAACCCGTTTGTTAATGTACTTCTCCAACATTCTACTTTTAAATAGGAAAAACACCAATCTGAGTCTCTGGTTTTCGTCCTTTCTGACAGCGGCTACAACTAGCTCTATCCCCGATACACCCCCAAACTTGTTTTCAAGCTTCGCTTTAAGGAGGATGCGGCGCTTAAGGCAGCAGGCGGGCGTGGGTGGGTAAGGCGCAGGGGCGGCGCAGGCAGCAGGCACGGCGACCAACTCGCCAGCATCTTCAGCGTCAGCCTTCTCAGCCGCCGCCGCCGCTTCATCGCGGGGAGGAAATAAATCGCCCCGGAGTTTGCGGGACAGTTGTGATTTCTTAAGACCAAATATTCTCGGCGCTTTTTGTCTCCGGCCGACGCGTCTCGTCCCGTCCCGTCGCCTTCCCCACCGCCCACGCTCACGCCCACGCCCCGCCCGCAGCCTCGCGCACGCCCTTTCCCCGGAAACGGACGCGCTATAAATCTCCGCGCGCGCGCGCGCAGACCGCGACGGGGCGACGGGGCGCCGGGGAACATTTTTTTGCTCTCCCCGCGCGCTTCTGCCTGAGCGACGAGGGACGAAAGGGCTGCCCGTCGGGCGACGCTCCCCCTCGCGGCCTCGCAGCCGCCGCCAGAGGACGCCTCCGGCCGCAGCCGCCGCAATGAGGGACGCGCTGCTAGAAGCTGGCAGAGGACGGGCGTATTCCTCAACCACTATAGAGAGATCATCCTAAGAATGGACCGCTTTTACAGCAACTGCTTGTTTATCACTGGCAGCAAAACCGCGTATTACGCCCATGCACTGAATTCGTTTATTTGTTCCTTCTCAGTTGTCTTACTTGTAAATGGCATCGACATTGCTTCTTGCAATGGCATCGTTCGTAGTGGTAGTCCTGGCTCGTCAGAGTGATTACGCCTTAGAGTAATTTCTCCATACAACGACTCTCCTTTCAAATCGGAGTTGTAGATTCTTTAACCGATCACCTCCCGATTTCTCTCTAAGAAAAACCAAAGATAAATTCCGTCCCGCGTAACTTCTGTTCTATCTCCTTCACATCTTAAACCCCTTTAATCCCACACACTTTACAAAACACCAGATGAAGCTTCTAAGAGTTTCTCCGTAATTTACCATCGGGGAGCCCTGTGGAGACGTCCTCCCTCTTATTTCTTGAAATATTTTGTACGTTCTGTAAAGTGGCTACGTACGCTGCATCATTTAATAAAAAGAGAAATAAAGAAAATTCAGAGTGGTATGGCAGAAAATATCAATACCGCTTGAAACGAGTGAAACTGTGCCTACCATTTTAGTTAGCGTGTTTTATTTAATTGCAAATCCAGAAAGAAATTGCTCTTATTTTGGTCGGTTTACACAGCCATAGTTCGTACCACTTAAGGAGCAAAACGTTGTAGTTAGGATACTTTCTAGGTTCTTCATCTGGGCGTTGGCTCAGTGTTTTCTATTGTGTTTCTCTCACTATCTCTCGATTCATCTGAGACCAAATGAGTTCCCAATAAATCTAACAGTCAGATCGGAATCTCCCAGAATCCTCAAGAAGGAGATGTATTCGCTCTACCTGCAATACTCAAGAATCACCTGGTTCTCCAACACCATGAATCATTCGTGTCTCGATTTTTTCTCTTCCACCAATTAGAGAGAGTTGAGAGGAAAACATGGTCTAAGCAGTTAATAATTGTATTCTAATTTTGCTTGAAGCGCTGCGGCATAATGAAGTACAATTTCAATAAATATATTATTCATTAATAATATTAATTAGTCAAAGTAATAGTAGTACTATACTTTATTGATGCAAATGAGCGTGGGCCTGGAGGTAGATCTAGAACCAAAAATAATAAAATAGCTAAATACATACAAATTTGAAAAAAAACCGACATACAAATATTGGCTTTTGTACAACGACATTTTGTAAATTCAGTCGACGAAGGGTACGGCTTCCAATAAACTCCCTTTTGCTCCATGTTCTGATTATCTTACCGTAACGATTCCAACCCTCAACCACCCTTTCCGTACCGTCCACACCGGCCCGCTTTCTTCCGCGTTCGCTTCGCGGCGCGTCCAGCGTCCGGCGCAAAAAAACCGCAGCTGCTGCAGCGCTCGGGGGAGCGGCGCGGCGTCGCGCAACGCGCTGGGGAGGGGTGGGTGAGGAGGGGCGTCGGGTGCTCCACGGAAAACCCATCATATATTTCCGGCGCGCAGACACCCCGGACAGGCCGCTGGGCGCGCCTGCGGACGCTCACACACCCTCACTCCCTCCTCCCTCGCGAAGACTAAAGGCCCGGCGTCATGGATACCGCAAACGAGAGCGGAACGCGGGCGATGGGTGCGGGCGGGCGAAGCGGGTGGGCGACCGGGGGCGGGAGTGCCGGGCATGCGGGGATGGGGCGAGATGGGTCGGGGTGAGCAGGTGGACACGGCGGGTTGGATGGCGGGGCGAGGGCCGAGCGAACGGGACGCACGCGGGTGGAGCGGAGCGTGGGGGTGGGGCTGGTGGTAGGATGTGGCGGTGGGGCCGGGTGGGTCTTGGGTGGGCCGGGCGGGGGCGGGGGGGGGGCAATGCCGGCACACAGAGGACCAGGAAACAGGAAATGTGTCGGAAGCTCATTGTTCGGACTGGGAACCCGAAGGCCTTTCCCTCCGTGGCGACGGAGCGCGCAGCGGGGGGCGATCCAGGACAGTGTCAGCGGGCTCGTGATGGCAGTGCCAAGAATGGAAGGAGTCGCGAAAGGCCAGTTGGGAGGCGGACAAGCGGTCGGTGAACGTGCCGAAGAAGTCAAGAACAAAAAAGAATCGACCAAGTGTCTTAGCGGAACTGCAGACACGCAGAAAGACTGAAGAAATGGTCGAGTCGTTACGTCAAAAAGGAAAAGACGGTGGAGAAGTTGCGAGATGGCGCTGTCAGTAAGCCTTGTGGAGCGTCAAGGGACGAACGGTTCGCGACGATGTGGACGATGGCATTGAACGAGTAGATTTTTGAAGGGAGAAAGGCTCCTGCAGCAACAGTGTCCCAGGAATCAGAGACAAGGTCATGTAGTATTCGGAAGGAAGCTGGGACGGCGCCGCCAACTTTACGAAGAGGACAGCAGCACTCATGCGCCTCCCGGACGGCGGAGTGGAGCGCGAGTGTAACGGGCGAGGACGGCGAGTAGAACGGCAGAGAGCAGTAGACGCGAGTAGACCGGGCGAGTGACGGCGAGAACGGGCCTAATAGACGGGGGGCAATAGCGCGAATAACGGCGAGTAGACGGCGAGTAGACGGCGATACACGGCGACTAGACGGGCGGTAGACGCAAATAACGCGAAAGACGGCGAATAGACGCGAGTAACGCGATAACGGCAGAGGGCGAGAGTAACGCAGACCGAATAGACGCGCGAGTAGACGGCCGGAGACGTGCGATAGACGGGCGAATGTAGACCGAGTAGACGGGCGAGTAACGGGCGAATAGACGGGCGAATAGACGGCGAATAGACGGCGAGTAGACGGCGAGTAGACGGCGAGTAGACGGCGATAACGGCGATGTGGGAACGGTAGTGAACGGGCGAGTGACGCGCCAGCGGCCAGTGCGCGCGAGGGGCGGGCGAGTGGAGCGGCAGTGCGGGCGAGTGCGGCGAGCGGCGAGTGGCGCGATGGCGCCGATGGACGGAGGCGAGGCGGGCGATGGACGGGCGAAGTAGACGGGGAGAACCGCCGCTGCGCATCACGGTCACAGCGAGACCGGCGCGGGGCGATCACACAGCGAGGGACGGTACATCACCACCAGCTGGGTATCCCGCTCTCATCCAACATCCGACCGTCGCGCCGGGCATTCCCCCCCCAGCGCTAACGATAACGTATAGGCGCGTTGAAAATAGAGAGGCGCAATTAAAGAGGCGCCGGACAAAAACTGACCTCCACCTCCCTCTCTCCCTCCCCAGCACAGCACGCGCGGGCCATTCCGGCCATTGTGGGGGACAAAACGCGCATGCGGGGGCGGAGTGGGGGCGGAGGGGGCCGGATGGACCTCCGTGTCCGGCGGCGGTCAGCCACGCGGGACGACGCCCCGCCACCCGCCCGCGAGGGATCGGGCGAGGGCGCGCGCCGTCCACACGACATGCGGGTGAGGGCGGGGGGCGGGGGGACGACGACGACGCGATGTTGCCGAGGACTAATGAAACTGAGGGAAGTCGGAAAGGAGCGAGGAGAATGGCTGGAACGAAACTGGTAATTCCGACAACTCAACTCACTATCTTACTGCGATATAAATCTGAACGAAGTATGCGGGACAGTACCTTTATGTACGTTGCACAATATCATCTCCCTTTTACGAATACTTTTGGAATAACGGCATGTTATTTTTTTGGTTGCCTTATACATTTCATTACTACAAAAATGTATTCAATATCTCCGTGGATCTCGAGGTCACAATAGGTCGGACACGAATATTTCAAATGTTCCCCTCAAAAAATGTGAATTCTATACAATAATCGTGTAGTTTCCAAAGTACCTAAATTTATCGTTTCCGTCGAAATACGTTGTTTGTCCATATTGCGTTATTCACCGCGAAAACACTACCTCACAACGTAGTATTTTCGTTTTCAAAAACAAACGAAACAAAAGGGCTAAATCAGGAACATTTCCCCACTGATAGGGCCACTTCATTCCCTACGACTTACTTTGTTTCGTCTCCCGGTGATTGTCTTCCGACACCCATAAGAGGGAAAGCTAGTTCACAGCCAAACACGGGAGTTTCCTCACAGCTAGTGAACGCAAACGTGTTATGAAACGCCCGGCATGTACACGACACTATAACGTGCGCAGTCGGTCGAGGTCACTTCGCGACGAATCGTACTCGCAGCAGCCGTGCGTGACGTCTTTATCGCGTATATCACCACACTAATTGCGTCTCTTATGACACGCGGCGCGGGAGAAAGGTTGAGTTCCCCAGAGAACGTGAGTCTCTCCCTTCCATTCAGTGGTAAATATCAGTGATTTCAACCGCTTTGTGTCTGGAAAACGCGCTACTTCCCTCGCGGTCGTGAATATTAAATACCATCGACTCGGTCGGCTCCGAAATGCACGCTTGTTCAGGCACTCCGAGTACTGCTGAATATCGGGAATGGTGTTCTATAATCTGCGATGATGCAGAAGGTCGCTGACGGCACAGATTATCCTGTTCAATTACCTCAGTGGAGACTCCTGGAAGCCACGTTTCCCCACATTTCTACAAACCAGTACACCGGGAATGATGATACAAATGTTACATGAATAGAGACGGATAGTAAACAATTTATACATTTTCATCACAATGCCGTCACGCCTACAGACGAAATTGAGTCAGTTGCACGCCGGCCTCCAATCACATTGACAATTGACCTTTCCTGATGCAGGCGGGCGAGCGGACGGCCGGGCGGGCGAACGGCCGGGCGGGCGAGCGACCGGGCGGTACGGCGTGACACCGGAAGCCCAGACGCAGAGCTTCCGGTGGCAGCGGCTGCGCGCGCGTGTGAATAGCGCGCCCGCGCTCGCACCGCCAGCGGTTCGGAGCGGTCGGGTCGGCTGGGCGCCGCAGTGCCGAGTTTAACGAGGAAATGATAATTGTCGAAGCAGCGGTGGTGCGGGCGGCTGAAGTAGAGGTAGCGGCGGCGGCGGTGGAGGTGGTGATGGCTGCGATCGTGCGGGGGTGGTAACAGATATAGTATCTGTGGTGATCCAAGGACGTTGTAGGAGTGAGGGTGGTGGTGTCGGCGGGGATGACGGCAGCCGGGGGATGGTGATTGTGGAGGTGTTGATAAAGCTGACGGTAAGAGTGGCTGATGCTGCAGTATAATGGCTACGTTGGTTTGTTCAGTGGCGAAGTCGACGATCTGAGCAGCGTGGCGGAGAGGGTGCCAAGACGTGGGGGCGGGGGTTGCGGTGTCGATTCCCGTGTCAGAGATAGTAGCGGTGGTGGTGATGTGAGCAACTGTACGCGGCGGCGGCGGCGGCAGCAGCAATTGTAAACCGTAGCGGAGGCGATGACGGTGATGCAGCGGTGGCGGTGGCAGCGGCTTGGAACGGGGGACGGGAGGGACGGGGGGCACGTGAATGGCGGCGCTTCATTTGCGCGCACTCGACGGGAGCGGAGGGAAACGGCCGGCGGTGGCCAAGGTTCGATGAGGCGACCTTTCGGGATGAGTTGTCACGTCGACGCCCTCATCAGCTAGGTCGTGCCGCTTATCAAGTGCAGTGCGCGCTAGGACGTACGTTGCGTATGTTCTCTAAAGTGTGAAGAGGCCACCCTTCCCTAACCGGTGCTGACATTAGATAAAATGGTAAGGAGAAGCTAAAATATGAATAACTATGTTCGAAAATTGGCTCACGGCAAGGGTCAAATTGACTAATCGAGAGGGTTTTATTAGAACATTCATAATGGATATTTAGGTACACTTTAAACTTTGAAACACAGTAGTCTTGCAAGTAAGTCCACACTGGATTTAAAGAACATATAAGACTATAAGAATATTATTTGAAGTTGTATTTAATGCTAATAAACCAATTTAACAAAAAATGAGGAATAGCTCCTTGTTCTTCTGAAGCCTTTAACTCCTAATTAAGCGAAAGTCTTATCAACTTTTTAATGCGTTCGTAAGAAGGAGAAATAAGTCGTGAATGTACTGACATCACTGACTATCGAGCAGCTAATTCGAACTTAGTTCACAGGATTTCAAGTGCATTAGCGCTGTCAAAATATTTACCGTGTCGACTCCAATACTTCCCTCGCAGAGTCTGTCAGTCACAGTTTCAAAGCAATGCGCTCTTTGTTCAGAGTCAGAATTCACTTGTTATATTGCGCTTCGACTAATGTGTGTCTCTAGGAATTACACAAAATGGTGGTCGTTTGCATGAACGCACAACAATGGTTGACGTCTGCAAATAGACAAAATAAATCAATACTCAATGGATTCGTTCATGACTGAATATTTTTCTCTTCACTACTGAAGACGTATTACCTTCTCCGCACAAAGTCCACTCACATACTACCCAACGGCAAATAAAGTAAATTATCAATAGCATTTCGATCATTGCAATGCGATTGTCGAAAGATCACGGACGCTGAAGGTATTGAAAGTTGAAGAAAGGTATTTAAAAAAACTCAACCATGAATTAGATATTATTCAAAGATTACCAAGAGAAATATCAATTTATTTGCAATAAAATAACTTCCCAGAATTTCATTAACTCGTCTCTCCCGAAAATGGAAAAGATAAACTTGAATACTAACAACAAATCACCTCTCAACGGCTTTATAGTGAAGTACAAACCCCATTCCAATGTACATTAACACACTCGTAAACGTCACCTGGAAGACGTCATTTCTGCTTTGCTCTCTGCAGTGAAGACCTCCTGACTGAATGAGTGCGGAAGCACGCTGACCACATTTTGGTGCGGCCGGACCATATAATAGAGCCATTGTACTGATTTGGAATGGAACTAATTTTCACCCGGAGCTAAAGCGGTCGTTAAGTTTTGTGAAACCGAAATTAATTCCACAATTTACGATTTAGTGGGCGTTCAATTTCAAGAGGTTAATCATGGGCTTATTACTTGTGGCGTGGGGGGTACGTAGAGAGGAAAAACCAATTTACTCGAATTGTAAGTTAGTTGAATTTTGTACGGAGTCATTTTGGCTTTTATAATGTGCTTTAAGTGTTAATTAAAATCCTTATGTTATATTTTCATCGCGGAGGTCAATAATGGCTTTTACGCCATATGCTGTGTGCGCTCAGAAAATTTACTGAATGGCGCTTAAATTGGAGAGAGAGAAAGAGAACACGATTACTCAATAATGACGCACGGCGTGCAGGATGTTCCCAGCAAGTTTAGGTAAAACGAAATTAACATGCTACGGTTTTCCACAGAGGTCATAAACTCAGCAAATATAATAGAATCCGTGTTCTCCCAAAGATCAGAAAGTAAATCACAAAACGCTTGAATAAATGATCGTATTAAACCGTGTAATATTTTGCGAAACGCTCTCGCACCCTTTATGGACTCCTCTGATATCCAACCATTGCTCTTTTAACGACAGATACGCGTTTACTTCTTCGTGAAAAGCTGTTTCGCGACTATTTCAATCAAAATCCCATTCACCTCGAATTGTTCGTGTCAATGCACTGTTCCCATTTGATGCAGTTCTCATCGGCTATTCGATTCTAGTTCGATGGCTCTTCATTGCTGTCGGTGAATGCGGGATAGAAAACTGTTGAAGCGAAGAGAGTTCAGAATGTCTATGGGGGAATTCACCGTGAATGTCATATTGCAAAG
Source organism: Gryllus bimaculatus (assembly GCA_017312745.1). Classification (NCBI taxonomy): domain Eukaryota; kingdom Metazoa; phylum Arthropoda; class Insecta; order Orthoptera; family Gryllidae; genus Gryllus; species Gryllus bimaculatus. Next base: position 1,458,306 of record BOPP01000042.1, read on the forward strand.
GACACGGTAATGATGTCCCATTAAGTCAGCACAATAGTGTATTGATAAACGAACCATTGTAATATAACTGTGATGGACTCCTGGGAGCATACAGAAGTTTCACGCAAAAATTATCAAATTCTCTAAGGCTTTCTTAGCTTTAAAAGATTCTTTGTTATTATAAAATAAAATAAAACAATTGAGCAATAAGAATTTAACCGAGGATTCAAACAAAATAAGAAAAGTGGTACAGTAAATCTAAACGAAATTGTGAACAATTTTCAACTTAGTTACATCAAGCTTTGAAAGCTTTTCCAAATAAAATTACTATAGTGTTATTTGGAACGCAACAAATATACTATTTATTTTTGATCAGCATCATTTTGATAAGTACAATATATTAAACAAATACCTCAATCAAAACACATTTGTGTGAAATATTACTCGTAAGTTTGTCAACCACAGTCGATGTCTATTAATGCACCAAAATGATTGGTTTCCTTTTAAAATAAAAGACTAAATAAATAACATGATTTTACTTCATAACCTTTTTAACTTAAATAGTTTCGTGGCCATCTGCAAATACTGAAATAAAATTCAAAAGTTAGTTTTTGATTGTCTTTTTATTTTATAAGAAAACCAGTCATAATAGAACATGTGCGAGAAGTTCTAAATTTACCCGTCAAAATAAAAAAAAAGCATAGAAAGATTTTAAAACGAATCAAGGTAAAACGAACGTATGCTGTCAACTACTCGGCCCCCTACCACACACACTCACACAGGAGCTCCAAGGCTGCGGAACGAGAGCGGTTGCGTGGGTGGAATTAGGCGGCGGCGGCGGCGGCTGCACGAAATGGGAGAGGTAGTGGCGTTGGACAGGAAAACGAGCGCTGTAGGCTGACCTCTAACAAGAGGGAAAACGGGCAACGGACAATGCCAAATGCAGGGTTTTACAAAAGGGAATGGTGAAAGTGCAAGATAATAAACAGAATGGAAAGCTCAGTGAAGACGAGGATGAAGTTTCAAAATGAAATTGTCACAAAAAGAATTTTGTGATGAGCGCGAGCAAGGGTTTGGAGACGGGATGAACCTAGAAATCAGTGTTAGTTAAGTAGACGAGACAAGAATGGATGTCCAGATCGAATGGAAGGTGTTTGAGTTGGCAGGTTAAGAAAGCTATCTGGGTGCATGTCGGCGATGATTGGGAATATGCAAGGAGGGGAGAGCAAGCTCTAGCAGAGGATGGGCGAGAGATGACCAGCGAGTACTAAAGACGCATACGAACGTGAAGCTTGTGAACCTACAGCCAATTCAAGAAAATGGGGATCGAATAAGGTGGTTGAGCGGGCGGGCAAGATGACAGCGAGTGAGAGGGACAGGGGCGTGTCGATGGGCAGGCGAGTGAGTGGAAGGGCGAGTGGATGGGCGAGTGGGCG
>BOPP01000042.1:1470811-1483848 GCA_017312745.1 Gryllus bimaculatus
GGGATGGGGCGGGCGGGGAGACGGACGGACAGCGGCGTGGGCGGCGGCAGAAGATTGAAGCGATGAGTGACGAAGGGCGGCGCGGGTCGCTGGAGATCGATGGGCATCGATTAGGGCTGCGCCGGGCAGCTGCCGGAGGCGGCGGAGGAGGAGAACGGCCGGGCGCGAGCGGAGCGGAGAGAAAACGGGCGCTGAAGGGAGAGCGGCGCGACTGATCGAAGGCGATGGACGGCTGATAGACGAATAATATAATTGAGGTCAGTAGGTAAATCAGAATGAAATACACCCTACAGTGAATAACAATGTTTGTCTTGTTTCATTATTAGCAATCAATATATCGCACATGGTTTCGGCGACAACAGCTCTTCGCGGAACGAAATGTTGCAAGTTCGAATTTCGCGTATAGCATGGATGTTGTCATTGTGTGAATAAGGAAGGCAATGACATCCCATCCCCTCCAAATATTATCATCCATAACATTATTCATTATCTCATAAAAACTTAGTGACGTCGTATCTTAGAAGAGTTAAAAGGTTACAAACTCCCAAAATAACAATTTCATAATCTGTTACAATTCTCAATTCATCCACCGTTGTCTTCAAACGAACAAACACCCGGTGAAAGTGTAGCCGATAGCGAAACACGACGGCAGACGGTTACCGAAGCCAACGGGGCAGTAAGTTGCGGGCAAAGGACCCCGCAGCACGCGGGAATCCGGGAGCTGCGCGGCAAACAGAGGAGGTGAGCAAAGGTCAGATGCGGAGCGGCTGCTGTCGGGCCGGCCAGCCCCGTAGCGACGCCCGGCCCTTCCATCTCCCTCCCTCCCCCATCCTCCAGTCTCCCAACTCCCGCTGCGCGCCTCGCCCGGCGTTTGCCCAGGGCCCGCGAGGCCAAGGTAAACGCCGCATCCGAGTACACCAATTTCGGGAGCGCTCCCCGTGAAACGTTCGCTCGCGAAAACCATTAAACTGTACCTCCCGCGCAGGAATGGATTCTACAATGTTGCAAACAGGCGTCATTTCACTCGGGTCCTCCTCAATGCGCTATCCCTGGGACGCGCAAAGTGAATGCATACGCTCAGTTTTAGGTTTCGTAATATTTCCATTACTGGCGTAGCACTAATATTGAATGAATATATAAATAAATTTTCTACACAAATTATACATACAATTTTATTTATACATGCCAAAATATTCTTCGTATATTTAGGATCTGAAAAATATTTTCTTACAAGCCAATTAACTTTACGTGAATTTTAGCAAAATATTTCGTTTTCTCAATACTCCGACAGCAAACCTCTTTAACTCTACACAATCGTAATAAACATTAAACATAAAGACCTAGTTAGGTACTTCTTAGAGTATATTATTGAAATCTCTGATTCGAAATATTCCGTAAACAATATTGCAATTTCCTTTCCAAAGGGGGAAAAAAAGTTACTTAAATATACTCTCAGCAATAGAACACCATACGATGATATGTATCATAGCAATAAACCCGTGTATTTGAAATTTCCCCCTCGTCCTGTTCAAGAAATGCTATTCGATTTAGAAATAATGCTTTTCAAGCGCAAAAACAATTCGATTAAACCTTATTTCGTATTAGCATTCGCTTGGGCGAACACATATTGTACACAACTAATCACAACCGCAAACAAGTCACCGATTCGAGCCCACGGCCGCGCTTCTCTCCAGTCCTCACTTTCCGCCGGGAACGAGTCAATAAATCGCGAGTGAAGAGCACAATTAGCGAAGGCGCTCTCGGCATTCCGCCACAGCGCTGCGCATGCGCACTCGCCCACGCACGAGAGCGCGCGGGAGACAAACAAAATCCTCCCCAAAGTCCACAGCGCACTGCGCCAAGTACGAGGAGAGGCAGCAGCAGAAAGCGGCCATTTCTACGAAGCCCCCGGGGGGCGCCCTTGAGGCACACCTGCACTACCCTGCGCGCCGCGCACTGCCGCCGAAGAGTCTCGAGGGTGGAAAGAATGTGGTTAATGAGAGCTTCGTACACGATGAGAATAAAGCATGAATGTTGTGTGAATAATCAAAATAAGATTTTAAAATAGTCTGTACAAAGAGAGCATTGTTAAATTTGGAGCATTCGCAAGCTGGATTACCGCTACGCATACCGAATAGACAGCTAAAATAGTAAACTTTTTTTGTCTGTAATGTGTAATGAAGTCAACATATCTATTTTAAAACGAACGTCGTAAGCCACTCTTTAAAATTATAAAGCAATTTTTCTGTTTTACTTTTCCTCTCGATCGAGATGTCGTCACTGCCACTTTCAAACTTATTATAGTTAATTATTATAAGTTGGTTATTAAGTCATTATCACCACACAAAAAAGATGTCCTCTTGCTGATGCATTGTATTGTCCTTATTGCAAATATTGTCCATTCAACAATTAGTTTTAATTATTATTGACTTCGAACAAATAGCTAAAAACAACCACTGTACACCCATTTTTCATTATTACAAGTAGATCGAAGGCTGCACAACAATTCGCCCGCGCCGCCCAGCCAACGCAGTGAAGTCGGTATCGCAGCGTGACGGCGTGACGGCGCGGGAAGCCAAAAGGCACGGGCCCGTGTTCCGGGAACGCGTGATCGTGCGCGACTCGCTAATGGATTTCGAGAGGGTTCCGTCTCCCTCCCACCCTCTCTCGCTCTCTCACTCACTCTCGCGCGGCACGCCACGCCACGCGACGCGGCACGAGACACACGCCGACGCCGTACACTCGTATGAAGCGGCCCAAACGCATGTATCGGCAAAAAAAAGATACAAACAAAAAATTTAAGTAAATGTCAATAACTGGAATTTCACATCGGTATACATCTAAAAGTTTACTTTATAAATTGCTACATCGAAAAGACGACTTCAAAGTTCGAAGTTTCCGCGAAACATATTTTCAACTATCACAGAACGTAATGATTTTGATATTTGATTGTTTACACATTTTCGCTCAATGAATGCTTCGATTTCTAAGAAGTATTTTTTTTTTTTGAACGCCTAGTGAAATATATTTCAACTTTCAAAGCTTCATTAATGTCTTTGAATGAAGTCAAATGCAATTACCATCTTCCAAAACCGTAGCGCGGTTTACCTCAATTGACATAGTCAATTTAAAAAACATACAAAAAAATGCATTAGTATGTGTTATAAAATAAAGAAAAATAGGTATATTCCTTTGGAGATTAAAATCCCGATGTACCTCCTAAAAAATGGTGGTCAGTTAAAGTACTGTATAATATTAGGCTCAGAAAAAAATGTACGTATTTGCACGAATTAGTATGAATAATAATCATAATCATGATGATAATATTAATAATAATAATAATAATAATAATAATAATAATAATAATAAGAAGAAGAAGAAGAAGAAGAAGAAGAAGAAGAAGAAATGTCATTTGATTTCGAAATATTCTGTCATTAGAAAAGTGGTTCGTGATAGGAGTCGCATTCGTTTATTTGCGCGCGCTTTTGTTTCCTCCCACTGCGCGTCGTCCATCGCGTCGGTCCGGCGGCGGCGACCTGCCTGACGACATTTTCGATACGTTCCTTCCCTCCACGACGCACGACGCCCGCAGGCTCACGTGACGCCCAGAGCGCGCGACGAATGAAAGCCGCCTGCGAGTAAATGGAGACGTAAGGGGAAAAGTTGTGGGAAGTTTTTTGTTGTTGTTGTGCGGTCACTGAAAGGGATCCCGGAGAAACGGAAGATTACTTTGACGTGTTGATACGGGGACGGAGGGCATATCCAACGGGAAATATATTAGGGTTCTAGCGATAGAGCAGTCGTAGGTTGCTGGACGATACTACTTTGAAGAATGAGCAAGAAATGGAGTGACGAAGAATGTTCTATTACGACATCCATACCGAGTTGCAAACATAAAATACAATGTAAAATGAATTTAATCCTGAGCAAAAATTTTAAAATGCGTTTTAACATTTTAATGAACAGTTAAACTTACATTTTTTCAATGTTACGTTGACCAAATAATTCAATCACAAACGTACTCCCTCTTGACGAAAGTGCTTAGAAAATTGTTAAATGATACCTCCATTCAGAAATAAAAGACACAAACGTGAATGAATTTCTTTCACTCCAACATGAAGAACACGGCAACACAACCAACAGTTGTACATCATTTTATAATAAAACAAAATTGCACACGAAACTGTACGTTTAATAATGACGAATTTCAAAGAAGGCAAATCTCAAACTTTCCTCGCGGTCTTCGCGGAAAAACGAACACACCTGCGGCGGGCGGCGCGCGTGATTTCGAAACCTCCCGTGCGGGAGAAGCGAGGCGGGCGCAGAGTTTGTCGACCGAAAGCGGCCTCGGAATCCGCCGCCCAGGACGCAGAAATTAATTCTATCTTTTTAATTAACGCAGCACTACTGACGTGTAAATCTAAACATCAACAACGCGCTGTCAAACCTTCGGGGTCATTTTTTTTCACGCCCGACTGGGATCACGATTAACGAAATATGCCATTGCCCGCGGGGGGGAAGTAAGCGCACACGGTCCCTAAGTGCGACGGACAGGGAGGGGTGGGGACGGGGGAGAGGGAGGGGAGGGCGGTGTCCGTTGGACCGCCGCGACGGAAGCGCTCCAGCATCCATCATGGCGGCTTCGACGGCGGTGGAGGTGGGATGGACGTGGAGATGGCGGAAAACCGTGACGTTTGAGTACACACGATGGAGGAGTTGCTGTGTTTGGGGGGATGTGAGAACGTTATTGTAGCTATTGGTTGCCGAGGGAAAGGAAGACGTGTGGTAGTTTGGAAAAGTCAGAAACTGATGAATGGGAAGAAGAATCTGAGAACAAGATGATGCAGAGAATGCGTTTGAGGAGGGTGTACGGTGTGCGCCGAGAGTTGCGGATATGATGGGCTTCAATATAGACGGAATAACCTGATTTGTTGGAGTGGTAGTAAACCGAAGTGGAAGGTGAATTGCTTAATGACTATCTGTGACCTTTCGGAAACATTGTTCCATGTGGTGAAATTAAACCATGGGAATGGCTTAGGACACAGTACTTAGGATTGGAGAAAACCAGGCAGTAGATAGCTAAGCTGATCTCCCGATGCATAGGGCAGTCGGTTCTTCATAGATTTGCAATGAACATGCAGGGAGATGATCGACGTGGAGGCAGGCTCTTATTCGGAGCGTTGCCGAAGGGAGGCGATGGAACCCCTGCTAGCGTGCGACCTTCGAGGCACGTGACCGGACGCGGTCGTCACTTGCGGCGCACACTACGTTCCGTTTAGCGTAATCGCGCTGCGGCCGCCGTTGTTTGGGTTGGCCGGCGACGTAGAAACAACACGGCCGACGGTGAGGCCGGCGGTGGCCGTTGACAGTTCACGAAAGCCGCCAGCGCCACGGTAGGTTTTTGTTTCCGATTGCCGAGGTTAAGAACACGAAATGGGCAGAAGGCTTTTCGGACCGTATCAGTATTTATTGACTGTGATTTGGCGTCGGAGCGTTATGATAAAATACCTTTACCACAGGAGTAGACATGAGAATACGAATTTTTTACAATACCAGTTTTAGTGAGATTGGTTATCGAATCCTGAAATGAAAACCTTACAGATGAAAAACACATGAAGAAATCACTAATAATATACAATGCTATTTTCTAAACGATATTTTCTTCGTGTATTCTATCAATGCAGGATTTTGCAGTCAACATCGTTGATTTTGTTAATTCAGTCTTCCATTCACGGTATCTTATCTGAATGAACTGCATTTCCTGCTCTTTACGTCGTACAAAGTGACACCTAAGTTTATGACCACACATGTATTGTCACGTTTGTTGCATGTTAAGTCCCAGCATTTTACCCACTTGCCATTATAGATTACAACATTATCCCCTCACGACCGTTTTCAATGGCCGCTCGTAATTTGCAACCACACAAACTTGGCTCGATGCAGATTTAGTCGCAATGCACACACGTCGACCCAGATGCATAAATCCACCTACACGTTTCAAGCCGTGTTACCAAGTCCGAAGTTCAAATAGAAAAACAGGTTCCTGCGCCCAATGGTCACACGTTAGAACTGACAGCGGGCTTTCCGGAGACTTCTTTTTTTTCTTTGCTACAATACCGTTTCCACAGAAAAAGGGCTCTCAACGTTCCATAACGATTACACGAACGCATCAGACGAAATCTATGCGTCACGACGAATTCTTGCGAGCGCGTGCGAGACTCCTTACGTACCGGCGTTACGTACGTATCGCAAATCCAGTGTGTGTGGGTGTGTGGTGTTGTGATACAGAGAGAGAGGGGGAGTTGGAAGGGGGGTTGGAGAGAGGGATGGAGGGGGGATGGAGGAAGGGAACGAGTCCGTCCATTTCTTTCTACCGGTTTCACTTTCAAGGGCCCTGTAGGAGTCAAGATTTCAAAGTCTGTCTCTTCCGGCCAAACTACGTAGGCGAAATAAATTTGATTCCGTCATTTTAAAAGAAATAAGGAATTTATAAAAAGGATATTGTAGTAGCAATAAGAAGAAACGAAGATAAATTTGCATTTTTTTTCCAAAAGTATTTGAAATTATCTGAATTTACGCGAGAATCTAGTACGTTTAAATACTTCAATTGCTTGCTGCAGGTGATAAAACTTTATTGAAATTCCGAACCTAAGCAGGTTTCTATGCCAAAGTTTTTTGAGAATGAAAATGTATAATTGCCTGTAATTTTATTTGGAAGAAAACCTATCCCGTCTCATCTGCAGCTTTTCACCAGACATGATTTCATGGAATCCGAGTCATCCATTAAGCCATTGCAAATTTTCATTTATTTTATGTACAACCTTTAGTCGTCCCGGTTTTATTTGCCAAGAAAATGATGGATCGTGAAAATCCTGGAAATGGTTAAGTACACTTTCTTGAGCTGGTCAGCGTGATCTCACTGCACTCTCCGAGAACAGATTGCGAAATAAAGAAAGCACACAAATTATTCAGAGTTTAAAGCTCACGAACGTTAACGTTCTCTCAGAAAATAACGAGGCACACTCCTGAAGAAAAAAAAATACGCCTAGGTACACGATTATAGCTAATCTAAATCTGTACTGAACTAGTAAGCCATTATCTTAATGAAGAAAGCGTTCTCGTAGTTACGCAAAGGCACAGCCCGCGTCCGAGAAAGCCTTGTGCGACCCGGGGCCGCGGTGGTTCTTTGCGAGCCCTGGCAAAAAGGTGTCGCCGCAGCGAGAGCAGCGGCTGCCCGCAGGCGGCCGTAAAGGCGAACCGCAGCGTTAGCGACTCGAGCGAACGGGCGCCGGGCGACCTCGCCGCGCGGCGGAGGCGGCGCGGGTGGCAGCGGTGGCGAGGCAACGGCGCGGCAAGGCGAAGGGAGCGATGAAGGTGACGTGGCAATAGAGGCGGGACCGAACGGTGGGTGACGACGGCGGTGGAGCGGCGCGGGTGGCGAGGCAACGGCGCCGACAAGGCGAAGGGAGCGACGGAGGTGACGGTGCGGTAGAGAGGCGGGGACCGAAGGCAGGGGCGGCGACGCGTCTGAGGCGGCGAAGCAACGGCACAGGCACAGCGGAGGGAACGATGAAGGTGACGGTGGCGTAGAGAGGCAGGGACAAATGGAGGGTGGCGACGGGCGAACGGCTTCGGGGGCGGCGAAGCAACGGCCAGGCACCAGTGAGGGACGAGAGGCGAGGGGGTGGCGAGGCGACAGCGCCGACAAGGCGAAGGGAGCGTGGAGGGTGGGCGGTGCGGTATAAAGGCGGGGACCGAAGGAGGGTGGCGGGGGACGGCGACTAGATGATAGCCGGCGGGATTGGCGGAGAAGGCGTAGCCGGCTAGGGTGAGGGGCAGGGCAGCGAGAGGCGGGGCGGATTAACGCGGAGCAACGGGAACAGGTTTGACAATCGGAGGGCGGGGTGGGCGGAGGCTAATACTCGCAGGTTTGTGATCGCGGGAGAGGCGGCGCCGTGGCAAGCGTGGGGGTTGGGCGCAGACGGCGTATATTGGGATGGGAGTAGAGGCAGTGGGCGGAAAGCCAGAGGTGGAGTCGAGGGAAACGAGGGCTGCGAAACGGCAAAGAGGCAGTGATGGCCGCCAGGGCGACACGGGAGGCGGAATGGCAGAGACGATGCAGGTGACGGATGTAGGCAGGACAGAGAAGAGATGGCAGCGCAGCAGACAGTTCGTGAGGCAGGACGGTGGGAGGGAAAGAGGGGCTACGAAGGCAAGGCGGGGGAGGCGGGGTTAACGGAGGCGCAGCGACAGAGGTGAGACCGGTGGAGGCGGGGCGGCGGAGGTGGGGTGGGGACTGTGGGTTGGGAGGGCGGGCGGTTGGAGGCGGGTGTGGGGTGGAGCGGGTGTGGTTGGAGGCGGGTGTGGGTGGAGGCGGGTGTGGGTGGAGGCGGGTGTGGGTGAGGCGGCTGGTGGGTGGAGGCGGGTGGTGGAGGCCGGGTGTGGGTGGAGTGCGGCTGCTGGGTGGAGGCGGGCGGTGGAGGCGGGTGCCTGGGTAGAGGCGGCCGGGAGGCGGGGCGGCGGAAGGGCGGCGTCGGCTGGAAGGGGCGGGGCGGCAGGGGCGGCGGAGGCGGTGTGGGTGGAGGCGGTGTTGGGTGGAGGGGGTGGGTGAGGAGGGTGTGGGTGGAGGCGGGGGTGGGTGGAGGCTGGTGTGGCGCTGAGGGGGTGTGGGGTGGAGGCGGGTGGTGGGTGGAGGCGGGTGTTGGTGGGAGGCGGGTGTGGGTGGAGGCGGGGTGTGGCGTGGAGGGGGTGTGGGTGGAGGCGGTGTGGGTGGAGGCGGGGTGGGTGGAGGCTGGTGTGGGTGGCGGCTGGTGTGGGTGAGAGGCGGGTGTGGGTGGAGGCGGGCCGGGGGAGGCGGGGCGGCGAGGCGAGCGTTGGTGGAAGGGGCGGGGCATGGCAGGGGGGGAGGCGGGTGTGGGTGGCGGCGGGTGGTTGGGTGGAGGCGGGTGTGGGTGGAGGCGGTGGTGGGTGGGAGGCTGGTGTGGGTGAGGACGGGTGTGGGTGGAGGCGGGCGGGGAAGGCGGGGCGGCCGGAGGCGAGCGTTGGTGGAGGGCGGGGCAGGCAGGGCGCGAGGGGGTTGGGTGGAGGCGGGTGTGGGTGGAGGGTGTGGGTGGAGGTGGGTGTGGGTGGAGGCGGGTGTGGGTGGAGGCGGGTGTGGGTGGAGGCGGGGTGTGGTGGAGGCGCGGCGGGGGGAGGCGGGTGGGTGGAGGCGGGTGTGGGAGGCGGGGTGGTGGGAGGAGGGCGGCGGAGGCGGGGTGGTCGGAGGCCGGGGTTGGTTGAGGCAGGTGTGGGTGGAGGCGGGCGGCGGGAGCGCGGGCGCGGAGGCGAGCGCTTTGTGGAAGCGGGCGGGGGAGCAGGGCGGCGGAGGCGGGTGTTGGTGGAGACGGGGCGGGCGGCGGAGACGCGGAGGGCGGTGAGCCTGCAGCGGGGTCCGACGGCGAGTGCTGGGGCCTGCAGGCATGCTGTCGCGGGCCGACGGAAGGCGCCGAGGGCAGCGCCGAAGAAACAGGTAATGGGCGCCTAATGTCCGCGCGTGGCTTCGCTAGAACCGCCGCCCGCGCCGCCTCCGCAGCTAGGCGCGGCTGACATTACAGACGAGGACGCCGCGGCAACGCTCGCTGCCCACTCGCAGACTTCTCTCGCGCTTAGTGGTTGAGGCATCGTCTGGCGCAGGGCTTTTCACAGCCTTATGCCTCCGTTTTGTATTGAATTATCAGACAAAGTATCAGTAAAAACAAACACGAATTTACAGAAAAAAATAGGACACACATACATGGAAACTCATAGAAGTTACTGATACTGAAATTTCCTGCGATACAAAGCATAAATTTAGATGAAAAAATACATTGGGAACTGGGTAACATATCTAAATTTCGATACGTACAACCCATGTTTTATTCCTTTTAAACATAATTATCTTGTTTTGACATTACAATAAACATTTAAACCTATTTTATAAGCTTTACTTTTGAATGTTGTGCAGAATCTCGGTTACTTTCTCCTCAATAAAGATCGTAAGGACTCCTCAGAATTTCAACCAAAAATTTCATCTCGGCCCTCGCACCCACACGCCCTTACTTCGCCCCGCTCAGGTGGGCGTGCCATTCCGACAGCTAACGACTGGCGGCAGGCCGGCCGGGTGACCGGCAGGGCCACGTCCTGCGCTAGCCTTGCACGCGAGCGCCCGCACTTTTGGCCACCTTGCGCCGCTTTGTCTTTGGGCGCCTGTGGGGCGCTCTAGTGAACAACTGGCCGGCGGCGGGCAGGAGAAAAAACAAACAAAAAAATGCCCCGGCCGCGCCCGAGTGAGGGGCGGGGGGTGGGGACGGCGGGCGCCGAGACAAGTGAGGGTGCGAGTTTTGCACGGGCAACTTTCTGCACACGCGTTACGCCGCTTCACTTCGTTACCCTTCCCTGGAGGCCTGCGGGGCGTGGACGGAAAGAGGGCCGCGGAGGCAGCGGCGGAACACGGTAGGGCTGCGGCACGGGCAGAAGAGGAAGAAGCGCAAGGGGCGACGAAAGTGGGTGTGGCGCGTGGGGAAGGGTGTGTTAGTCGCGGTGAGCAGATTTGCACGTGTGCGATGGCAGTGACGGTTGGCGATGGCAAGTGACGGTGGCGATGCGCTGTGAACGGTGCGATGCGATGGCAGTGACGGTGCGCGATGGGCAGTGACGGGGCGATGGCAGTGAGAGTGGCATTGGCACGTGAGGTGGCGATGGCAGTGACGGTGGCGGTGCCGGTGACGGTGAGACTCGGTGACCGGCTGACGGTGACGTGGTGGCGGCATTGGCGATTGAGGTGACCGTGACACAAGCTACAAAGATGGAAGACTGAAGGTCCATACGTTTTGCGGTGGCGGTGACGGAGAGAGGAAGACGAGTTTGGTATCCGATGAGACGGGCAAACGTTCTAGAGCAGGCTGCAGCATAGTATATAGATCAACCAGTACTGCAGGGGGGAAAAGACAGAGAAGATAGTGATCACGATGCTCAAAGAAGCGAAATTATTTTAATAGTACGTCGTGACAGTACAACGATATTACTGGAATGCGTTTGTTGATACACATCTTTTAATTTCTACGACAAAAGAACGATGAGTTGGCAGCACACAAGACAAAAACACTAATGATACAAAAACCATAATAGCGTCCATTAATTCACGAAATATTAAAACTCACCGAGGTCACAGTAATCTTGATTTAGCGAAGAACAAAAAAGTTCGTTAAAGTAAGTCCCGCAATGCCATACCTTTGTTTTTAATTCACATACGTCATTACGAAACGACCGTCGCGATTTCCGTCGCGATAATTTTGCAAGAGATTTGCGCAGATGAAAAACCCATAGGCAGGTGGGGGTCTCATTTGGCGGCTGGGGCTCTGTGCACATCCCGCGGACCACTTCGGCCAGTCGCCCGCCAACGGGCCTGCTCGCCACTACCAACGCGTGAGCTACAGCTTTGGGGCAGATGAAGCTCTTCCGGAGGCGAGGCTCCACCTGTGATCCCCCTCCCCTCCGCTGCCGCCCCGAAACCAAGAAAAAGAAGTTTTCGCGGAAATTCGATAACTCTAACTCTTCATTACGCCAATTCAATCAGCCACCCTTATCAAGATTCACATGATTACAGTTTACTTTTGAATAATGGAGATTGTCTCTGAATGTTAAAGCTGGATGAACGTTCCACCTTCGACTTGTGCGAAGTGGTTGACACATCGCAAAAGAATTGTAAACGATTTGCATTAAAGTATTTTGATAGCTATTACACGAAACTGCTTGGTCTCAGTTCTGTTCGGTTGGTTTCATTATGACATTCCATGAATTGCGCACATCCATTAAAGTGGATGTGATCGTCGTAGTAAGTACATAATGTTTGGAAATGCCTACAAGCAAAACTATGGAAACGTTGCATCATTGGTCCATTATCAAAGTAAATTTGCATTTCATTCTACAGACATCCTTTGTCAAATTATCGCTGAAGAAACAATGTCTATGAGATTCCGTTCTTAGGAAATGTCATTCAGTGTGAAATGTTCAAACTACAGCGACACAACTTTTGTGAAATATTTCAATACAGATAAACAGCTAATACTCGTACAATATTTAACGATGAAGTGTTTTATTTCAATGAATCATCAACCAATTATGCAAAATTGTCCCGCAAACTTGCGAATTTACCGCGAATATCTCCCAGGATGACGATTCAAGTCGACGTCAAGAGCCCCAGACGATGCCTCAGACATGATTATCATATTACCTGCAGACGATCCATCTCATTTACATACATGACTTACCGTGTCTCCACACTCAGATGTAAATATAATGCTGCACGAGTCGTGTTTGCTTCCCTTAAGCACTTCTCTCAACACGACTATCTCGTACAGAACACACTATCAGTTTCTATTAGAATCTCGTCGAGTAAATGTCAACATGAGCACGGCAGCATCTAGACATCCCAGCCGGGGAACTATACTGAACTATAAATAAAACTGAATGAATGAAAAAACGTCCATGAGTATGCTGTTTGGTTTCCTGCCGATTGATAAAAAATTGCAAAAAAATACATCTCCGACGAATGAAACGAATATCTGGTTTAACTGAGTTTAAAATGGTTAAAAACGAATTAAATGCACGAAAGAGTACTGGGCTTAATCAAATAGCATGCATCCTAAAAAGAGGGTAAACTAAAATATAGAGCATATATTCACAAGCTTTGGCAGTTTCATAGACAACACCATAGAGATGTGAATTAGCCACCCGCGATTTTCCGCGAAAATTTCCTACATTTCTCTGCGAACGAACTCACCCAGAATACCAAAACATGACTGAAATAACAACAGCGCCGCCGAACAAAGATATTACAGCATTCCGCGAATTGCTCCTTTCCCTCGGGGGGAGCGAGCGGGCAGAACGGCCACCCAGCCCCGCTATTGCGGCCACGGGCCCGCACTCCGCCGCAGCAACGCCCCCATTCCAATTGTCGCGTTCACTCGTCCGAGACGCCTCGCCTCCCGCCCCCGCCCCCGTCACCGCTTGCACCCCCT
>BOPP01000042.1:1493097-1541286 GCA_017312745.1 Gryllus bimaculatus
ACGGAAGGGACGGGCTGTAGGGGGCTGCGGGGCGGGGCGGAATGGGACAAGGACGTACTATAGGGGGACGAGGGAGGGGCGGTGACGAGGAGGCAGGTGAGGAAGGGTTGAGGGAGCGGTGCGGAGGCGGAGGCCAAGCGCAGATGCGCCGGCACAGGACGACGACCGCAGAGGCAATTTGGAACTTTTCGTGTAACTTGGGGCTGCTCGGAGAGAATCCGTCCGTACACGTGAGGAAAGCAGCTTCCCGAGGATTTACAGATGTATACCTTCTGGCATTAGGAAGGAAGATTTTGAAAATAACGCATTACTATATGAACAGCTGGATATTTCCACAAGTTGGCGCAGAAAGAACCGTACTCATCAATTAAGATTCTGGTGGATTACGTTTTCCCCAATGGCACCAGCACTATTTTAATGAAATTTGACGAATGTTATACCTTACGTTTGTCCAACACATTGCAGCTTCGGACGATACCTTTGAATTCCAAATTGCAACTTTCATGATCCACAATGGATAACCGCTCCAGCCGAATCGAATCAAAGCTTCTAGTTGTTTCAAAAACTGGTTAAGCTACATTCACGCAATTGTATTGAACGACTAAGGAAATACGAGTAATAAATTATTTTTAAATGAATGCTTACATGTTCATTACTTATACAATATCTATAGACGAACGCCCTGTCGTTAAACATTTTTAGAACAGGAAAGTTGAAACCAGTTTGGCAAGACGCAAACGTGGTCAGCTTGAATGCAACATAAATTATTTGTATGAAAGGTGTGTAATTTAGCATTTCTCATCTGGAATTATAAAAGGGTTTATTTCACACTTTCCAACATTTGACCACCAACATTCACATATTTTGCTAAATATAATGATAAAAATGTGCATGACATAGCCGAATTTACTGTTTTCATTCCGAGCAGCTGCTGTCGTCCTTGATAATGTACCGTCATTAATCTTACGAACAATCGACAGCTTTGAACTGGAAATGGTCTTCGAAGAAACGCCATGGCTACTTAGTCTAACACTTCAATCACAGAAAATTCTTAAAAACCTGCACAGAATAAAACAACTTCAACGATCTAAAAAAAATAAAAAAAATAAAAAAAGAGCATAATTTTTAATAGTGAGTTGCAAGAACAGAACAAAGCTAATCGCTGATCACTAAAATGCAAACAAAAAGGTATTCGACTATAATACAAAAAGGGCTCCAGTTACGAGCTGGTGTTAAACTTTTCCCCTGGCACACGAACGCTCGTACGGGGCCTTGGACCACTTTCACGGCGGCAAGGAGCGGCGGTAGTTCGTGAGTGTTTTGTTGTGTTTTGTCTCGGATTCGAAGGTTACAATTCCCAACGAACCAACACAAATCGAAGCATAAGAACGAGTCCTAAGGAGCCGAAAGGTCCAGGTTACATAATCACCGAACCCATTATATGCAATTTGACGATCATCAAAGGCGTGCCGAAAACAAGAAGAAGGAGAAGAAGAACGCACGAGAGAAACGGGACTGGAGAGAAGTGATGAGCCGGTGAAGAACTTCGGAGTTCGTGATCAGCGGTGAAGCAAATGCGACTAATGCAAGGGAGTGACAAATCGTTTCTCGAAAACACAGGCAGGCAATTGTAGCTCTGAGGTGCAATGATTTGCTACGAGCTTGTGTATAAAAAAACGAATCTGTCGGATACCAGTTGAAATATAATGCGAGAAGACGAAAGGCAGGGATGAAATATTGTGACGAGAAGGGAGTCTGGTTTACAGAAAATTCTTTGGGAATTGTCTTTAATTTACTGGTGAAAAATCCATATGGATTGGTTTCTAGATTCCTCAGCAGTTTTTAGTTTCACAATAGCACCCTTGTGTTCAAAGTAGTTCACGAAATCCAGCAGTCAGAACAGTACCAGGATGTCCACAGGATTAAATCTGCCGAAGCCTAAAACCGATAAGTACATCAGTTTCTACTGGCGCAGCCTACTAAGAAATCGTTTCTCCTTTCACAACCCCCCTGGAGCACCCTCGGGCCATTTCGAAAATCCCGACTTTATTTACCCTTACTTAACAGACTGCGAACAAACTTCAATTAATCGCCATCGAAATGAAATTCTTTTCGTCGTAAACTCATAATTGAAGTCGCGCCGTTCCCAGGAAAGCCGAGACAATTTACCAGCAACCCTCCTCCGCCTTCTGGACCGCCGCACGGGCAACTGGTGGAGTCTGGGAAGGCTTCCGCGAACGGGTGGTCGCCCGTAACCGCAGCCACGCCCCCTCCCCCACCCCTCACCGGCACAATCGCCGCTCAGCGGCCCGGAAATGATTCAACCGCGAAAGAATTTGCATGTCAAAGGTAGCTGCAACCGCCGCCACCCGCCGGCCGCAGAACGGCGGCGCCATGCACGACGCAGCGGCCGGCAATCTCCGGGGCGCAACGTGGACATTGCGGGGATAACGGATGGATGCGCGGAACAACTGAAATTCGCGAACAAATAGAAAATAAAAAGAAAAGTTGACGTGTGGGCCGTCGCCTCCCTATGCTCGAAAGGGTTTCGAGAGAATCGATTGGGAAAGGACGAAAGCCCTTTCGGGGAAAACATGCAACGAATATTACTAGTGAAGGAAGAATTTAGTTTCCAGAACGAAGATGAATAATGGACCAATTAGATGATTATAAACCAGAAGGAAAATTGAAACATTTAAAAATGCCGTTGTATAGTGAAAAATTTGCGACATCGAATCACGTTAATTAAAAATTCGGAACCAGGAAAACAAGAAATGAGCGTGAAGGAACTTACAGTGTCTAAATAATGAAAAAAAATTATTCCATGAAACACAGTATCATTATTCTCGGAAGAATTCGGACTTGGATACTGCAGATTTTACGCCGCCTCGTATTCCAAGTTCACAAAATTTGTATTTGCTAGTCGGAAATAAAATATCGTTCCTCGTACTATATTAATGCGGAGTATTTGGCACAACATCCGATACGATCTCGCGAACATGGCACACGAAGGGTCAAAGAGCCCGCCGGCCATCCACAACCAGAAACGAAGGGATCTTCAAACGCCAACCACTCAGCAACCCCACGCAGCTGCGTCAGCCGGTTAGCCCGAGAGTACTCGTCCATAAACAAGAACGGGCTTACTGGGCGCGCTCGTCGGAGAGCGAGCGCATCAAGAGCGCCCGCTGACAAACAACAGCCGAGTGGAGAACGCGCGAGGCGAGGCGAGGCGAGGCGGGCTGGCAGGGCTGCTCCCAAACAAACGATCCCGCGGCTGCGGCGAGCGCCAAATCACAGAAGCGCCGGCCAAGGCGGAAAGCGAGGAGAGGGGAGGGGAGAGGGCGTGAGATCTGGCGGTTGGGAACGTGGTGGGGCAGGGCTGGATGGGGACAGGGAAAAGCTGGCTGAGGAAGGGCAGGCCAGTGGGTGGGCAAAAGGTGACTGAAGAAAGGGACCGTGAAGACGGGCTAAAACAGATTGAGGGCGGATGTGGCGTGATGATGTGCAGAATGGTGAGACGAGCAGGCAAGATAGTAGGAAAGATGGGGCGGGAAGAACGCGCGCGGGTATGTATGTGTTGGTGTGTGTGAATGAATGTGGTGTGTGTGTGTGAATGAATGTGGTGTGTGTGTGTGTGTAAATGAGTGTGTGTGAGTGAAAGAGAGAGAGAGAAAGAGAGAGAAAGAGAGAGAGAGAGAGAGAGAGAGAGAGAGAGAGAGAGAGATAAAGACCGTGCTTGTGGAAATAAGAGCTCGAGGCGCAGAACAAGTGGTTCTCGTCCCCATCCCCGCCCCGAAATCCTCCGGTTTTATTACTTTATAAACATAAACCGACTCAAATATTTGGAGGAGATACGACCGTTCTTTGAGGGATTTACAACAACAATTCTCAGTCAAGTGTCACATCTTTTAAACTAGACGCAGGATTAACATCTTGATATAGTGAACGGGTTAAAAACCTTTGTAAAAAATTGGTTTTTTTGTGGCGAAGGAAGTGGCAATCAAATTCTCCACACAGATTGAGGTTACGAAATACTCTGGCTTCTCTCAAATAAACATTACAGACAGGTCTCATTAAATCAGGAAGTCCTGAAAGGCCGACTAAAATTGGGAATAAGAAGCATTTTCTGCACTGACATATATTCCACATATACATACCCTTTGAAACCTTGAAGCATTTGAAAAGAAATATCGCCAGGTAAGTAAGGCGTGTTTGGTGGCATTATTCGTGAGTCTCTTCAACTAACAGTTTCTTATTTGTTCCTCCTCCCTTCAACTCGAAAAAAACAAAGCAAAAAAAACAAAAACAACGCCGTTTCGCCCGCGCAGGCAGTCGTAGAGCACGGGCAGGAATAACAATGCGTTCCCTTTTCGGGAAGAAGGAGCGCCGCTCCCATGTGACTGCTCCTAATGGGCAGGGAGGACGGGCGACGGTGGCGGGGCGGGGCGGGGCTGCGAGGGCGCGAAAGGGGAAAGGCGCAGCGGCGCTGGCCGGCCGGCCGTGCGTCCGTGCGGCGTCCGCGCGCGGGTAATTGAATAAGTGGCGAAGGGGGCGTTGCCCTGCGCTGCCTTCCAGAGTGGGCCTCGAAGGTCAGCGGCGGCGGCGGCGGAGGCGGTGGCGTCTTCGCCCATCCGCGCGCGAGGCGGGGGCCACGTGCGCCGAGCAGGAGACGCGCTCGGCTTACGTAAGCAAACAGCACACGGCGAAGGAGGGGGGACGAGGAGGGAGAGAGGAGGAGGATGGAGGAGGGGGGAAGAGGGGTATGAAGGAGGGAAGAGTTATAGGACTGAGGAAGAGAGTCGAGTAGGGGAAAGAAGAAGAGGGGAAGGCGGAGAAGGGCGAGGAGAAAGAGAGAAGGGGAAGGATGAGGAGGAGGAGGAGGTATTAGGAGCAGGGGAAGGGAGGGAAGACGGGATGGCGGAGGGGTAGAAGGAGAGAAGGGGAAAGAAGGAAGAAGAGGTAGAGGAAGGAGGAGGAGGTTTATACAAGGGAAATACAGGAGAAAAGATGGAGGTGGCAGAGAAGCAAGCAGAAGGAAGAGGACGAGGTTGAGAACAGGAGAAGGAGATGCAGACGGAGGATGAGGAGGAGAAGAAAAAATAGCGCAAGAAAAAACTGAGGTAGCAGGGAAGGAAGGAGACATAAGAATATGAGGGGCTGAGAGCTGCTTAACATAAGGTGAAAGTGGTGGAAAAGAAAGAAGCGATGCAAGCGGAGGATGAAATATGGAGCGGGGATCTAACAACGTAGTTTGCTGTAGCGAAATTCGTGGTGGCAATTAGGCTCAGAGGAGGGGGGAGAGGACCACGATGAAGGCACGGAGGAGCAGGTGGATGACGCATGGACGAAGAACGAAAGGAGATTAAGAAAGAGAAAGGGAACGGAGCGACGCTGTTAACGGAGGCAGGAGAATAAGCCCGAATAAGTTGGTGGAGCAAATGGAGGATGAAGTGGAAAAGAATACGATAACTACCGTGACAATGGATCAGAAAAGACATTAGAAGTAGAGATAGTAGCCACAGCGGTTCATAACCAGGTGGGAACGTCGAGTGTGGTGAGGAGATGGGAGGCGAAACAGCGAAGGAGGCAGGGTTGGAAGAAACCGTTTCTGAAGCAACACAAACGAAAATGAGGCATCATAGAAGGCGAGGACGGAGGAAATGCAGACAGCACAGGAAGGCGGGTCGAATAAAGGGGTGGGATTTACTTACAACTCGCTGTCCACTGCCTTCGTTGAAAGGTGCGAGGAAGCACTGAGAGATTCAGACGATGGGTCCGAAAGGTGACATAAGAGTCGCGTAATCTCCTGTTGGCGCGGACAAGTCCTTGTCGCAACGTTTCTTTAAGAGAAGCCATTCTGTGGGCGAGTGCCAGGGCTGTCTGCACTCCGCGCTGACGAGAGTGGCATCAATTCATAAAGAGAGCCAAATGTCTTCGTAAATAAACAGTAAACACGAGCTGTTCGTAAATAAATAAAATGTTCGCCGTCCATGTTGAAACATTAGCAAGGTCACGATTTAATGTTGACAGGTTTTGGTGGTGAATGTATTTGTGTTTCGGGGCGGCGTCATTATGAGTGGATTTTATGCTCTTAAATAGTTTAATTTATTCATGACAGCATTCTAACAGTTTTAAATCAATAAGAAGGGGAAACGAAGACAACGCATGAATATACTGATGAACTCCCCAGAAAACTCCACGTACTATCTTTTCCAAAACTTTCAGTTTTTCTAAATTCTTCTTTTCGACATTTTTCATTGAATGTTGAAAGATAACTGAAGGTTTTTTTAATGACACAGAAATAAAAGAATCTCCTGCCCAAATAGCATTGACATAGTTTCCTCAATGCCCCGTTTTCGCTCCATTTTCGACAGGCGCATACGGACATCTTCATCACCCATGTATTCAGATCACGTTTTCATGACGCTATGAGGAGACGTGTTTCCATTATGTATGATTGCAAATGCCGTAGATATTTTTAGAGGAACGGGAAGTGTTATATCCTGTTTGTTGACGAGGATTATTCTTTTGTTTTACAACATCTCTCTCCTCGAACACAATCCTCCCGTTCACGCGTGGAGCTGCCGAAACGGGAGTGCTCGATCACGTGATCCGACCAATCTCAGACGGGAGCATCGCTCTCGCGACAATCTGAGACGCGACGGGAGGCCTCGCGGGGCAGGGGCAGAAAGCGGAGCGGAGCAACGGGTCATCGAGGAAGTGGCGGTGGATAAGAGAGTTAGCAATGATGGTTTGAGGCGACAGCGCCGGGGTGGGGCGAGCGGGACGGAAGAGGTGAACGGGGACAGAGCAGGACAAGGCGAAGGCGGGACGAAGCAGGGCGGCGGCGGAGGCGGCCGGACGAGCAGGCGCGCGGACTGGATGGAGGCGGGACGGGCGCGGGACCATTCGAGCGTGCGGACTGATGGGTGGGACGGGCGGGCAGACCGAGCGGGCGGACGGCATGGCGGGCGGGATTGGAATGGGACGAGCCGGAGTTGGCGCGGCGCAGTGAAGTGCCGCAGAGGCGGGACCTGGAAGGCACGGCGGACGGGCGGGGCGTGGGCGAGACTGCGGCGGGGACTGGATGGCGGGGACGGGCGCATGGGCGGACCGAGCTGGGGCTACGGGAATGGGGGCCGCGGACGCGGGTCGGGGCAAGACGATGGCGAAGACGGGGCGGGAGAACGGCAGACGGACGCAGGCCGACGGCGACCGGGGCCGAGGGGCCGTGCGAGAAGGGAGGCGTTGCCGGTGAGGAGGGAACGGAGGTGGCCAGAACGGGTTAAGATGTGCGCACGACGACATGTGTGGGTCGGTTGAGGCGACGAGGGGGAATGGAGGCCCTCATTTGATCCCTGTTTCCAGTCGCCTAGCGATTGACCCACTTGCCTCCCGGTTAGGCCGGCGGCGCGGCGGCGGCGCGCGCTCCGGCAGCCTGTAAAGGCGCGGGAGCAGCCCGCTGCAGGCCACGCCTAAAATAAGACTTAGGCCCACGTGCACAGGCTGCTGCCGTTAAGCAAAAGTATGGAGTGCCAGAGGATGGAGGATATCCCCGGCCGTATTTAGGTGCGTTAGATCTTCAGTTGTAAGCCAGAGATAAAATCCCGGATGCAATTATGCATTTGTTTCTCATGAGGAGCACGAAGAATCTGAAAAGTAACGAACTCAGCCTGCTATTTACAGAATAAACGATTTTTCATGAGAAAAAGCTGATTCTTTTTCACACAAATCGTCAGGTCACCTCTACGTACTCACAGCTAACAAGTACATTTATAACTAACACATTAAACTTGTCTTTAAAAATTGTGATTTGTAGGAAAATTCAAAAACCTTCGTATTTCCTTACGATGTATAATTTTTACCTGAACAGTTTAATGATTTATACGGCAATTTGAATAAAACACAGTAAACAGATACTACACATTTCTATTTTCTTTAAATCCCTAAGTTGGCACGAATCCTTTTAACGACAATTTACATTAATAAATAAATAAATAACCATTTCTCTAACTTTATTTTGAATATACCAAGTTTTTTGAGTACCTATATGCTTATTCCATCATTGTAATTACGCACGGTAAATAGAAGGTAATGAAGACATTCGGACGTACTCAGCGTCAAGAAGTCTAAAGAGGTCGCGCGCCTTCCCACAAAGCGATTTCAGAGCCTTGCAAAACCACATTTCCACTCGCCCTGCAATCCTTTGTCTCCGGCCCCCTGCCGGCTGTCTCGCACCCCCGGTGCCACTCGGTCTTGCTCGGAAATATCTCCCAGACGCCGTCGTGCATGAATGCCGCTGACGTGCCGGCCTGCCGCCCGTTGAAGAGACCGGATTTTGAATTTATTACTTTTACTGCGGAAGAAACCTCGCAAAAGAGCGGCCCGGCAGTCCGTCCGCCCGGCAGTCAGTATTTTTCCAGAGCGCGCTCTAAAAAAAAACTCCGCCTTGTTTCAAGTAACACGAGCCACCTCGCGCCCACTTAGCACGAGAGCTGCGGAGAAAAACAGCGCGAGTTGGTGCTCCGAGAGGCACGCTAGGTGGCATACTTAAAGCGACCGCGGCAATTGCGGAAGCCGATTTGTCCTGAATTTTGAAAGTGTCTACGAGGCATCGATACAGCATTGCAGGCTATACACACGTGTTGATATTGGTTTTTCCTCTCTCCTATTTTAGTACTTTCCACGCTGCGTTAAAAGCTAGTCTGTGAGTAAGATTTTGCAGATTGGGAGGTCTTAGATTCGCGGTCCCACGGAAACAGATTTTTCGTAGCTAAGTTGAGCAAACGAGGGCACTGTTGGATGAGAATTACGATCCCCTGCTCTGAATGGTCATACTCACAGCTTCCTCCAGACAGTCCGCTGCCGGAGTAGTTCCTTAATCAACGGGATACAGGGAATACTGGGATACCTCTCTCCTCATACAACCCCCATTTCCATAGTTACGGGCGGCTAAAGAACTGATCAAAGGATATGGCAAGTTCTTCTTGATCAACGGAAGACTACGCTAGTATAGCAAGTACACACACACACACATACAAACACAGAATGCTCGACAAAACCCTCACAGGACCTTAGCAGCACAGCAAGGACGTGCAGCAACGCCTTCGCCGCACCGACAACCCGTCGCGTCGTGTATTTTATGTTCTCATTTTTCCCTCCAGCGAGTTCGCATTCGGGAGTTATGTCGATTCGTATTTTACGACGCTGTAGCCGCGCGCGGCTATCCTCGTACCGGGTAGCTTTCAGCGAGAGTGGATTGAAAATTACGCACCGCGGACGATAACCTCCGAGACGTTACTACTTAACGCTTTAAGCTTACGCGGCCTTTTAAACGCGAAGAGGCGCCGCGTGGGTTCAAATCACATGTGTTCGGCATGTGAATGAAGGTGTTTACGACGCGACGGGGCACGCCGTTGTAAACTGCGTAGCGAAGAATGATAGGCTCCTTTCTTGACTCCCGAGTTATGTGGGTGGATGTGTGTAAGCGAGCCGTCCCGACCGCCTAGAAGCGGCGGTGGGGAGGCGAGTACGCACGTCGCTCTCGTCATACCAACTACAACCCGTCGTTTGAAGAGACTGTGACAGAGGATTATACGCGTAGGACAAGTCGTATACAAGATTTACGCAGTATTCTCTTGCCTTCGTGCATCAAACGGTTGCTGTATTGTGAGAGAAGTTACGACACATTAACAGACGGTTCACAACTTCCTTATGGAAACAGTAAATTCAATTTGGTTTTCAGAGTTTTATTGCGCGTGGGACGAAAAGCGGGGAAAGAGTTTTCCATCAGCAAAGGTAGAAACGGGATTTGCGATGACAGACCAGGCTAGACCAACTAATTACTATCTATTTTTGTAAAGCACTCGAGCACGATGTACCTTCAATGAAAATTTTAATATCTTAATATTATATAATATATATAATATATAATATAATATATAATATAATATATAATATAATATATATAATCATACATATTATAGAATGAACGGTGTCAGAAGGAGTATTCTAACGAAGACGTGGAAAGCTTAAAGGAACAAGTTTGGAATCTTAAACATTATTATTGTATTAAATACAGAAGTCTGCGAACAATGTACATTTTAAGAAGACAACTTTTATGTTTCATCCGACCGCGGTTATTATTTCATTTCATTTTAAACAACAATGCATGTAGATCCTTCTCCTGTTGAAAAATACAGCTCAGGTCGTCGAGTGAGAAACGGCCAGAAGTGAAGCGTCAACAAAAAGAGCGCCGAATGCGGCTTAGTCATCTGCAGCGACACAAAGCGCTTGAGGTGAAGAGGGAGACGGCGCGCGGAACCGCGCCGGAATGGCGAGGGCCCGAGTGCGACGCCTGGAGCCGAGCGTGCGGACGGCGGCACCTGGACGACTCCTGGAGTCACGGCGAACGGCGGCCACAGCCGCCTCCCCCCCCCCCGCACCCGGATGCAGTGCGGGCGACGAGGACAGAGGAGGATGGGAGGAAGGAAGATGACTGTGGAGGACAGAGAAAGTCGGAGGACGAGGTGAACAGAGGAGGATGGAAGGAGGGATGATGTCCGGGGAGGTCGGGGAAAGTCGGAGGACGAGGAGAACTGAGGAGTATTCAAGGACGGATGATAACTGGGGAGGACGGATGATGACCGGGGAGGACGGATGACGACCGGGGAGGACGGATGATGACTGGGGAGGGCGGATGATGACTGGGGAGGGCGGATGATGACTGGGGAGGACGGATGATGACTGGGGAGGACGGATGATGACCGGGGAGGACGGATGATGACCGGGGAGGACGGATGATGACCGGGGAGGACAGAGGTTGAAGGATTACAAGGATGGATGAAGGACAGAAAGCAGGATGACGGGGGATGACAGAGAAGCTCGATGGGAAACGTGAAGAACAAAGAACAGAAGACGTGTACGGAGAGGACGAAGGAGGGCGGGATTGATGTGAGAGAAAAGGAACTGAGAGGACGGTAGCGGCCGGCAGAGGATAAAAGTCGCGAGGATCGACCTGGCCACTCCGCGAGACGATCACGCGCGCCTCTCTGCTCTTTGAGCGGACCGCGAGGGCGACGCGGCGGCGCGGGCGGGGAGGTGCACAGTGCCAAAACATCTCCATCTGCGAGGAAAAGTATTTTCGGTTCATTTTTCTTCACATTTGATCCACAAATATTACGACAGGTGGGATTCTTCTCATCAATAAACTTGTTGGGTTTGTTGGAAATGGGAATGTTGACCAAGTTGACATTTTTAGCACTTGATCTTAATAGATCAAGAAAAAATGTATAATCCATTCCCTAAACCACAGTAAATGCATTCATTTTTTTAATGAACATGAATCCAATTATTGCTCTATTATGCGGTGACTGAGTTTCACTTGGTTGCTTGTGGTATATAAATGATACCGAAAATTAACGAAATACACAAAACTTGAAGAATAATAGTTTTACAGAAAAAAATTCGGAGAACAATGGCATGCCCTCACCAACATGAACAATCACTAGAGACCTTAATTATCGTTCTCCAGTAAAGATAAATTCTGAGGCATGAAATACACAAACGTCACAAACAATCAAAGCATTCAAGCCACTGTTCTTGACATTTCAAAACTAAGCAGAGGATAAAAGACCCGTTGATGACTTGAAACCCGAACTAAAACCCTGAGTTTCGACCGCTCAGTTACGCGAGGCGTATCACTTCGAAAGGAAGAGTCCCTAGTCGCCGCCTGCACGACGCCGCCACCCCCGCCGACTCAACGGCCGCGATCGGATCCGGCGATCACGAATCGCAACGGGGCCCGCCTCCTAATCTGCCCGACTCCTGCCCGACTCCTGCCCGCTCCGCCCCGCCGGCCCGGCTCGCCAGCTCCCGACGCGCTCCCGACGGGACTTCCGAGAACCGTTTTTGCCCCGATCCGATTTTCTTAGGGCGCGACGGTCGCCTCCCGGACTGCGGTTCCCCTTGTTATCTCCGTATCATGGCCGTGCGCGGAGTTTGTAACCGAGCACGCGACAGATCGAGTTTGCCCCGAAGCCGACGCCCTTCTCGGAATTTTAAAGGCACACTCCGGCAGCGAGCAGCCCTTTTATTTGCTCGATCCCCAGCTCCCAACCCCCGGCGAAAGAATTTCCCCGAGTTCAATCAATATTCATAGTTACGTATTATATTCCTTTTACGGACACTGTGAAAAGGAAAATCCACTTTCAATACTACGGCTTCCTTCCGTCCCCTCCCTTCGGACGCTCTTTCGACGAAAATATCCCTCGTGTTGCCATTCTCGGCCGGCGATAGCCACCAAGCCGCGCATAACGCGCCGTGACAGTTGGCTGGACCGATGTTTGCACAGCTGCTCTGCCCACCCTCGCTCCTAGCCGTGATATGATCGCGCAGCTGCCGAGATCGGGCTGTCAGGTGAAAGCCACCCCCGACCAAACAAAAGGAAGCGTTTCGCTCATTGTGACGCACGCTGAAACAACGAATCAAAGACTGTGATTGTGAAAGTGGATGACGGCAGATAAGTCGAAGTGGAGTGACCTGAGATCGATTGATTGATTCGAGAGGAACGACACAGTACAACAACAGAACAAAAGTTTCCAACAAGTTTTGGGATAATTGCCATCAAGCTTCTCGTTGAATCTGAAAAAACCACTCAAGGTGCTCCACTTCTGAAACGTAAATTTAGCGACAAAATATTAAGAATTGATTTTAGAAATGGTTATAAAGGATTCTTGCGTATATGACTTCATTTTCTTGCCACAATGAAACGCGGCATTCACAGAATCCGAGTTAAACGAAAACGATTTAAGTAACTACAACTTATTAAAGTAACTACTTGTATATAAAAATTAAGAAAAAAAAATAAAATCTCGCCTATACAAAGCATCACAGTTCTCCTCTTTGGAAACGTTATCGTGAACATCATGTATGCTGTGATATTCCATTTCCTTATCCGCAATTTAAACTAATTTTTTTCAGAGCTGTTGCGGAGAAAACATTAACTCGCAAACTCACCCGCGTATAGTCATCATCACAAAAACCGAGCGCCACTCCAGCGGCCCTGCCGACGGCCCGCGTCACGCCGAGCACATAGACACCTCGCGCGCGCGCGCTCTCGCCGCCAGGGCGCGTCTACGCCGGCGCGGAGTGGCCCGCCGGCGATAACGCCCCCTGGGGACGCATCCAGCGGAGGCCGAGATTCTCATCTGCCGCGCGGATAAAGGGAGGGGGGAGGGGGGCTGTTCCCAGAAGATGAGGCGCCTGCGCATCCCTTGGGAGCGACCTCCACCCCCCAACTCCCCCGGGGGCGGACAATGCGGTCGGTGGCGCAGGAGGCGGCGCAAAGGCACGAACAGCGCACGCAAAACGGAGCCGGAACGGAAGCTGTGGATGAGGCCGGTCTTGTGGTGGAAGGGTTGCGATGATAACGCGGCCAGTAGGGGAGAAAGTACGGGAGGCAAAAACAATATAAGATTTTATTGAAACTAGAAATAGAAGTCGTTCTTGAAAGAGAAACGTTTTCGGGAAAGGAGACAGAAATCGAAAGATGAAAATATGTCGATAGTAGGAAGAGAAGAGAAAATGAAGAAAATTATGTGCCTATAAATATCAAAAAGTTGCTGCATAAAAAAGGAGAAAAAAAAAACACCAAAAGAAAGACGAGCCAGATACGAGAAGAAAATGTATGTTATTTAGAAGCACAAAACACGCACCAAATCATGGAGAAATGGACGAAGATAAAGCTGGGAATGAGTGATAATAGAAACAAAAATTACAAAGAAAGATTAAATACCGACAACAAAGCTTCAACGGTGTATTAAAACCCTTCAGAATAAGGCAAAAGAAGCAAACGAACAGAATAACCATACGAATAAGGCGCTCTCACACAAAACCCACGCTCGTCTCCACTAAGAACCGCACCCACACGCGGCCGGCAGTCAAGGGCCCGGGCACGCCGAGGAAGCGAGGCCGGGCTGCAGCCAGCGCCGTCGCGCGTAGGCGGCGAAAGATAGCGGTCCCACACAAGAGGCAGCCGGCGACGCGGCGAGACGGGGGCGGGGCGGGGCCGGGCGGGTCGTGCGAGAAGAATTAGACCACTCCCGCCCACAATAACACGCGCGGCCGCCGCCAGAGTGTCTGCGTGCGCCTGCGTCCCCGGCGCCGCGCCGCGCAGCGCCTCTCCATCTGAGGAAACGCCCCGCCGCCGCCGCCGTACACTGGTCCGAACCGGGACCAAACGCTCATAATGCTCGCAGAGCAAAAAAAAATTTTTCTATGACAAAAATGCGAACAACTGTGGCTGTTTGTATAATAGAGATTGTCGTTTTATTTCGAGACCGACAAGCCGAGGCAAGTTATTATTTAATACGAGTATGAATATTTATAATATGATTAGTAATATTTATTATTTAATATGATTATTAATTTTTATTTAATATTATTAGCATTGTTATTATTTCTTATTATTATTAATAACAATATTACTAAAATTAATGTGAATATAAATGGGATGGTTCAGGCCTGCTCTTCAGCCTCTCCACGAAATGGAGATCGTGTACGAAATACTCTATGATTAACGAAATACAAACTTTTATGTGGGATAAGTAACTTACGGCGAAAACACTACATACTTGAGTTATCGCGCATTTTTCAAGTGTCTCTATAAGCAAAATATTATATTTTGTTTTTTCAGATGCTCCACGCAGAAATAGAACTAAAGTAATGGCGAAGAACAATAAATACATTACCGATGAATCGCCCTTTAGAAACTAAAATACAAATTTGCCACACTGAAAATTTAAAAAAAAAAACCTACATAACCATTAGGATTAATAATGTAACAAACATTTTTGAAACAAATTCCTTGCGATAAATCATTTTCAACGTCGCAATGGGAGTGTTTTAAATGAGCTAGCCGCACAGTGAGGCCATTTTCCGACCACTGTGGCGCACCCCGGCGCGTCTCTCGGCCTGAGAAAGCGCCTCAGCCGCCGTCGCCGCTGCCGGCCGTTATGAGCTCGGCGTTTTCGCTGCTCCGGAGTTCCGCGAGGTCGCGGCGAGGTCCGTATGTTTTGTACTAAATGCGGCCGTTTGTCACGCGCACTTCTTGAACGCCTCCAAGCTCTGGCGGCTTCTCTTGGCGCCGTCCTCGCGGGAAATGGGAGGAATGGAGTGAAAATAAAAATAAAATAAAAATGTAAAAAAATATAAAACGTACGTTTAATAAAACTTTCACTTGCAGTACGTACTCCCCTCTAATAGTTATCTTATTCTGTCATGTATTAAAACGGACCATAGAAATGGGGAAGGGATTACACCAAAATTTGTCTCGGGGAACGTCAAGAAATTTATAATTATTCCAGTTCATATTATTCATCTGTATGAATTTATTGATTATGCTTACGAGAGTACTTGAATATGTGTGTTTGCCACCCCTAAGATGATGTTATTTCATAAACACATCAAATATTCAATCTTTATTTCTTGGATTTGCCAAGGAAACAATTAGAGACTGGACGAGAATAACGTCTTATTAATGTTTGAGATATTGCAACTCACTTCCTAACTTACCATTTACTTATATCAAGCGTTTCACCTAACATAAGCACCGCATGCGAGAATATTGCTCATTTAAATATAACTCACGCATTCGAAACAATAATTCAGCTCAGATCGTTTCCACTCTCAGACAAAAAACAACAACCATGGAACAAAGTAAAGAGGAGATTATCTTCCACTAAGAAATTACGCGAGGTACCCTAGGCGTGAGCAGCGCAGTTAGAAACGAGACGTGGAAAAACGAGATGGCTGCAATGCTCCACCACTCGGCAGTGCACAACAATCGAGCACGCTGCCCGCGTTTTTTCTCAAGGAACAAGAATCGAGCTGATACATTAAACTTCAGCGCTTCTCCCACTTAAAGACGCCGCCTGCCCGCTCCTCAGATTACCCACGCCGCTCGCAGACAATAGAGAAATTCATTAAACAGCGGCTTGGGAAAAAGGGGCTTAATTGGACTTAGCGCTTGATTTTCAAACACAGCGATGCTGTTAGATATTTAAATGAGATAAAGTAATTGGTATTTTTACCGAAAAACAAAGCGCGAGCGGGTTGGCGGCCGGGGGAGTTCATCTGGCGCTCGCCACTTGTTTATATTTAGAAACGTCAGAAGGCGAGAGAAAAAAATACACGAGCGCCCGGAAGTGGCCATTAGGTCTAATTGTAATTAAGATCCGGATAATAATTACGGCACGAGCTAGCAGACGGCGAAGGCGGAGGACGTGGTGGGGCGGTCTACGCGTGGGGGAAGGTGACTGAAGCGGGGGAAGTGCAACGGCGGAGTGGAATAGAAGGCTGTGCGCTTACGACTACAGCGAGTTTAACGTCGACGCCAAGAGCGGGGTTAGATTATGACGGCGAAGTGCAACGGGGAAAAACGAGGGCGATAGGTGCACCGCGGAAGCACTCAACAAGGAAGAGAGGGAGAAGTACGTGAGGAAATGCATTAAATAGAAGGAAAGGGAAAGGGGAAGCAGTTGGGGAAGGCGGCACCAGGGAAACAGTAATACTAAGAAGTAAGTGATGGCGAAGAACCAAGGACGACAGAGAAGTACGGATCTCGAAGAGGTAATGGGCACGATGTGGGAAAGAAAATAATTAAGTAGGGATGACGGAGAAGTACGAAAAGGAAGAAGCAGAGACATGGAAAAAGTTGGGATGGGAAGAAATTGGAATGGGGAAGAAGTAGGGATGGGGAAGTAGGGAGAATGGAAGAATTAGCAATGGAGAAGAAGGGACAGGGAAGAAGTTGGGATAGGGGATAAAGTAAGAAAGGGGAGGCAGAGATGGCGGGGAGATACAGACAGCAGGGAAGTAGGGATGACCGAGAAGCAAACATTGGAGGGGAAGCAGGAGTCGGACCATTGAACTATTAGGCAAGTGGGAGTGGCACAAGAGGGGGCGGCGAGTAGGAACCCGCGTCATGCAAAGGAGGAGATAAACCTCACCCGCGACTCGCGCGTTCATTACAAATTACCGTTCGTTGCGCACCAAATTTACACATTACTTCCATTATCCAAATTGCACTCTTGCGTATTAAACGCTGATGTTCGCGCCGCGCAGCGGGGCACGTTATGCGTGTTCGGGGCTCCCCGCTTCTCGGGAAAGCGTGCTGACGACTCGGAGCAGGGAACGTTCATCATGCGAAACCCAACAAGGTCTTCATACTTTTTAACGGGAGGGGTAAGACAGCACTATTATAACGAATTAAATAACAGAAATACAGAAGTGGATGATTATTAAGTGAATGCAATAAAATTCATAGTATAATACATTTCTTCTATCTTTCCATTGAAATATTTATTTCAAAAAATAGCTAGATGAACCTCGCCCAATAATTTATAGAATCACACATTTTCCAACAATTGGAGTAGTTCTGAAAAGGCTGTGTTTCAGACCGTTTAACTTGCTTGATTCATATAAAAGAATTAGGCTAGTTCTTTGTAGCAGTCCAACTAGAATGACTCGTCCTTCTAAAATATTCCATCTTTTAATTCAACTTTCCCGAGGGTCATATTCAAACTAAAGACAAGCAAATTAACTCGCCAAATAATTTAAACGCCATGGCAATTTATAAAGTGGTGAATGAATTAAGACAAAGGGAACAAGCGAGAGAGAGAGAGAAAAAAACGACCAGAGCATGCTGTAGTAATTACGAACTTCGTGACGTAAGCAACAACGAAAAAAAAATCGAACGGCTCTGTCGCCGAGGACGCACGCGGGGAAGACAAAACAGCAACGGACAAGTTCGATAATTTCAATTAACATGCGCACCCCGATGGCTCCGCAGGGAAATGAACCAGGGACCAAGCAGAGCGCACAGGGCGACGGTGGCGCGCTTGGCGGAGAAATAGAAAGCGTTTCCGTTTGGGAGCGCCGTCCCAA
The DNA here is from genome assembly GCA_017312745.1 of Gryllus bimaculatus. Classification (NCBI taxonomy): domain Eukaryota; kingdom Metazoa; phylum Arthropoda; class Insecta; order Orthoptera; family Gryllidae; genus Gryllus; species Gryllus bimaculatus. The sequence goes on from BOPP01000042.1 coordinate 1,511,044, forward strand.
CAACTGCTGATTTCGAGAAGTAAAAGTTATAACTTACAATAGAGCGAGAGCAATGAACGGGTCAAACAGACGAACATAGTCATGGATATTAAAAACAAAACAGAAGAAATTAAAATTTGGGAAATATATGTAACGTCTGTTGGATACGAAAAAAAAGACCAATGGCAAACAAAAGACTGTACACAGCACGATTAAATACAATATAAACTCTTTATAATGGATTTCTTTAGAAATAAAAACTCTTTACAACGTAGACATTAGTTGATGGTTTGGTTGATTAACTTACATCGCATGCGTATGTACCTTCGCTGCATGTAACGAGAATTTTCAATAACTAACTGCAGTAATGAGTCCCTTGCGTTTCTTTACAGAGATTACTCTTAGTCAAGGGGACGAAAAAGAGGAAACAGAATGAAAACCAATGTTGAAGGACGAATGTAAGGAAGGGCGTCGTCCATTGCTCGCGCGAGCGGTTCTCTGGTTTATCGCCCATCCCGTGCGAACCTCCGCCCCGTCGAGAGCCCGCCCGAATTAGCACGCGTTTCCGCTAACGGCCGGCTCACGTGCGGTAATTTCCACGGTTCGAAGCCAGGGGCGACCCGCCAGCAGCAAACGGTGCGCCCGGCGGCGAACCAGGCCCGCGAACAGCTGCCCTCAGCGCGGGTACACCAAAACGAAGAAGGAGAAAGAGAAGGAGAAGAAGGAAAAGGAGAAGAAGGAGAAGGAGAAGAAGAAAATAGGGAAAAATAAAGCCATAATATATCAACATAAATATGCAAGGGAATTTCAAAATACCATGTTAAAATAAAGTCAGATGTAACTGTACTTGTATTCTTAAGGTACATGAAGTCCGTATCTAGGTCTCTCTTTTTCATTATTTCTTCTCTTGAACTCATTACTCAGTAATATATTTTTTATACATGTTTTTAGGTCAGTCTATTTCATTACCACTCACGACTTCATTATTCACAACAAATATTTTGTATACCTACGTGTTTCGGGGTCAATCTATTTCATTATCTCTCTTTTTGAATTCATCACTCACGAGTATATTTTGTAAAAACAAATTTATGTCAATCTATTTCATTATCCCTTCTCTTGAGTTCAGTACTCACAAATATATTTTGTACAAATATTTCTAGGTCAGTCTATTTCATTATTCCTCCTCTTGAATACATTATTCAATCAGCCCGAATTCAATTACCGACGTACTCCGCAGAATCGGCACGTAGCGCGGTCGACGTTTCCTGGGTCACGTGCAGAAATTTGCACGGTTCGAGTCCCAGTGCGGGTAGCGGCGCCGCACGCGCAGCCGCCGGCAGCTGCATCGCATTCGGGGGCCGCCGGGTTCGTGACCCGCGGTTGCGTTCGCCTCAAAGCGTTCGCGCTCACACCCGCTCACCTACTGAAGAGCGGGGAACGCCATGTTGGGGGCTATTCAATTCCAACAGGGAGTTTTTGCGCGGCGAAACATTACAACAATCGACAGCACTATCGTTCTTCAGTTCCCGTTTTGCGTCACTTGTGCATCTGCGCATTCGCGAGAGATCGATAGTGCTGTCGATTGCTGTACGCTAGGACGTGCAGAAACTCCATTATATAGTTTCGGAAAGAGGATACTTCCCGGTGCAGGATATCTTCCGGGCTGTGGAGTGTTCCAGCAGATGAAAGCACAAGGGAGGTGTTCCCGTAATTTGATTATTCAGGTTTACATTGAGTTGACAAATTGATTTTTTTTAAATCTTATGTTTAATTGATTTTTTTATTTATCTTTCCCGTTTGTTTTCCTCTTACGAGTACTCTTACGTTAAATCAGTCTCCTTCATGAATTGTTTTATTTCGTTTATCTAATTATGGTTTGGCCTTCCCTCTTTTCCCCCTTAACGATGAAACAATTCTAAACCAAATTTTGAAATTCAACTTCAATATCTTTTCACATGCCCTACCCGTTCGACACATACACTGATACTGTAAACTAATATTCTATGATTAAATTATTTTCTTATTAATATTTACACAAATAACGTCTTTCTAATTTTTAATGTAGGCTAGTCTTCTTGCAATTCAATAATCCATCTCCATAGTTATTTTTAATTTTTCCTTCAGTTTTAAGTTCCCGCGCCTTACAAAATAACACTTTTCACATTAGTTACATAGATTGTAAATTTATTTTTTTTTTAAATATTATTTCTATTCCAGAAAATTCTCTAAAAGAAGATGGCGATCCTTAGTTCATCCTTCCTTACACTGATTAGCATCTGGCTGATCATTGACACGTTTTGTATTTTTATTCTTGTACATATCTCATACTTTCCAGTAATATATTCTCCCTATACATAATGCGAATCCTTCCAATAATGGCGTCATCGTAACAAAACAAGTCTTATAAATCGGCAATGAAGTACACCCTCACTAATTTTCCGTCATCAGAAATTACGTGTCTTTCGTGATGTCAACGAAAGTTGCATCACACTAATTACGCAATGCTATAAGGAGGAGGAGATGAATAGTATCTTCTGTAAGAGGTCGCAAGCTCGGGGTCTAGCAATTTATCGCCTCATTAATGGAACAGAAAATTGCTGCAACGGTACACATTGAGCATGGTCATCATCGAAGAATGAATGAATAAAAATGACACAGTCTTTGTAACTTATTAGGCATCGAATTATTTCTTAATTTCTTTTTTGTACCATTTCCCTAACGGGACGTTGCCAAACAAGTACAGTTAACGTCCGCACGGCTTTTCTGATCAACTATAATAAGGATAAATACATAGGACTCACAGTAGTTGGCCTTATTTCACACCACACTCAAAAGATCGGAGAAAAAACAAAAGCCTCACACAGGTTTCCAATTCACATCCTCAAGAAATTCAGCTTTTTCCATAACGCTATTTAGCTCAGTACATATAATGGATGTGAATATTCAAAAGTTCATGTTATAACATATGAGAGAGAAAAAATTTTAAGCAAATTAAGCATCTAGGGCTTTTTGGGATTTTCGACGCCTGCGAAAGCCTGCAAGAGAGTTCTAGCGGTCGGCTGCTTTCATCGATCATTTTCCTGGTGTCCCTTGATCGATTCTCGCCTGCCGATCGAGCAAGAATCTGAACTACGAGCCAAGGAGCAAGCGCGATCTTTCTTTCCCCATTCAGACACTCGCATCCTTAGGGACAGGAGTCTTACTGATCACCGTCCAACCATGCCACATCCCTCAACTGATCGAGAAAATCTACAAGAGGCAGAGATACGGAATGCAGAAACGTTCTACAAATCCTTTCTGAGGTATTGTGATAAGAGCAGCGAAGTGAACAAAATTTTGTTCTGCTCAAAAACTCAACATGATTCTATTTCTTTCATTAACCTAAGAGCCATTTCGTCGCCGTACGGTGTCATCAAAGACTAAAACAACCCACAAGCTTTCACCTCGCCAGGGGGCGTGGCCCTTTTACAAGTCGTCAACTCGTAAAATCGATCGCTTTTTCCCCGTTTGCGCAAAGCGCTGCGCTCCGCTCCGCCCCGCCCGCCTTTTCTCAAAAGTGCAGCGGAAGTCGCGTCGCGAGGGCGCCCTTTTCTCACGTCCTGCACGCCCGCCCGCCCGCCGCCCGGCGTTACCAAACAGCGGAAGGGCGGGGGCGGCGTCACCGGGCGCACCCTGCACACGGCGCGGACGAGCAAATCGCCTGTTGACAGCCCGTCCGACCGCCCTCCGCCTCGCTCTGCCACGCTTTTGCTTCCTCCCACACTTTTATTCGTACCGCGTGATGGTGGCGAATTACAGAGAATTGGCCGTTGAATTATTATTTTTGCAAGGAAACCTTTAAATGTTATGATTTTATGTGGATTTTTCGTGGTTATTGTTGTGTTCCCCGAGTATTTTTTTTTTTTTTAATTCATGATACCTTCCTTCTTTGTGCTTGATAAGCCATGGTTAGCTTCAAAAAATTATTCAAACGGGCAATTTTTTAACATTTTAAGAAAATCCAAAAATGTCTTCACGGAAATTTCTATTTAATTAATCACTTTCAATTTATCATTTGTTTAATTAAATTTATAAAGCCTATATACACATAAAATATACATTTGCGCCCTTTCTGTAACTTCAAATTTTTCCACAGTTCACAATTTTAATTATGCGAATATTAACTATGACGTGAATAAGACAACATAAATAATAATTTCAATACAAATTTAAAATAAAAGTTCCAAAATTTCTACTCCTGTGTATCAATTGGAGCATTCGAGAATAAATCCAATTGCATTCAAAATTCGCTTCGCTTTGTGCGACCAATGATAGCTTTAAACCAAAAGACTGAGAAGTGATCTATTTTCACATGAATATCCATATCTCAAAATATTGAACCTTTCTATGACATATTCGTAATACGAGAACAGAGAAAAGTTATTACATGGGAATGTCCAGGATCGAAAAAAAAAGTGCACGAAATACGTTACATGAGAAATATGAGATGTCCCTGAATATTTGAAAAAACTCAGTTTTAAAAATGTATCAAAGTACACGAACTGAGTAATCATTTACGATTTTTTGAAAGATAATTACTCAAAAGCAATATTATTCAACAAGTCACAATGTGTGTCTCATTCCTAGAATATGGTATGTAAATTTTTGACAGATTTATATTTTGTGATTTTTAAGCCAGTGCACCGTTGCATGAAACAAACGCTGCTTAAATCATCCTATAAAAATATATATTATATATAGACATTTTCGATAACTGAATTCATATTGAATAAATAAAAAATACTCATCATTCGTTGCTTTCAGCAAGCATGAGGTTAATTCAAGTATCGTCGCAAATTAAGGAGCATTATATTTGTATTTCTGTGTATTCGGCATTTCCGTGTCCCAACTGAATCCTCATATCCCTTATTTCGCCCACCTTAATCATACATGCAACCGCCTCCCTATGCACATATTCTCTCGCTATTTGTGCTTACGTCATTAACCCAGATACAACATAGTAATCGAATGATTTTCATAATCAAATGCTAATCGAATATGACAATACAAGGATAATAGATTCGCAATCCTGATTACAACTGAATTGGGAGAATTGCGAGATATCATTCGGAGTCCGGATTACAAGTGATCATTTGATTTTCGTATTAGAAGCAACCACTATGTTTATAATCAATACAATCGATTACGCGTCATAATGCAATGAATCGATTCTGGTTACTCTATTACACCCACCATCATTCTATCCTCTATATCTCGTGCGTCGTTTCGGGATACCTCCTCACAACTGCCCCAGACTCTCGTCTCTCTTCTTCGACAGAGCAACCGGGCACTGAAAAAGCGAAGTTAATTACGAAAAAACGTCATTCCGCAAATATCCAGCAAAAAAACAAAAAAACATTCAGTCGGTGCGACGCGACGCCGCGCAAAGCAGCGCAGAAAGACCCGTTCACGCCTGCTGCTCCATTACCACATCCCGGGCTATCGGCGGACACGCGCCCGGGCCGAAGCCTAATTCTGACGTCATGGGCGGGCTTAACCCGAGATTAAAAGAAAACAGTGGACGGGCGACTGCCCGGATCTTTCCTCTCTCCGACTCTCTTTTTTTTCTCCGAACGAGGTCGGTTGACGCGGCGTGGGAGGTTCCGAGCGCACACTGCTCCAAAATTGGTCGAAATGCGCGCACTGCGAGAGTAATAAACGAAGATCGGCCGAGGTGACTGAAGTGCGAAGAGCTACGGAGTCTAATATCATCCTGCAACTCACCAAATGTATAAACGTGTATTTTTATAAAAGTTATTCAAAAAAAGTTAGTGAGAAAACGCAGATATTATAGTATCGTTTTGGTATGAGTTCAGCTCCACAGGTAATCGGTCATTTGTACAGAATTAAAAACCAGAAACACTCGAGCTCGAACAGAAGAACGAGATCTTTCGTGTTTCATTTTTTATACATTTGTCATAGGTTTTAATAATAATAATAATAATAATAATAATGATAATGTTTAATTAAATGCTTACTTGGAAATATATATATATATCCTAAATAGTGCTAATAACTGTGAGCTGTGCCTGAAGAGTAAGTTGAGATTTCACGTTAGGAGTGGATGTTTTCTAGCGATTGTATCGTGTGAGGCAAATGTATTTGAAAGTGCAAGCCTCGCGCTGCACCTCGCACTAGACGAGGAATTCGCCCACGCTGCCGTTCCGACCCACTGGGCGTCGCTCTCGCCCGGGCATTAAGCGCTGCTATCGCCGCGCGGGAATCAATGTTGCGCGGCGCGGCGCGGCGCGGCGCGGCGCGGTGGGACGCGGGATGGCGGACGGCGGAGGAAAATAAATATATCAATTTTCGTTAAAACAATGACGACAGGCGGCGGTCCCACTATTTGCATATGAATCTTTCATCGATTCACGCTGCCGAGGGAGACCTGTTATTTCCGATTCGCCATGCACGCCGCGGAGACTGCCAGTGCCCGTCGAAAGCGCGCGGGCGTTGAGTGCGGGCCCCTGGAGCGGGGGTGGAGGGAGGGGGGAGGCAAGCGATCGTCACGCATGCGCTGCAAGAGAAATCCGTCGGCCTTACGTGTCGCAGAGGTTTTTTGGGTTGATCGGTTCGGGGAAGTGAATCAGCGAGGACAGCTATATTGCGCGAATGCCTGGCGCGCCGTTGGAGTAACGTAACGCAGGATCTCACTTCGTAAAATTACGAAAGATCTTGAAATAATAATGCCTAACGGAAGCCGTAATTCGTACCTCATTTGGCAAATTACTGGTTGGAATCCGTGTGTGAGATAATAGGATGGCTGATTCCAGAAAAAAAAACATTGCATTTCAATTACAGGTGTACACTCAATGATACATTGCGAAACGTTTGTTTGAGGATAATACTATGATAATGTCGCCGTATGGACACACACTTTTCAACTGATCACGCAAGAGTGATACGGCGGAGTGTGAAAAAGATGGTAAATCAGTTTCACGTTAAAGAAAAACGTGTGTAATGACGTGAAAACATTGCTTCATAACATCAATCCTACGAAAGTAAGGGACGATTTACACGGTAAAAGTTAAAAAAAAAATGCCTCAACGCCAAACATTCGTTAAAACTCTCGAAGCAACACATTCATCAGTCCTAAAACGAATATTTAAATGTAACACCTCAGGCGGTTCCTTCTTTCCGACTATTCGCAAACGGCAACATAAACAACGCTAAAGCAACACGGTCCAAGGCATTCTTACCAACGTACCATTGCAGCCTCACACACCTCTTCGCTAGACTTTCCCGGAGCGTTGGGTTGGCAAAACCCATCCCGCGCCTCGTAAATTCTTCCAGGCAGCGCTTCGAGGCTTCTGTATCGCGTTTTCAAATATGAATACCGTGCCCTTTTCACCCACTTTCGGAGAGCCGCGTGTATTAATTCATATCTATGTTAACCACCCATGAATAAAACAGAGAGGCTGTGAATATTTCAAACGCGATTTGGTTAAGAGCAGGCCGCCGCCGGCGTGGAGCCGGGTGGAAGTGGAGGAGAGGAGAGGAGGGGAGAGGTGGGGCGGGGCGCCGCGACGCGCCGGAGCGAGCGCCGCGCCGTCTACCGACGCCGACGCGTACCGACGCCAGGCGTCGTCCTCGGAGCAATCGGCTAATGGGCGCCGTGCTCCGTGCAACGCGACGGCGGTGGTGGAAGCGGCAGCAAGACGCAAGCTACGCTAGCGGTGGCGGTGGAGATAGCGGCGGCAACGACGGCGTCACTGGAATACGTCGGTGTATAGCAGGCAGGCAGGAGGCAAACGGCCTACTACGAGCGCCGACTTCCCCAGCCCCCCCCTCTCCCCGTCTGCTTCCACGGTGGAAGAGCAGCCAAGATTTACCTCCAAGCCTTGATATAATATTCAATCTCCCGTCGGAACACGCTCTTCCTAAATAAGGTTTTAATAAATGATCGCGCTAAATGCGGGCCGACTGGGTCGCGCGACCGACGGCCGCTCTAAGGAGAGGATGGCGGGTGCGTGGGCGGCGCGAGACCAGGCCAGGCCAAGGCCCGATCTGTGTGGCCTACTGCTGCGTGCCGGGAGGAAAGCTGATCTGGATCGACCGTGGTTGCGAGGGTTCGCGCAAAAAAAGAGGTGTTGACTAAACAGGCAACGGACTTTTTTTTTTGCGATGTGTTTTTTGCGAAGGAGCGAAATTTAGATTAAAAACTCGACATAATAAACACCGTAGGCTGTGTCTCCGTGATCACAGCTACGAAAAGATGAAAATGCCAATGTTTAATCCAAAACAGGAACTTGCAAATTTCAGCGAGCATGAAGTTGGCCTCAATCAGAGTCGGGCCATTATATCCACTGCGTGTGCGAAATATATTACTGCTAACTAAACCGGAGAGAACTTGTTACACATCATTTTAAGGGTAATCATTCACTTCATATCATATTCTACATAACTCTTATTATATATTATTTTGCTGCATAACATAACACATTCTGTCTTGCTTCTTGCGTCTACTTCAACACATTACAACTAAATACTTGTGTTGCGGGTTTACAAGAATGTATTGAATCGAAACTACATCCAGCACTTATTTCGTCTTGCTCCGTAGCAAAATTTCCGTAAGGTTTCTACGCTCCTTCTCCTTACTGCCTTGTGGTTGTGGCCACCCTGCGCCCCTCTCATTGAGCAGCGACGCGACGAAAGCGGAAGGGTCGTGGGAGGTCGCCAAGGGACGACCGCCTCGGAGACGACTACCTGCCACCCTCCACTCTTCTGGAAAGGCAAAGCACTTATCGAACAACCCCTACAGCCGAGAACCCTACAGGCTACTGTGGAGAAGTGGCAACGGTGGGTGCGGCGGTTCTTGGTAGTTGCCATGGGCCTATCTGCTAGACGACACGAAGATAAATGATTCTGCGGGTAGTTCTGGTCAAAATATGATCAACGCCCAAAATTTATGGATTTTCATTAAAGTCATAAATAGAGGAATTAACCGTCTTTAAATATTCTTCGACTTTGAAAGTACTTATATTACGCTTAGTCACTAATTGTTTCACACACGTTCATTTTTCAAACAAATTCAAGTTTTTAAAATTCTTACACATATAATATTAATTTTCTCAACAATTATTTTTGGAAATCTATTTTACTTCATCCATTTCACAACATCAAAGCATTTAAATTGTTTATACTGAATATACTGAACAATTTAAAGATTGTAATTCATTTTCTCTATTAAAAGTTCCATATTTTATCTATTTATCTGTTTCATAATACCGTGGATCTTGAAATCTCAAAGCACATCTTGAATAATCTGACTGCATTTAGAATTCACGTCGAGTAATTAACTGGCCCAAAATCCTCCCTTGTGATACTCCTAAAGAAATTCCTGCGGCGCTCAAGAATCAAGCCGTCACTTCAGCGTCCGTCTCACGCGTTGCCCGCGCTCGTTCACTGTCACACAAAGAGCCGGACGCGGGGCGAGACGAACGTTTCGACAGGGCGAAAATTGCCACTCGACCTCTGGAGGCGTCCAAAAGACCGGGTCAGCGCGGCCGGGCGACGGTGGCGCCAGCGGCGGCGGCGGCGGCGGCGGAAATATTTGCTGTATCGTCGAATTGGGCTTCCTCCGCCTCCTGCAACCTCCGCCCACGGCGCTGCTGGCGTGGGCGTGAGGGGCTAATAGGCCCTATTGGGCTCAGGGCACGCGCCCCGCCGGCGGGGGCGGTCGCGGCGCGGTAACCCTCTCGGAGGACGGACGTCTTCGTGGAACTAGGAACGACGAGTAGCTATAATGCCCGTGGACTGAGCGTTCAGTGAATAGCAAGATAGTCCACGAGAGTATTTGCGATCTTTTAGAAGCAAACTGGTGCCACCGAAGAAGCGAGAAATATTACGAGAAGTTTCAAGCAAATGAGTGTTCTTCAAAAGTTATTTACCCTTGCAATTATCACCTTGTATGATTTTTTCAAGGTAATTATATTTAGAATACATCGTTTGAAGTGATGTTTGATCCCCTAAACATGGTATTGGCGTGACCCGAGAACTGGTGACATTTCATAATAGTCAAAATACAATTTGCTTCGTTCGGTAAGAACCGAGAACTTCATATTCGAAAACATTACAGAACTATTAGTTCTCCATGCAACAAACAAAGACCATCGCGTTTCCGTACCTACGTAATAAAAGATGTGACTTTTCCACGCAATTTCGTGGTGTCAACACAAGGACTTCTCCGAGACATGATGTTTAATAAACACCCAAGCCAATAAGCAGAACGCGTGCAGGAAACCCGAGTCCGTGGAAGTCCACCATACGCACACGCATCCTCACTTCCACGCCAGCGCACCCAATAACCGCCCGCGCCCCTACTCCCCAATGGCCTCTCGGACATCGAAGACAAAATACACGCACGACCCGCGCCTCTGAAACAGAAGCTGCGACGCACAGCGCGGGGGCGCGGGGGTGAGGGTGGGGGTGGGAGGCAAAACTCGACACCGCGTGCGGTGGGAGAGAGGCGGCCGGGAAGCCCGCCAGCTGGACGCGACGCGGGTCGAGTTACCGTGTGGACCACGCGGCTAGTGGGGGCAGGCGGGCGGGCGGGCGTGGTGGGTTTTCGCGGCTTTTATTATCCCCGCCATTGGCTTCGGAGCGTCGATTAGGGAAGTGGAGGGGAAAATTTCCGATGTCCAAAACGGAGCGAAAAAATTTTTTTTTTTTTACTTTCTACACCCAGGGCGCAGAGAGCAGATCAAAAAATGAAATATCGAGCCTTATTCTATACGTTTACATCAATGTAGTGTACTTTACATCGGCAGTTAATCGTGTCTAATTTGTAAATTAGACAGTTTGGCTTGTATAATTAAGTTGAATATAAACGCAGGCAAGCCTTATGGAAATACGCAATACACGCAGTACGCTTGAGGAATTTTTCGTGGATTGTGTGTAGCTGGAGGTTATGATGAGCACAAAAATGTTGCTGCAATATGTTCATAATTTGCTAAATAAACCCATTACGATAAATTAGGCCCTAATTATTAGAGTAACTAATAAAGTATGGCGAATTTTCACTCCCAAATTGTAATTTTCTACACTGCCAATTATAACCTATCAACATAATGAACCATCGAGCCAGCGAAGTTCGAACTCAAACAGAACTCCTGAGAATTGATTAACAAAACTACCAAATATTTTCTCATCCATCTCATTAATTGTAAATCTTCGGGCACGAGCCTACAATCCTGCAGAGTGTGAAAATTAATATGGAACTATGAATATAAAGTGAATTAATATATTATTAAACATTCACAAAACGTACAATTATTTGTGCAATGGAACATATAACTTAATTAATCGCAAAACGATATACTGATTCTTTTCCGAGCTACGTTGTAAATATTTCATCACAATTGAAATGCCCGCAATTGCACCCAAAATCTGAAGTCGAGACTATCGAAAGCCAGTTTCCACCTCTTCCCTTGCGAGTAGGTAGGTACCTTACTTATCCCCACCCCTCCCATCCCATCCCCACAACGCGGGCGCCCACTCTAGCGACGCCAAGCAGGGACCCCCCACCCCACCCTTCCCCCCAGCCAGCGACCGGGGCCTGCGCACCTGTGCGAGAGCCGCAGCGCCCGCCGCCGCCAGCCGGTGGAGCCATCTGGCGGCGACTGCCGACCGGAGCACGGCGGACGCCGGGAGTAACGAACTGCACCTCGCCGAAAGCGGAGGCAGCGGAGGCAGCGGCGGCAGCGACGCCCAGCGGAAAACGACGGCCATCAACACTTGTCAATCCGGCGCAGATTTCTTTTCGATACACGGAAAGGAAAATGCTCTATTTTACATAAAATATAATAATTTTGATTTACTTCCTATGTTACTTATTATACCGAGGAAATAAATTTCGCGATGTTTACAGCTTACTGACTGCAATTAATTATTTCTGAACTACATTTTACAGAAAAATAATATTGAATAAATTTCTGGCTTTTGTATGCCCAAATATTCTTGTTTATGGCACAGTACCAGTTGGGAGGATCAAACAAATGAACTACGCCACTACGACGCCGGTGGAGGCGACGCTTTGCGATGCCGAGCTGTGAACGAAGAATACGTTTCCAACCTGGCAATTTTATTTTTTCTATATAAGGACAGGAAAATGTTTAATTTTACGTACACAACACACTACATTTTCGGCTTATAAGTTAAGTTTACGATTTCAAGAAGGTGAAATCCAACTATGAGATGGTAATCGTACGATATGTATCGTACTGTAATCGGTAATCGTACTATCTGGAATGAAATGTTCGTAAACATGATATAAAACATATTTGTAAGAATATCTGGGGAATTTTCATAGCCCTAATAAAGCTGACTACACACCAGTTCAAAGAAACGTGAGAACTATACCGCAACGACAACGTGCGATAAATGCTGGCATTTGAACAAAATTTTAATCGGGCACGTAGTTCTTTTCGATATAAGGAATGGGAATACCTTTTTATACGCCTCTAGATAAGGTAAATTTCTGGGTTCAGTTTGCTAAGTCAAAAATTCAGCGGCCGGTGCCGCGGCAACAGCTCCAAATAGCCAACGACGCATTTGAATTACTTTCTATCAAGTAACCATTTTTTCGATTAAGGAAAAAAAACTAATTCTACGAATCGTAATAAAATCTATTTCCGAAGTAGATTTTTATTTCAATCTATTACAATCGTATCCCATATCGCGGTTATCTATGTGTTACCCTATAACTACCTCGAATGAAATGTGAAAAAAACGTAATAATAACAAAAATATTGCTTTCACACTCCCGTACAATGTTTGAATTCTCTCCCAATTGATCAGGTTTTTTCCCCATTTTGTAGGGTATTATTTTCAATTATTTTACCATAGCCGCCATTTCAACATGAAATACCATGAGAATGAAGTTTCATTTATTTATCATTAGAAAGCCAAGTGAGTCTTTGTAGGATCATATAACCAGATAATCAGCATTTTCTCCTACAAATTCATCGCTACTTATCGAGTAATCTGAACTATGTTATCAGCTCCCTGAGATAACGTGTATAAGATTATTTGTTGATTTCTTTGTCCAGCCTAAACCGAACTCGCACACCTGTTTCGATCTATTGGAAACCATATGTATCCAAATTCGGCAGGCTACACCCAAACCATCAGACTCTCCGCACTCCTTGCTCTGGTGCATTACTATTCTTCTAGCTATACCTACGGCGATCTGACCGGAGTACAAATGATTCTCGCGTTAGGGGCGCCAACTTCGCATTCAAACTCCGAGAACCGTTGCGAGTTTCCCAGAGACCGCCCTACTGCCACAGTACCGTAACGTTCAAACATTGAAACAAGTGAATTCCGAGAGAAGATTTCGAATTATTTCCTCGTCAGACACAAAATCTACGACGCAGAGGTCGACAGATATGTGGCTCTTCTGCCACAGAAACGATTCACATCCATTCATTTCGCTTCCAGAGCGAATATATATACGGAATGAAAATTGTAATTTGCAAAGGATCGTTAGATACATGAAGTTGAATTCACTCCTCGACATGAGTAATAACTAAAAGAGTGAATTAATATAATAGGAATTGAGATATAATAAAATCATTCACTGTAATTTTCTTATGATTAGAGAAATACATCTGATTCGATTGTAACTGCACCGAAACAGTTCGACAGAAGAATGTCGATCCGAAATACGATTTTCATTACGCAAAGAAATGTGTGCATTTGAAAAACGTCAGCACAAACATTCAGTAACTCCGAATAATAAACTGAAACTCAAATTTCTTCCACAAGTTAGATTAAATTAAGACATCTGACGTCGGTACGTAAGTTCTACTTCGAAACAGTATCCGAGACCATGCAGCTAGGCATTTGAAAAACGCAATTAAACATAAATACGGGCTTAGCACCATAATTCATAGTAGAGTACAGCACAAGAAACTCAATACGCGTTGTTTCTCGTTGATTGTGTCATTACATAGAACAATTTATTCAGTTTGAGGGTAAACTAATACGTTCCGCCGCAACCATTTTCAACCAAATTATACCCTAGGCGCTTAATACTTTACGAACTCACTATACTGCACAAGAGTTTAGAAATAATAACTTCTATAACGCTAAACGTAACAATGAATGAAATGTACTGGTAAGAAACAACATTTTGTCTTCCGAGTTAAAACAACGTAAATAAAGAGGATAGCGCTGTCGCTCAATATCTGAAACAACGCTCCGGAGTTCAAAATTTCGGTATAAGAACTGATATTGGGAGTTACTATCTGATTAAATAAAAACCCGCATAGATGTGAAACTTAACTCTGAAACTCTGCAACTTTAGGCCGGAGTATACGACATCTTCAGAACCCTATCGCTAAAGGTATCTCTGTTCCACGCTCTATGCATTTTCACCCACATTATAATACCCTGAATCGTGGATTGTCTTCCACATTATGCTTACTACATATCACACGAATTTCCCCCGCAGGACCAATGATGAGACCCGCATTACGCGTCGCCACTGACCTAACGTTAAATTAACGAACTTAAATTTTATATTTAACGTGAATATTGAGAAATATTAGATACAGTAATGAAATAAAACATTGCCTTTAAACATACTTCCAAAATTAACATATTGATACAATTTTTCTCGGGGAACTAATTCGAAAATAGCTAATGTAAATTTAACGTCATTCAAGAATCAAACAACTGATTACATCTTTTTGTTACCGTCGCAAGTATTTTGCATCGCAATCTTCGAATAGCATTACAAACCGCGAACCTCACGTCATGAAGACGTTAATGGCACACTGAACAAAAAGAGACAGTACTCAACCTAACTTAGGCATGTATTTTTAAAATTGTAATATAGTTAGTTATTAAGTCAAAGTTCCACTTTTCCCTATTGTAGCTGCTTCAGCGCAAGGCACTGGCTCAATTGTAAAATTTTGGCTCATACTGAATTCCCACTTCACAGGGTTTGCGCGAGCGGAAAGATATTATTAAAAAAAAAAATGGTTGTGGTACTTCACCGTATTGCACGTAGACCTTGCGGCGACGTCCTGCACCCAGGTGCCGGCTTGAGACGTGCAGGGCTGCCAGCGGAGCACGGCGACGGCGCCCAGCCTCTCCGCGGCGGCGCAGGGGGCGCGGGCGGCGCGACGTGCCGGCGGCGGCGACGGCGGCGCGCTGCGGCGCGCGATCGCCATGGCCGGCGGACCCGGCGGGGCGCGGGCGCGGCGGCGGCGACTAGTGCGCCTGGCCAGCGGCGTCGCTTGTCGTCAACGGCTTCGACGAGGGAGGGCGGCTGGCAGCAGCGGCAGCAGCTCTTGGGCCGCGGCTCTGCAAGAGCGGGAGCACCGCCGCCGCTTAGCATCTTTTCGACGCAGACGCCACAAAACACATCATCGCACTACGCAGGGCACATTGCACTGGCGGGGCGCACTACGGAGAGAAGAGAGAGGCTACGGCCGTGGCGGGCGGGGAGAGTGGAAGCAAGGCACACGCATGAATCCAAAAGCGGGGCCGGGATCGTAGTCCTCACAAAACGGTTGTCTGCCTACTGAAGCGAAATTTAGGGGCATGCACTCAACACTACGGGTGTTACACAGAAAGCTCACAGTTCACACAATATGATAAATCATTACATTGAAACACTCGTTGAGACACACTATTTCGCTACCTTCCCGCGTTTTTCGTTACTGTCGGCATACACCAGGATGCATCAAGTTCACGAGTTTTAGCACTACACGCAAGAAAGCGATCAATACAAAAGTAATCACTAACATATATGTAACCTCTGAAGAATCAAATGAAAGAACGAAGTTTCGTACGTTGTTTAAAAAAGAATGCATCTAAGAAGAAAATTTAAGAGAATTTGATGCCCGGTAACGCCAAGTAAATTCATGAAGCGAACAACGTAATTGTACTATTCCTACAAAGAATGTCCCAAAAAGGCGGAAAAATACTAACACATTCTGATAGATACGAATACAAAAATGAAAATTAAAATCTACATACGAAATATTATCCTTCTTTCATATTGTTTAATTCATATTTTTATTGCGTTCCCTTTCTCGCCTTCTGTATTAAATTGAGTGAATATTGCTTAAAGTTCAATTGTGAACTCAAGATACGACAGAAATGAATCTCAATTTCATAATTATTGAACATTTAATATTTCTGGTTGGTACAAAACAGTATTATTGAAAATGTGTTTAAAGAGAACATCACCAAACATTTAAAAAGCTAAAGTGCGCGTCATCATAAAGTTACCTTCGTTTGCATCGCGAAGCTTTACGAATAAACACAATCAACTTGCTTTCAACATTAGAAAAACAAACATCTACATATAGCGTTGTTTTTGTGACACGAACTACGTTTCTCTATAACTGACAATTTTGAATGCAATGTATCTACCGGAAAACATGTGTATTATATGTGGAGCAGTTGCACATGTTAGTATTTCTCAACCGAAAAATATTATACTCACAGCTGTGAAATAACTTTCGAACAACGTATTTGACCAACGTAACTGCATTTTACTAGCAATTATTGTACAATGTGCTCAACCTAGAGATAAAATATAACCTTGCTTTTAGAAACGATTTCAAAATTTTATTTAAAGTTTTCCCTTTTAAATTTTGTTCCATAACAATTCCCGTTTCGTAACTATAAAGAAAACCCAAGAAATTTTTAAAATAAAATTTAATCTCAAGAAAATATTGTATTTCAATGATATCACATATTAAATTACACTATTTTCCCTGATTTATCGTTTAGTGCTACACCGATAGAAATTTCGCCACATAAATAATGCACCTGTAACAGCGTCACAACTAATCTGCAACGGTTCCTGGCCAGAACTAAATTTTCCTTTTTTTCTACACACAATCCCGGGCCGGAAAAGGGAGCTTTTCAAGGTACCCTCCGGGGGCAACCCCTCATTTCAGGATCCCGTACCCCAGGCTCCGCGGACGCAGGTACCTGGGGCAGACTAGCCAACGCGGGAACAACACGGCTACGAAATCGTGGTGCACGGCCGTACTATTTCACCACAATCTTTCCAACTTGACATGCGATATGCAAATAAACCTGTTTTTTGCGACACTCTCGAGTTTAAGTACACATCAGAACAGCACACTACGGTCGACAATTCCATCGTTAATCCATTTTTTCTGAAGTTCTCTTATTCGTCTTACGATGTTAATAACTAATTGTGTAGTCTCGAAGGTCTCGCTAAATGTTAACTAATGAAACACGAAGTTCTTCACTTGAGCAAAATAAACAACGATAGCTCCTATACGCACATATGTTTCTGTTCACTGAATCAGCACCAATACCACGAGCAGGGATTTGAAAATCTCATCTCAGTTATCTGTACTTTCCAATAGCTCATCTTCATTTTAAACACACTCGACAACAACACACGGCTTACAATCCACTCAACACCAGGAAGTCATGCTGTCAGAACCCGGAAAAACGAAGGTTCCGTTGCGTAAGGGAATCGGCTACACTGCAGCCTGTTCTTCTCACTGTCACACTAAAAAAGATAAATAGCACCTCGATAACCACGCGCACTGATACGAGACATCATCACGCAGGCTTCGTTAGCTTATATCCCCAGACACAAAACGTCGTACATCATCACACGTCGACGCAGCGTACAAATTCGTAAAATTCACTGGTACACTTTAAGAAAGAAAAAAAATTTAAGAAACTTAAAAAAAAAAAGAACACAATATCCAGTAAACGATGAGATGAAAACTATTATCTTCTCGTAGTAAAAATGCGATGTGGAGATATGTAATCCAGTAGTTGTTGTTGAAAATACGACTTCGATGGCCACGTAATCCAAACAAAAAATCAGAGAAACGGAACACAAACGAAACACAAAAACACAAGCCAACCAAAGAAAACAAACACTAAGGGGTTGAAATAAAGACTTGGCCACGAGGGCGCCACCGGAGGGTAAACAATGGCCCACTCCACTTCCCCGACGCGTCACCACCTTGCCGCAGCACCTATACTCACATCGCCGCCGATCCGGTATCGCTGGCTGCCGCATTGACACACGCTACAGTCCGCGTCCGCACACATGAGAAGAGTACTACTCGGCACGCGCGCGTCGGCCACAGTCACACTCCACGCACCCTCCTCCACGTCCGCCTCTATCGGCCTCCCACGCTCACAACTTCCTCGCGAGACGAGGCGGCCCCAACTGCCGACTGAAGGGCGAGCGACGTGAGCTCCCGCCAAGCGTCCGTTCACGGCCGCTGCCTGCAACCGACTGGCGCGCCCCGCCGCGCCACCAGAGCGCGCGGAGGAGGCGCGCCGCGGTCGCTCGCCGCCGCCACCGCCTCCCTCGCCGCCGAGGCGAGGCCAGGCCAGCCGGCGCTGCTGGGCCCCCTCGGGCATTGTGCCCCGCTCGCGCGCGCAGCGGCGGCGGAGGCGGCGTGGTGGGGGCACGCGGCGGCGGCGGGGCCCCCGTGGTTGAACGCCGCCGGCCCCGAGGCCTCCTGTGCTGGACCGCGGAAGAACGTGTGGGATATGATGAGGATTATCGCTCGCGAGTGAACTCGTCAATTAAGAGCATCCATCTTTCGGCGGTTGTGAATTGTTCGACGAGGTAAAAGGGGATTTCTGTGTGGGGAAAACTCTTTATGCGAAAATATTTCTGCCGTTTTGCCACAGTGCCAGGTCGATAACTCGTCGTTCAATAACTGGGTACGATGAATGCGAGTGAAATGTTCAGAGTATTTTTTTTTTCTTTTTCCGTTATTAGAGGTGGTATTTTTTGAATGCGATGGACGAAAGAGGAAAGTTGCATTTTTCCCTTACAACTGAAAACCACGATAAAAATTGTTTTTTGAACTAATTAACATATATATTCTGATATTCCTTTTTATTTTTTTATTATTTATGCGCCTTTTACCATCGTCCAACATATTGGACACAGCATCAGTACGGCGGCGCAGCTCCAAAGGCTGAAACCGCCGGGCAGTGACCACAGAGTTGGACCTCGGATGAGCGTGTGAGACGTGTTACCCGATTCTCGCGAGTGTACTGACCCTTGTTCTGTTCGAGTGCTCTTGCAGTTGCGTAGCAGTTGATTTCTGTCTACGCGAAAATGTTTTCTCCCCTACACTGCGAAATCGATATCTGGTCGTCCAATGACTGAGTGCGATGGAGGTGCTGTGAAATGATCAAAGAAATTTTAACTGATTGGTAGTCTGAATTATTCGAATGCGTATTATTCGAATCGTCTTTAATGTGGGAATGAAGTATTGTCTACATATTCCATTAAAAATACAATAAAAATATTGTTTGGTCTTATTAAGGTAGTTGTGAAATTAGCCAAAATAATAATTTGTGAAAAATATTAAAGAATTTGGAAGAAAAAATTGAAAATATTCGTTTTAAAGACGATGATGATCATGAACGCTACTTAAGCAGTGTGTAGATACTAACGAAGTGTGAATAATATTCGTGTGTGCAATATTCGGAAACGAGGAGGACAGTGAAGTTATTTGACACAAATTACGGATTCATATAGAATATTCACAACATTACTCCAGCGATGAAGTTGAATATATGCCACAATAAAAAACATTTTCATGTGTCTGTCCATGTGATCTCGTGTTTTGCCTGCTTGGAAACTGTTTAGTAGTACTTGCTCCTAACGAAGTAGCAGTGGCATGCCGAGGTTTCCTGTTTCGTCGAAGTAAGAACCGGACTTTCTACATAAGGCCTCCAAGTATCATAAGTTCCTGGGGCAAATTGTAACTAGCGAAAGGTTTTTTTTTTCTGTTAAATTTCAATAAGCTGTCTGCAAGTGTTGTAACGAAAAGAAATGTCGAATATTACACATTTCAATGAAGAGATTGTTGATTTAAAGATAGAGTTCCTTTCAATATTTCGTTTCCCAGAGTTACATATTCGGACATATTTTCCATTTCCTGCTTCAAGAAAGAAAGTCTTTGGTTAATTAGTGCATGTTTGCTCATAGTTTAATAATCTACGTGGCATTTTCACTTAAAAGAATGGAAAAATATTAATGGACGAAAGACCTAAGCCGTAGTGCGGTGCCACACAAAATGTAATCTATTTTAATATATTGTTAAAATTAACTTAATTTTATTCAGTTTTTGATTTAGTATTTATCATTATGCTCAAATTTATGCATTATACAAATTGTCGGGTTGATCATAAAACAGGTTTTCGTTGAATGCTGCCTCAAGGAAAAGGAAAAATAATAAATATTTTATCATGCAAAGTGATTCACCAGATTTCTTCGTTTTCCTTACTCTTAATAGGATTTTAGGATTATCTTAATTTATTTTTACGATCATCACCTGATCACATATTGAAAATGCTGATATAGAGTGCATTTATTTTGCCACGCCAGTTTTTATCTCCAACATCCTACAAGATGACAGCAAATATATATTTCGACGACCTGTCTATTCTTTCTCTCTGTCTCTCGTCTTCCTCCCAGTCTGTCTGTCTGCCTCTCTCTCTCTCATACGTTACTGTTGCCGTGCCGTTAATAAAGTCCGGGACCAAAATTTTCTTTCAGGCATTCAGATCATTTCGTTTTCTTTGCATTTCAAAATATCCAAAGAACGTGTAAAGTGTGGCGGTTAACAATGGAACGTCGCACGGTCTCTGCCATCTTAGGCGTTTTGTTGGCCACCGGAGCGTGGCCCGAGCGCAGTGAAGGGACGAGCGAGCACTCCAAGGGGGCGGAGAAGAGAGCGAGCGACCAGCGTAGTATATATAGAGAGAAGGGGAGCGGCGAATGGAGGGGAAGGGGGCGACGACGAGTTTGAAAATCCCCTGTAAGTCACGCACCCGAGCAGCAAGACATTCCAGCCTACCTGTAGGCACAGCGTGGCGAGAAGCAGGCAGGAAGCAGGTATATATTCCCAGCGCGAGCCGCTGACGTGGTCTGAATTTTGGGGAGGGCCGGGATGAATAAATAAATAAGTTAAATAAGAAAAGTGGTGCTTGGCAGCGCCTGCTGAAGCAACGCGGTTCCGTCCACGCAACTGGTATCCAGAGCCTTTTCTTCTCCCGCTTACCTGGGTTCGTTCTCCCAATTATGACGGCATGTCGTCGTTTCGAGGGAGTCTTTATTAATTCTTTAAAAAATGTGATCAACAAAGTGAAAGTGAACTGTTCTGGGTGTAAACACCTGAAATCAACAAACAATTATGTGTGGTAACCGGTTTATATCATTGGTTCCTTCTCGTTCTCCCATTTCCTTTCTTTTATTTATGGAGTAGGCCTTATCGTAAGATGTTATTTTAGTGGTTTGTATATTTTTTTTACTTTCCCGTGATCTGATGGAAACGGAATTCTTGACACTAGCTAAATAGCTAGGTCGAATCGGAGGAGAATTCCAATGTCTGGCTGCTCTGATCGGTAGTGTTCCGTGGTTTCCCCGATCAACGCCAGGCGAATGCGGGAGCAGTACTCCAACAAACGGGCCATGGGCCGCGCGCGATCTTTCTCTCCTCAGCCTTGCCCCCGCCGTCTTCCTACCACACATGTCCGGAGGCTAGATGGGTGCTTAGAATTTTTCCCGGCTGGAGTGCTGCCTCGCAAAGAGAGAAAACAACGTGTAGGTCGGCGCCGGATCTCTGCTTCCAGCTGAGGGGAAAACCCCCTCCTCCCACATGCAGTGCAGCCAACGCGCCCGGAAACACGAACCCGTCAATCAATCACAGACGATTTGGTCGTCCATAATACCGAATACGTGTTTTTTTATGTTTATTCCTCTGTCCCTGTGAGAAGCAATAAACAAAAGGGGTGTTGTCTGATCTATCTGGCCGACCTCAAGATTTTGGGCATTTTAAATGGATTTTTTAAGTATTGCAGACATTTATCAAAAACGTTTTTTGTTTACTAGTTTGTTCAAGCAGAGTAATGCAGTACATATCAATCGTAAAGGGAATATGAGGATAAGCCAATGAAAGTCTCATATTACTTGTTTTTTCGAACATAACGGAGAGGAATAAATAAACAAGAATCACATATCATAATATACTTTCATGAATTTCGCATCGCTTTATGCAGTTTAGGCTGTATAGAGAGTGTACAATGCAGATAATTCATATAATCATTTGTAATATTATAAATTTGTAAGAGAGCACGTCTTATCGGATATAATGAAAAGTTTATGAATATTATTTTTATGGATATTTTTAATGAATATTTTTACACGAGAGGTCTCTGTCTCGGTTGCAGGTTTGTTTACCACTTTTATTCCTGTCATTGATTATGAAATTCATTCTCTGAAAGTTATTTGAAATGATTATGGAGTAAATGATTGTTTCTCCAGCATCATTTTTCTTCTCTGACTTTCGGATTTACTTGTTCCCACTCTTTCGCTTGCGTCACGCCGGTGAGGTTTATAGTCGTGACTCCAAAATGAGCTGCGAATCAAATTTTCAATAATTCCTTTGCGCACGCTGCCCATGCCAAACTTATATCAATGTCATCTAAACTCTTGGTGATAATATTCCGTAATGAATAACCGAATAATTAATTAACTGATGGATTAATGTGCATACGAATAATTCATTTATTAAAAATGACTTCTAATTAACTGATTTTCATATATCGACGTTTTGGGCGTAAAATAAGTACAGGCGATTTTTATATTTTTTATGTTGGATTCCAATCTGTATTAAAGTTTTGGAGTATTTTTCAGACGTCAAAGACAAAAATCTAAAACCCGACATACGTTTTCTATTGTCAAATGATTTCGGAATTTTAGTGAATTCGTGCATGCGCAGTGTGACATCAGGTTGTATTACAAGTTAGATGGTTACACTAACAACCTACCACGAACCACGAACCACCTACGAACTGCAATGGATATTTTTATATTCATAGAAGATGTAGGGCAGGTTAGTAATCAGTTCTGTCTTTATCTACATTTGCATTTTTGGTTCCGTTCGTCGGTATCATGTTTGATTTACGATAACTGCTGCATATGAATGAAGAGTTTGTGTACATTTCTGTTAGTGTGACATAAATATTTACTGTAGTAAAAGATAACTGCCTGAAAACTCCAGATATAGTTTGAATAATTGGAACACCATTTGCGATCATTCACATTACAGTGAAACCAGGTTTCGATGGTCTTTTGACTTTTACATTTATTCGAACAACTCTTCGCAAAATGTAGCGTTTGACCTCTTCAGTTTCACTACAGTCAATGGTGAAAAATAACATTTTTCTAAATGTCCCTAAATATTACAAATGCAAGAACGAGCGGTGCTCATAATTGATGAGTCTCAACTTTCATTGGAAATCACACTTCGCATTAAAAATTGGAGTGGTGTTTGTAGCCTTCCCATCCCACTCTTTTCACGAATTACAACCCCTTGATATTTCCGTCTATTGGTTGTTCAAGGCTTATTACAAACAAGCAGTCTGATATTAGCTTGTCAACAACCCTGGAAAAGGACTTTTATAGTGTTGCTTTTAAAGTGCAACCTTTATAGTGTTGTAGAATGTGTTGGGTAAGCTTATCATAGATCTTTCACCACCAGCAACATTACTGGTGGCTTCAAGAAATCAGGAACTTATTTTTGTAATGAAACTTAAAAAATGCAAATATTTGTTTAAAAATGTAGTTTTTAATACAGACTCTCTACCTTATAGGTAAAAGAGGTTAATGATCCAAGGTTTTACGGGGTGATTAATGGTACAGGATGATATTGTTCTTTGATCACTAATCAATAAAATATAAATATTATGTTTCTCTATAATTTTGTAACATTTAAAATCTAAAAAAACAACATAATGTTTACGAGTAATGGTGCTATCAAGAAATACTACTTCCATTATTACACTAAAAATATCTTCAAAAAATGTAAATTGTGATCGAATGTACAACAGTCTCCCTTACAGGTAATATTACATAATGGTCTGATTGTAGACTACTTTTGAATTGATACTGCAATTATAACATTAATAGTAATTTGAAAAATTATTCTTCCTCCTTGACTTACTGAAGCTGAAGAGATAAAAGTTTTGCGAAAAGTTGTTCGAATAAATGTAAAAATCGAAATAATATCAAAACCTGTTGCACTGTAATGTGAATAACTCCAATATGTCTTCCAATTAGTCTGAACACATTTTTACTATATATTCTCTTAGAAATGTACGTACTAAGAATGAAATACTTCTCAAATATTCATTTTAGATAATAGTGTCCCAAAATTACTTAGAAACCATTGGCATATGCTTTTAATTGAAAATCATTTCGAGTGATTTTTCTCCTGCATGAACACAGAATAGAACAGCACTACCTTTTTAAATCAAACCCCAGGGAAATTA
Organism: Gryllus bimaculatus; assembly: GCA_017312745.1. NCBI lineage: Eukaryota > Metazoa > Arthropoda > Insecta > Orthoptera > Gryllidae > Gryllus > Gryllus bimaculatus. Next base: position 1,535,389 of record BOPP01000042.1, read on the forward strand.
CGCAATTTCTTGAAAATAAGGGAATCGAACAGCTTTTTATAAAGATTTCGATCGACCTGAGAACTAAACAGGTGAGCTACTACATCGACCAAAGGCGAAACGCCCACCTACTTCCACTCAATTTATCAGAGATCCTGCGATAACAGAGGGACTCCCGGCTTCCGGACCTACACAATCTATGAGTCAGAAAAAACGATTTCTGGACGGTTTGCTCAATGAACAATGCAAATAATTCATCGAATATCATTAATAAGCCAACGTGTTTCTTCAATTTTGTCGGTAATAATTTAAGAATGAAAGAAAAAAGTAACAAAACGATGTGATATAATCCCGTTTACATATAATACGTTAAGACAAATGTGATTTACGAGACGACAGCTATACAAAGCCTCGTATTTGTGCTACTGCTGGATAGAGAATTACTCGCAAAGGTCATTTTTGAAACTAACAAGTTACCTCGCCAGGAAAATATGCTTCATACTTGTGTTAGTTTGTATCAATCTGACAGAAACATATCACTTTAAAGAAAGTATTCTAAGGATGAAACAATTAATATCGTAGACCGTCATTCAGCACGTTAGCTTCAAATGCTTTAGAGTGTCAACCAGAAAATGGTTAATATCCTGAAAGAGATTATGTACATTTCTGCGATATTATTTCTAACTTATATTATTTCAATAAAATTTTAAAATTTATTACACAATTAATATGTATTTCGAAAATCTGTTATCATACTACTATATGTTTAACAGTTGCACAAATACATTTGAAATGTAATGTTGCTTTTAAAGTTCAGTGTATGTTTTCGTGACCAGACTGATATCAAATAGAAAATTAGAATTCAATGAAATAATATAAGTTAAAGGTAGGGTGAATAAATACGTTTACTCGAAAGGGTGTCAACTAGTGTAACAGCGTAATAATTCTGACATGATTCGGCGATAATACACGATGCGCGCGAATAAATTCATATTTTATAATCCAATGAAAGTTCAATACAAAACATAAACAATTAATTTATTGTCGGAATTATTGACGAATTTTTACTGAATAATTAGCTTTTCGATGAATTTAGTCAGCACCAATCACATTTTAAAATAAATCAGAACAAATAGCACGGAGCGGCTATTAAAGAGATCCACTTAATCAGATCAAATTCATTGAAATCAAAAGAACTGACAAAACATTTTAAAATTGAATATATATTTTAATATAATTCAGTAAGTCCTTCCCGTGCATATTATGAAATTCTTGGAAAAATTCGTTTGAAAGATAATTTAGGTGCTTTAATCCATGAATAAAATGAAAAGTTGAATAAATAATTAATCAACACAAATTCGATCAAGAGCAATCAAAAACAAAAAGCTAAGACCAAATACTTTTATTTGTTGCGTTTAATCACAACAGCAATGTCACTACAGCTTAACGCGAAAACCGTGAACATTAAAGCATCCGCGCAAAACAGGAAGCAGATGTGATGAGGCACGACAGGCGAACTTTTCGAATGAAACCTACCGGTCCAAATGCTCCGCCACAGCAGGAACAGTCACCAAAGGTTCTGTCGATGAAGTTCACCAAGTCCAACACGAAATGATTAATCCTTTCCCCACCCAACCCACGATTAAATTCGCTTCGACGCTGGGCGAGATTGGGAGGAGGGGGTGAGGGTACGAGTCATATCGCAGCTTGGGAGAGCAACCCACCCACTCCCCTGCGGCCTGGAGGGGGAGGGGGGGGAGGAGAAGTGTGGAGCAACTCCACGCAGTAATGAAGGCATTCACAACCTGTTCCGCCACCGCACCGAAGCACAATGACGGCCACGCCAAACGACCCGCGGACCAGAACTTCGACTCTCCGCAGTCGAAGACCCCCAGCGCGGGAGCGACGCGACGAAAGAGACGGAGAGAACGTCGCCACGGAAAGAACAACTTTTCAACTCGAGAAATCAGAACACAACCAGTGTAAGGGAAATTACCCGGGCGGGAGTCATTTCGGTCCTCCCAAACGGAGAGGGGACAGAGAGAGACGGGCGGGCAAACGATCAAGAGACAAAGAGTAAAAGAGGGAATGACGCCGCTGGAAAAGAGAGACGGAGATAGAGAGAAAGCGGAACACGCCGAGAGTCGATATCGGCTGTCAGGGAGGCTGCCACCGAATAGTAATGACATTTCCGATATTTCAATACTTAAACCCGAAGAGCGCCGAGAGGTAATGGTGAGCTCACAGACTCATGGAGAGAGAGAGAGAGAGAGAGAGAGGGGGGGCGGGTAGAAAAGAGAATGAAGCAGAGGAGAGATGTGTGTCAAAGAGGAAAGCGAAAGCTAGAAGTAGGAGGGGTGGGGAGGTTAAAGAAAAGGAGGGGAGGAGACGAGGAGGAGGGGTGAGGAGGAGGGGAGGAGGAGGGGGAGGGGTGAACAATTTAAAACGAAGATGCCGTTCTTGCCGCTGGAAGACTTTTAATGACTGTGAAAGGGGAGGGAATTTGTACGGCCGATGAGGGCCCCCCCCACCGCTTTCCCTCCCTCACCCCCCGCTCCTCCCCGCTCCGCGTCGGCTGGGTGTTCTCTTCGGGAGTCGACTGCGTGATTCGGTCTCCGCAACCAGCCAAGCGCCTAACCCCGCCACGCAAACCACTCTTCCGTAGGGCGACCTTTAAATCTGATTTTCTAATTACTGGGATCCTTCGGAATTTTAATCGCCGACTCAAAATGTTCGCCGCGATTCAATATTCTGCTGGGACCGTGCTCAAGAATTTTCCGAAAAGGGGACTTCTCGGTGGCTGAAATTATCAGCGGGTAAGGTGAATGCTGATTGGTCGACGGTGAGATTGGGTGACATTCGTGAGGAATTCGAGGTTTTAGAACGAAATTATTTTGAAGGAGAGATTCTGGCATATTCAGTACGTTTTGCAGCACTCCTTAATTTCAGAAATAAAAATGTACAGCTGTAATGATATAAGTGAAGTTGGCTTACATAACGGCAGGTATTGCGGTAGAATCTACGATCCTTGGTTCGCTGACTGCTGGGTGAAGATGCTTTCCAAACACATAAACTTAATTGCAGCGTTATGTAACTTCTAGCTAGCTCACAGTAATTTCTTTCAACAGTTACATAGACTTGAACATGAACCCTTCTTTAAAAACACATAGAGAGGGAAAGAGTAGGTCCTTTTTTTGCCTTCTTTTTCTTTCTGTATCGTTCGAATATGAATACTGTTTGATACTTCATTTATTAAAGAACGTCATGAAAATACGAACTCTAGAAACATATGATCGTATTACGATATTTCTGCTTTTTTTGCATTTTTCTAATTTCCTTTTGCCTCGAGCTAGTCTGTCATTTATTGCGACAAGCAACACTTCATATAAAGCCGTTCTTTTTTTCTTCTCGCGAATTTGCAGTCTCTAGCGCTGCGAAGAATTTCATTTCCAGAACTTTTAAGGAATTCATTTTTCCATTACCTTATCAGCAGCAACCTTTCCTCTTTGCCTGGGAAGTTTAAAACTACATCCACTTCGCACAGTTTAATAAGAGCGTTCTCCTCTCACTTCAAAGATAACTTTTTAAACAATGCTTTTACCTTGGGGACAATATTCCGCATATTTCGACGCGTTTGGTGTTGGAAAGAGCTCTAATTATTTACTATTCTTGCAAGGCAACTAGCAAATTCATCGCATATTTTTTTCACAACATCTAATCTCATGCCACGAAATTCTCATTTAGATAAAATTCTGCATTCTTTGTGTGAAACAGAGAACAGGAAATAGATAAAAGTATTCACGAAGAGCCAGTACGTAACAGTCACAAGGAAATAGAGGCATCGTAATAAGAAGCTAGGGAATTTAGAGATAATTGCGAAAAATTAAATGAAACCGGCATATTAAAATAGCAAAAAGTATTTTCAACGTAACCTTTGACCAATTCTGTTGTATAATTTAATTTTTTGTTGAAAAATTACAAAGGTTGTTTCATACACGTTCAATTACATTTCCCTGACGCAGATATATGGTAAGCGTTTCATTGAAAACGGAAGATGAACCCTACTACTAAGAAGAAGAAACCTAATGTATTTGGCTATAATGTGTATTTAAAATATAGACCATCGAAATAATGCGAAAAATAAGATATTTCGTAGAACTCGAAACAATCCCGCTATTGAAGGCCACAGACCTTGATAGGTCATGATTCCTTGAAATGGTATATCATAATTTAGCTCAGATTAGAAGTATCGCTGAATGTCTTTAGTCGTAACCCTAGAATAAAGTACGGCAAATAAATAAATAAACAATAAGATAATACATAGCATGAAATTATGGTATTATTTTCTCAGCTAATCGTTATTTGTGTATCTAAGTGTAAGTTGATGTTTTTACCCGAGGGATGAAGCCCTCTGGCTCCATTGATTGGAAGTGGCCTGAGGGGCAAAATCATCAAGTAACGCTCATTGTGCAAACAAAACTTGATGGTTTACTTGTTCGTAGCTGAATGAAACGAAAATTCGTAACATCTTTAAATTTGTCTTGCATCAAAAGTGAAAAGACGCACTGTAACAGTCAGTTGGCAATATGGCGGCATGTAAACAAACGTACAGAATGAAAGTACATATTGTGAAGTTTCTACCAAAAGACTAAAAAAAACTAAATTAATGGCAGTTTGTTAGGAAAATCTAGAGAAAGTGTAGTAACATCTCGATAAATAGTATATAAAAAGGAGTGCGGTGTAGTTCGATGGCAAGAAACAGTGTGAAATACATAAATGGAACAGAACTTGTAGGTCATTTGTGTGTACAATTACCGAAAGCTATTTAGAATATTTCATTACTTAAAAAATAACATATCGAAGATGTTATCCGTATCTACAGGAGTACTACAACTTCATTTCAAGTATTTGTGTCTACAAAAGAAAATATACAATGTACCAGAAAAATCAGAGTGACTGATGGTAAGTTTTAAATTACGGGGTACATTTCAAAATTGCAATTTTCATATTAATTGAACAAAGTAATGTTCACTTCAAGTTATTTTTCTTATTTGAGCAATATACCGTTTATTTATTATATTTTCATTTTTTAATCTAAAAATCGAATTCATAAATAATAGTGTAAATAAACCTTTATTATTAGAATTCTAAACAAATTAAAATAGTTCAATCCAACAGCAAAAGTGTATGTTCGGTGGAACCGGCCAGTGAACACCGTTTAAAGGGTAGCTAGTATCCATGTCTATCTTAAACCATTTTCATCTTGAACCACAATATTTCTGATGTAAAGTACCTTTATTTAGAATATTAAACGAATTAATATAATGCAATTCAAAAACAAAAGCGTATGTTTGGTGGAAACGGCCAGTGAACACCGGATAAAGGGTAGCTAATATCCATAACCATCTTTAACCATTTCCATTTTTAACCATGCAAAAGTACCATTATTTAGAATGTCAAACAAATTAATATAGCTCAACCCAAAAGCAAGAGCGTATGAACCGGCCAGAGAACATCGGTTAAAAGGTACCTTGTATCCATAACAATCTTTAACCATAATATTTCTGATGTAAATTCTGATGTATTTAGAATATTAAACAAATTAATATAGCTCAACCCCAAAGCAAAAGCGTATGTTTGGTGGAAACGGCCAGTGAACACCGATTAATGCGTAGCTAGTATCCATAACCATCTTTAATCATTTCCATTTTAACCATAATATTTCTGATCTACAGTACCTTTATTTAGAATATTAAACAAACTAATATAGCTCAACCCAAAAGCAAAAGCGTATGTTCGGTGGAAGCGGCCAGTGAACGACGATTAAAGGGCAGCGAGTATCCCGGCGAGGGCATCGGAAAGCGCGGCGAGCCCAGCGGTGAAGCCGCGAGCGGTGGGTCCAGCGGCCGGAGGGGGGAG